>OY986055.1:19248872-19663954 GCA_963920205.1 Stenodema calcarata | reverse complement strand
GCATGAAATGTGCACATCTGGACAGGGCTGACAGTCGGTTGTAGTTTACAAATCGTTAAATGAAGGTAACCCGTTAACGGCTGATCAATTAATCACGTTGCGATTTTCATCATGAAATTAGTTTAGTATTCTGCTATGTCGGGAGTAGGAAAATGTTGAATATTGAGATCGATTGTTCCCCTCCTCTAGTGATATACGTCTGGAAATTGAGTTAATAATTGAGTTAATTAAGATGGAACGAGTTCAGGTTTAAAAAAATACTTTTATCGCTCGTTACAACATCTAGAGGTTGACCGCTGGTATAAAATCGACTGTCGAGCGCTGAAGGCGTTAAGCTTTTATAGATTAGGAGCTGCTTATGCCAGCCGAATGTTGTGAACGTAACTATGTGCTTCTGATTCGGGTCAAGTCCTGTAAAACTTCAAGGCCTTTTGGGATCAGGGTTTTATTTCTCGAGCCACGCATCTGGATTGACGTGGTAACTGTGTTGATGATTGACGTATCGCTAGTATAGACTAACACACAGTCCTTATGTTAAGCTCCTCTGCGTGTCCCTGGTTGAACTGTACTGTTGACTATTACAATTTTTTGTTTCGCCATTTTAGAATGTGGAGGGTTTTTCTCTGCACCTGAAGGAAGCTTTAGTTCGAAAAACTACCCTAGAAACTACGATAGATATGATGACTGCACGTATGAAATTTCGATAGCTGACACGCATAGAATCAACTTGACTTTCGTCGATTTCGACATTGATTCTCGCAGTAACTGTTCGACGTCATATGTCAAGGCAAGCTAAAATCAAACTATACAGGTAATCACTTACCTATCATTTTATTAGTTTCATGTATGACTGAAATTCGGACTGTTGCAGGTTTACGACGGAGACACGGACTTGGAGATGACTAACAACTCTATTCGAACGCTGTGTGGATCAGTGATACCTCCACCCATTATTTCGTCCAGTAATAAGCTAACCCTTCGTTTCAATGCCGGACAAATGATGTCTAAAGGGTTCTTCGCTAAATACTCTCCTGTATGTTTATTTACGAAGGAACACAGTAATACTGAACATCGTGCTGATCGTTTATATTATTGGAAGCGCAGTAACATGAGTTCTAGCCTGAAAAGAGCAGGTACCTTTAAAAATCAGCATTTGATGGAATTAGTTTCAAAACTTGAACATCTGTATTGCAGATTTGTGGAACAGTCATCAATGTGACAGACGATGGGGTGCTTTCTCACACTGAATACTACGATACGTCATCGAATCACAACTGCACTTGGATTTTGCGCTCTGGGACATTGGGTATGGAGAGTACTCAATAAAACAAAACTTTGGTGCACAATAATCCAACCAAATCTAAGTTTGATTACTATTACGCCCAAAATGAATGATTGTAGGCAAGAAGCTCACTCTTACCTTCTCCAAGTTGGATATCCGCCAAAGCTCCGAAAGTGGTTCTTCCAGTAGTTCGGAAAAGGATTATAGACTGGTAATCTATGGTGGCGAAGATGAATCGCTCCCTATGATGTCGCTGTCGGGAGAAGTGATGCCTCCATCGTTCGAAGTTCCTGGTGGAAGCGCCACAGTTCAGCTGTACACATCCCCAAACATACACATCTCATTCAATCTTCAGTACTCCATTCTTGAAAACGGTTTGCAAGTAATTTCATTACACAAATTGTTTGCATTCATCTTTCATGGAGTTAATATGAATCTTCTTTCTTGCAGCATGCGGTGGGACCCTTGAAGCTGACAGTGGCAAATTCGCATCGCCTAAGTATCCAAACGAATACCCGCCAAATGTTGAATGCGTTTGGACCATATCGAACTCGCCAGGTGAGTGGGGGTATAAACAGCTAGCAGTGAATTTAGGTTATGGTTGGAAATATGCATGTTCACGTTCAATTCCAACTTTCATTCCTTGAAGGAAACACGTTGATTCTACAATTCGAGGACTTGCAAATCCAATCCAGCGACTCTTGCAACGAGAACTACCTGGAAATCCGTCAGACTGACGAAGGCGGTAGACTGGTTGGAGCTTACTGTGGCCAGACTTCACCTCCAAGGATATCTTCTAATTCAAGTTTGTGGGTCAAGTTCAAATCTTCAACAGGAGTAGACAAAGGCTTTAGGGCATCGTACGCAATCGGTAAGTGCAAGAAATGGTTTCAATGTGGTGCACTCTCGATAGTTTCCTACAACTGAAATGGATAATTTAGTTGTATATCACATAAAAAATGAGATATTACTTCAGGGTTTGCTCCATTTCAGGGAACTTCAACGACCTCAGGGGCACATTGGGTGACATAGACAGCCCCAGGTATCCTTCAGCGAGCATAAGGAGAGAAGATTACAAGTGGAGAATCACTACTACGACCAAATCTCTCATTGATATATCCTTTAACGAAATTTACTTCGAAGGAAGCGCGAATTGTGTAGACAAATTAACAGTAAGTAGCAACATTAAGAATAAGTGAATTGTGATGCGTTGTATTGATGACTGCGTGGACACGGTCCTCCTGTTACCCTGAGTCCATTGATGAACAATCAAGAATTGGTCATATGACGTGTGATTATGATGCGTGTTGCGGATTGAAACATTGTTTCAATCTGCAACACGTATTATAATTACTCCACTACATCAACATGAGCAGAGTTTCTGGTTTATTATCTTCGATAATGAACCATTGGAATCGCCCAAAGAAAAAAATTTTTTAACCCCCCCTCAAAATTTGTTGGTTTACGTTTCAAGATACGTAGATTCAGAAAAAAAAATAAAAAAAAATCCGTCCGTCCGCCGTACGCCGTCCGCCGTACGCCATACGCCGTCCGCGCCACTTTGCCCAGTTAGCGTTGAGCTAAAATTACGAAATTTTTTTTATGGGTTTCGACCAACCCCACAATGGTCCTCGAAACTTTTCATAACCCTAGCTCAAGGGGAAGGGGTTCAAAACGAATTTTGAAATTTTGAAAATTTCATATCTCGAAAAATTCATATAGAACGCTATGTTTTGGTTTATTATCTTCGATAATGAACCATTGGAATCGCCCAAAGAGAAAAAAGTTTTAACCCCCCCTCAAAATTTGTTGGTTTACGTTTCAAGATACGTAGATTCAGAAAATCGAATAAAAAAAACTCTGCAAATTCTTGACACAACGGTTTATTATCTTCCTTGTGCACTTCACCCTTCTGTCTATACCAGACTGTGTTGCAAATCGGCACCATACCATATTCTCACCGTACTCATACCATTTCTTTCCTATCATACCGTACTGTACTATACTAAATCATACATACAATAATATACCATACCATACTCATACCATGTCGTACCAAAATTCGTTTTGAACCCCTTCCCCTTGACCTAGGGTTATGAAAAGTTTCGAGGACCATTGTGGGTTGGTCGAAACCCATAAAAAAATTTCGTAATTTTAACTCAACGCTAACTGGGCAAAGTGCCGCGGACGGCGTACGGCGGACGGAGGATTTTTTTTATTCGATTTTCTGAATCTACGTATCTTGAAACGTAAACCAACAAATTTTGAGGGGGGGGGGGGGGGGGGGGGTTAAAATTTTTTTTTCTTTGAGCGATTCCAATGGTTCATTATCGAAGGTAATAAACCAAAATGAAGTACGAGGTACGCGGTGTGGGTGTGGGAGGGGGCGCAGAGACATAAAAGGTCTCGTCGTATGACGCACTTGTTGGGCTCCTGCCAGCCGTCTTACGTCATTCGCTCGTGCGTCATAGGCTCTGACGTACTTGTTGGCCACTTGCCAGCCGTCTTACGTCATACGCTCGTGCGTCATAGGCTCTGACGTGCTTGTTGGCCACCTGCCAGCCGTCTTACGTCATTCGCTCGTGCGTCATAGGCTCTGACGTACTTATTGGCCACCTGCCAGCCGTCTTACGTCATACGCTCGTGCGTCATAGGGCTCTGACGCACTAGTTAGCCTCCTGCCAGCCGTCTTACGTCATAAGCTCGTGCGTCATAGGCTCTGACGTACTTGTTGGCCTCCTGCCAGCCGTCTTACGTCATACGCTCGTGCGTCATAGGCTCTGACGTACTTGTTGGCCACCTGCCAGCCGTCTTACGTCATTCGCTCGTGCGTCATAGGCTCTGACGTACTTATTGGCCACCTGCCAGCCGTCTTACGTCATACGCTCGTGCGTCATAGGCTCTGACGCACTAGTTAGCCTCCTGCCAGCCGTCTTACGTCATAAGCTCGTGCGTCATAGGCTCTGACGTACTTGTTGGCCTCCTGCCAGCCGTCTTACGTCATACGCTCGTGCGTCATAGGCTCTGACGTACTTGTTGGCCTCCTCAGGTCATTCGAAAGTGAACTAAAAATTACACCGTTTCTTGACAATTAGGGTTATAAAAAGTTTCGAGGATCATTGTGGGGTGGTCCAAACCCAGAAGCCAAATTTCGTAATTTTAACTCAACGCTAACTGGGCAAAGTGGCGCGGACGGCGGACGGCGGACGGCGTACGGCGGACGGCGTACGGCGGACGGACGGATTTTTTTTTTATTCGATTTTCTGAATCTACGTATCTTGAAACGTAAACCAACAAATTTTGAGGGGGGGTTAAAAATTTTTTTTCTTTGGGCGATTCCAATGGTTCATTATCGAAGATAATAAACCAAAATCCGTCCGTCCGCCGTACGCCGTACGCCGTCCGACGTCCGAGGCACTTTGCCCAGTTAGCGTTGAGTTAAAATTACGAAATTTGGTTTCTGGGTTTGGACCAGCCCCACAATGATCCACGAAACTTTTCATAACCCTAGGTCAAGGGGAAGGGGTTCAAAACGAATTTTGAAATTTTAAAAATTCCATATCTCGAAAAATTCATATAGAACGGTATGTTTTTCATTTCATATTTAGATAGAGTTTGTTCCGTAGAATTTTTTAAGACCATCCGCAGCTTCGTTCGACCAGCCGTTCGTTCACAATGACGGCTCAAAGATTATACCATTATATGGATTATACTGAAGTGCGTTTCGTGCTACGGAAATGAAGGTAATTTCGAATGTTTGTTGGTAGGTACTTCTTTTATAAATAAATTATTACCGACGTAGTATTAAAAACCCCAGAATTATATCGTATTATTTAATCATAATTAATAATAATTATTATTAATAATAAATACGAATTATTAATACCTAACAATAAATTATAATAATTTTCACTAGGTACTTGATAAAATTGATAATAATAATTAATCTAACATTTAGGATTTAGACATTTAGACCTAGTGATCTAGACAGAAGGGTGATCTGTACAAAGAAGATAATGAACCGTTGTTTTTTCGTTTTCACGAAGTATTTGAGTAGACAATTGCTCTTCTTGAAGGTCCATTCGAACTCAAATAAACACGTCGAGTCGATATGAAGTCAACTTTTTTTCGTTTTCACGAAGAATTTGAGTCGACAATTGCTCTTCTTGAAGGTCCATTCGAACTCAAATAAACACGTCGAGTCGATATGAAGTCAACTTTTTTTCGTTTTCACGAAGTATTTGAGTCGACAATTGCTCTTCTTGAAGGTCCGTTCGAACTCAAATAAACACCTCGAGTCGATATGAAGTCAACTTTTTTTCGTTTTCACGAAGTATTTGAGTCGACAATTGCTCTTCTTGAAGGTCCGTTCGAACTCAAATAAACACCTCGAGTCGATATGAAGTCAACTTTTTTTCGTTTTCACGAAGTATTTGAGTCGACAATTGCTCTTCTTGAAGGTCCATTCGAACTCAAATAAACACGTCGAGTCGATATGAAGTCAACTTTTTTTCGTTTTCACGAAGTATTTGAGTCGACAATTGCTCTTCTTGAAGGTCCATTCGAACTCAAATAAACACCTCGAGTCGATATGAAGTCAACTTTTTCTCGTTTTCACGAAGTATTTGAGTCGACAATTGCTCTTCTTGAAGGTCCATTCGAACTCAAATAAACACGTCGAGTCGATATGAAGTCAAATTCTTTTCGTTTTCACGAAGTATTTGAGTCGACAATTGCTCTTCTTGAAGGTCCATTCGAACTCAAATAAACACGTCGAGTCGATATGAAGTCAACTTTTTTTCGTTTTCACGAAGTATTTGAGTCGACAATTGCTCTTCTTGAAGGTCCATTCGAACTCAAATAAACACCTCGAGTCGATATGAAGTCAACTTTTTTTCGTTTTCACGAAGAATTTGAGTCGACAATTGCTCTTCTTGAAGGTCCATTCGAACTCAAATAAACACGTGGAGTCAATATGAAGTAAACTTTTTTTCGTTTTCACGAAGTATTTGAGTCGACAATTGCTCTTCTTGAAGGTCCGTTCGAACTCAAATAAACACCTCGAGTCGATATGAAGTCAACTTTTTTTCGTTTTCACGAAGTATTTGAGTCGACAATTGCTCTTCTTGAAGGTCCGTCCGAACTCAAATAAACACCTCGAGTCGATATGAAGTCAACTTTTTTTCGTTTTCACGAAGTATTTGAGTCGACAATTGCCCTTCTTGAAGGTCCATTCGAACTCAAATAAACACGTCGAGTCGATATGAAGTCAACTTTTTTTCGTTTTCACGAAGTATTTGAGTCGACAATTGCTCTTCTTGAAGGTCCATTTGAACTCAAATAAACACGTCGAGTCGATATGAAGTCAACTTTTTTTCGTTTTCACGAAGTATTTGAGTCGACAATTGCTCTTCTTGAAGGTCCATTCGAACTCAAATAAACACGTCGAGTCGATATGAAGTCAACTTTTTTTCGTTTTCACGAAGTATTTGAGTCGACAATTGCTCTTCTTGAAGGTCCATTCGAACTCAAATAAACACGTCGAGTCGATATGAAGTCAACTTTTTTTCGTTTTCACGAAGTATTTGAGTCGACAATTGCTCTTCTTGAAGGTCCATTCGAACTCAAATAAACACCTCGAGTCGATATGAAGTCAACTTTTTTTCGTTTTCACGAAGTATTTGAGTCGACAATTGCTCTTCTTGAAGGTCCATTCGAACTCAAATAAACACGTCGAGTCGATATGAAGTCAACTTTTTTTTGTTTTCACGAAGTATTTGAGTCGACAATTGCTCTTCTTGAAGGTCCATTCGAACTCAAATAAACACGTCGAGTCGATATGAAGTCAACTTTTTTTCGTTTTCACGACGTATTTGAGTCGACAATTGCTCTTCTTGAAGGTCCATTCGAACTCAAATAAACACGTCGAGTCGATATGAAGTCAACTTTTTTTTCGTTTTCACGAAGTATTTGAGTCGACAATTGCTCTTCTTGAAGGTCCATTCGAACTCAAATAAACACGTCGAGTCGATATGAAGTCAACTTTTTTTCGTTTTCACGAAGTATTTGAGTCGACAATTGCTCTTCTTGAAGGTCCATTCGAACTCAAATAAACACGTCGAGTCGATATGAAGTCAACTTTTTTTCGTTTTCACGAAGTATTTGAGTCGACAATTGCTCTTCTAGAAGGTCCATTCGAACTCAAATAAACACGTCGAGTCGATATGAAGTCAACTTTTTTTCGTTTTCACGACGTATTTGAGTCGACAATTGCTCTTCTTGAAGGTCCATTCGAACTCAAATAAACACGTCGAGTCGATATGAAGTCAACTTTTTTTCGTTTTCACGAAGTATTTGAGTCGACAATTGCTCTTCTTGAAGGTCCATTCGAACTCAAATAAACACGTCGAGTCGATATGAAGTCAACTTTTTTTCGTTTTCACGAAGTATTTGAGTCGACAATTGCTCTTCTTGAAGGTCCGTTCGAACTCAAATAAACACCTCGAGTCGATATGAAGTCAACTTTTTTTCGTTTTCACGAAGTATTTGAGTCGACAATTGCCCTTCTTGAAGGTCCATTCGAACTCAAATAAACACGTCGAGTCGATATGAAGTCAACTTTTTTTCGTTTTCACGAAGTATTTGAGTCGACAATTGCTCTTTTCGAAGGTCCATTCGAACTCAAATAAACACGTCGAGTCGATATGAAGTCAACTTTTTTTCGTTTTCACGAAGTATTTGAGTCGACAATTGCTCTTCTTGAAGGTCCATTCGAACTCAAATAAACACGTCGAGTCGATATGAAGTCAACTTTTTTTCGTTTTCACGACGTATTTGAGTCGACAATTGCTCTTTTCGAAGGTCCATTCGAACTCAAATAAACACGTCGAGTCGATATGAAGTCAACTTTTTTTCGTTTTCACGAAGTATTTGAGTCGACAATTGCTCTTCTTGAAGGTCCATTCGAACTCAAATAAACACGTCGAGTCGATATGAAGTCAACTTTTTTTTTCGTTTTCACGAAGTATTTGAGTCGACAATTGCTCTTCTTGAAGGTCCATTCGAACTCAAATAAACACGTCGAGTCGATATGAAGTCAACTTTTTTTCGTTTTCACGAAGTATTTGAGTAGACAATTGCTCTTCTTGAAGGTCCATTCGAACTCAAATAAACACGTCGAGTCGATATGAAGTCAACTTTTTTTCGTTTTCACGAAGTATTTGAGTCGACAATTGCTCTTCTTGAAGGTCCATTCGAACTCAAATAAACACGTCGAGTCGATATGAAGTCAACTTTTTTTCGTTTTCACGAAGTATTTGAGTTGACAATTGCTCTTCTTGAAGGTCCATTCGAACTCAAATAAACACGTCGAGTCGATATGAAGTCAACTTTTTTTTCGTTTTCACGAAGTATTTCAGTCGACAATTGCTCTTTTCGAAGGTCCATTCGAACTCAAATAAACACGTCGAGTCGATATGAAGTCAACTTTTTTTCGTTTTCACGACGTATTTGAGTCGACAATTGCTCTTCTTGAAGGTCCATTCGAACTCAAATAAACACGTCGAGTCGATATGAAGTCAACTTTTTTTCGTTTTCACGAAGTATTTGAGTCGACAATTGCTCTTCTTGAAGGTCCATTCGAACTCAAATAAACACGTCGAGTCGATATGAAGTCAACTTTTTTTCGTTTTCACGAAGTATTTGAGTCGACAATTGCTCTTCTTGAAGGTCCATTCGAACTCAAATAAACACGTCGAGTCGATATGAAGTCAACTTTTTTTCGTTTTCACGAAGTATTTGAGTCGACAATTGCTCTTCTTGAAGGTCCATTCGAACTCAAATAAACACGTCGAGTCGATATGAAGTCAACTTTTTTTTCGTTTTCACGAAATATTTGAGTCGACAATTGCTCTTCTTGAAGGTCCATTCGAACTCAAATAAACACGTCGAGTCGATATGAAGTCAACTTTTTTTCGTTTTCACGAAGTATTTGAGTCGACAATTGCTCTTCTTGAAGGTCCATTCGAACTCAAATAAACACGTCGAGTCGATATGAAGTCAACTTTTTTTCGTTTTCACGAAGTATTTGAGTCGACAATTGCTCTTCTTGAAGGTCCGTTCGAACTCAAATAAACACCTCGAGTCGATATGAAGTCAACTTTTTTTCGTTTTCACGAATTATTTGAGTCGACAATTGCCCTTCTTGAAGGTCCATTCGAACTCAAATAAACACGTCGAGTCGATATGAAGTCAACTTTTTTTCGTTTTCACGAAGTATTTGAGTCGACAATTGCTCTTTTCGAAGGTCCATTCGAACTCAAATAAACACGTCGAGTCGATATGAAGTCAACTTTTTTTCGTTTTCACGAAGTATTTGAGTCGACAATTGCTCTTCTTGAAGGTCCATTCGAACTCAAATAAACACGTCGAGTCGATATGAAGTCAACTTTTTTTCGTTTTCACGACGTATTTGAGTCGACAATTGCTCTTTTCGAAGGTCCATTCGAACTCAAATAAACACGTCGAGTCGATATGAAGTCAACTTTTTTTCGTTTTCACGAAGTATTTGAGTCGACAATTGCTCTTCTTGAAGGTCCATTCGAACTCAAATGAACACGTCGAGTCGATATGAAGTCAACTTTTTTTTCGTTTTCACGAAGTATTTGAGTCGACAATTGCTCTTCTTGAAGGTCCATTCGAACTCAAATAAACACGTCGAGTCGATATGAAGTCAACTTTTTTTCGTTTTCACGAAGTATTTGAGTCGACAATTGCTCTTTTCGAAGGTCCATTCGAACTCAAATAAACACGTCGAGTCGATATGAAGTCAACTTTTTTTCGTTTTCACGAAGTATTTGAGTCGACAATTGCTCTTCTTGAAGGTCCATTCGAACTCAAATAAACACGTCGAGTCGATATGAAGTCAACTTTTTTTCGTTTTCACGAAGTATTTGAGTCGACAATTGCTCTTCTTGAAGCTCCATTCGAACTCAAATAAACACGTCGAGTCGATATGAAGTCAACTTTTTTTCGTTTTCACGAAGTATTTGAGTAGACAATTGCTCTTCTTGAAGGTCCATTCGAACTCAAATAAACACGTCGAGTCGATATGAAGTCAACTTTTTTTCGTTTTCACGAAGTATTTGAGTTGACAATTGCTCTTCTTGAAGGTCCATTCGAACTCAAATAAACACGTCGAGTCGATATGAAGTCAACTTTTTTTTCGTTTTCACGAAGTATTTCAGTCGACAATTGCTCTTTTCGAAGGTCCATTCGAACTCAAATAAACACGTCGAGTCGATATGAAGTCAACTTTTTTTCGTTTTCACGAAATATTTGAGTCGACAATTGCTCTTCTTGAAGGTCCATTCGAACTCAAATAAACACGTCGAGTCGATATGAAGTCAACTTTTTTTCGTTTCACGAAGTATTTGAGTCGACAATTGCTCTTCTTGAAGGTCCATTCGAACTCAAATAAACACCTCGAGTCGATATGAAGTCAACTTTTTTTCGTTTTCACGAAGTATTTGAGTCGACAATTGCTCTTCTTGAAGGTCCATTCGAACTCAAATAAACACGTCGAGTCGATATGAAGTCAACTTTTTTTCGTTTTCACGAAGTATTTGAGTCGACAATTGCTCTTCTTGAAGGTCCGTTCGAACTCAAATAAACACCTCGAGTCGATATGAAGTCAACTTTTTTTCGTTTTCACGAATTATTTGAGTCGACAATTGCCCTTCTTGAAGGTCCATTCGAACTCAAATAAACACGTCGAGTCGATATGAAGTCAACTTTTTTTCGTTTTCACGAAGTATTTGAGTCGACAATTGCTCTTTTCGAAGGTCCATTCGAACTCAAATAAACACGTCGAGTCGATATGAAGTCAACTTTTTTTCGTTTTCACGAAGTATTTGAGTCGACAATTGCTCTTCTTGAAGGTCCATTCGAACTCAAATAAACACGTCGAGTCGATATGAAGTCAACTTTTTTTCGTTTTCACGACGTATTTGAGTCGACAATTGCTCTTTTCGAAGGTCCATTCGAACTCAAATAAACACGTCGAGTCGATATGAAGTCAACTTTTTTTCGTTTTCACGAAGTATTTGAGTCGACAATTGCTCTTCTTGAAGGTCCATTCGAACTCAAATGAACACGTCGAGTCGATATGAAGTCAACTTTTTTTTCGTTTTCACGAAGTATTTGAGTCGACAATTGCTCTTCTTGAAGGTCCATTCGAACTCAAATAAACACGTCGAGTCGATATGAAGTCAACTTTTTTTCGTTTTCACGAAGTATTTGAGTCGACAATTGCTCTTTTCGAAGGTCCATTCGAACTCAAATAAACACGTCGAGTCGATATGAAGTCAACTTTTTTTCGTTTTCACGAAGTATTTGAGTCGACAATTGCTCTTCTTGAAGGTCCATTCGAACTCAAATAAACACGTCGAGTCGATATGAAGTCAACTTTTTTTCGTTTTCACGAAGTATTTGAGTCGACAATTGCTCTTCTTGAAGGTCCATTCGAACTCAAATAAACACGTCGAGTCGATATGAAGTCAACTTTTTTTCGTTTTCACGAAGTATTTGAGTTGACAATTGCTCTTCTTGAAGGTCCATTCGAACTCAAATAAACACGTCGAGTCGATATGAAGTCAACTTTTTTTTCGTTTTCACGAAGTATTTCAGTCGACAATTGCTCTTTTCGAAGGTCCATTCGAACTCAAATAAACACGTCGAGTCGATATGAAGTCAACTTTTTTTCGTTTTCACGAAATATTTGAGTCGACAATTGCTCTTCTTGAAGGTCCATTCGAACTCAAATAAACACGTCGAGTCGATATGAAGTCAACTTTTTTTCGTTTCACGAAGTATTTGAGTCGACAATTGCTCTTCTTGAAGGTCCATTCGAACTCAAATAAACACCTCGAGTCGATATGAAGTCAACTTTTTTTCGTTTTCACGAAGTATTTGAGTCGACAATTGCTCTTCTTGAAGGTCCATTCGAACTCAAATAAACACGTCGAGTCGATATGAAGTCAACTTTTTTTCGTTTTCACGAAGTATTTGAGTCGACAATTGCTCTTCTTGAAGGTCCATTCGAACTCAAATAAACACCTCGAGTCGATATGAAGTCAACTTTTTTTCGTTTTCACGAAGTATTTGATTCGACAATTGCCCTTCTTGAAGGTCCATTCGAACTCAAATAAACACGTCGAGTCGATATGAAGTCAACTTTTTTTCGTTTTCATGAAGTATTTGAGTCGACAATTGCTCTTGTTGAAGGTCCATTCGAACTCAAATAAACACGTCGAGTCGATATGAAGTCAACTTTTTTTCGTTTTCACGAAGTATTTGAGTCGACAATTGCTCTTCTTGAAGGTCCATTCGAACTCAAATAAACACGTCGAGTCGATATGAAGTCAACTTTTTTTCGTTTTCACGACGTATTTGAGTCGACAATTGCTCTTTTCGAAGGTCCATTCGAACTCAAATAAACACGTCGAGTCGATATGAAGTCAACTTTTTTTCGTTTTCACGAAGTATTTGAGTCGACAATTGCTCTTCTTGAAGGTCCATTCGAACTCAAATGAACACGTCGAGTCGATATGAAGTCAACTTTTTTTTCGTTTTCACGAAGTATTTGAGTCGACAATTGCTCTTCTTGAAGGTCCATTCGAACTCAAATAAACACGTCGAGTCGATATGAAGTCAACTTTTTTTCGTTTTCACGAAGTATTTGAGTCGACAATTGCTCTTTTCGAAGGTCCATTCGAACTCAAATAAACACGTCGAGTCGATATGAAGTCAACTTTTTTTCGTTTTCACGAAGTATTTGAGTCGACAATTGCTCTTCTTGAAGGTCCATTCGAACTCAAATAAACACGTCGAGTCGATATGAAGTCAACTTTTTTTCGTTTTCACGAAGTATTTGAGTCGACAATTGCTCTTCTTGAAGCTCCATTCGAACTCAAATAAACACGTCGAGTCGATATGAAGTCAACTTTTTTTCGTTTTCACGAAGTATTTGAGTAGACAATTGCTCTTCTTGAAGGTCCATTCGAACTCAAATAAACACGTCGAGTCGATATGAAGTCAACTTTTTTTCGTTTTCACGAAGTATTTGAGTCGACAATTGCTCTTCTTGAAGGTCCATTCGAACTCAAATAAACACGTCGAGTCGATATGAAGTCAACTTTTTTTCGTTTCACGAAGTATTTGAGTCGACAATTGCTCTTCTTGAAGGTCCATTCGAACTCAAATAAACACCTCGAGTCGATATGAAGTCAACTTTTTTCGTTTTCACGAAGTATTTGAGTCGACAATTGCTCTTCTTGAAGGTCCATTCGAACTCAAATAAACACGTCGAGTCGATATGAAGTCAACTTTTTTTCGTTTTCACGAAGTATTTGAGTCGACAATTGCTCTTCTTGAAGGTCCGTTCGAACTCAAATAAACACCTCGAGTCGATATGAAGTCAACTTTTTTTCGTTTTCACGAATTATTTGAGTCGACAATTGCCCTTCTTGAAGGTCCATTCGAACTCAAATAAACACGTCGAGTCGATATGAAGTCAACTTTTTTTCGTTTTCACGAAGTATTTGAGTCGACAATTGCTCTTTTCGAAGGTCCATTCGAACTCAAATAAACACGTCGAGTCGATATGAAGTCAACTTTTTTTCGTTTTCACGAAGTATTTGAGTCGACAATTGCTCTTCTTGAAGGTCCATTCGAACTCAAATAAACACGTCGAGTCGATATGAAGTCAACTTTTTTTCGTTTTCACGACGTATTTGAGTCGACAATTGCTCTTTTCGAAGGTCCATTCGAACTCAAATAAACACGTCGAGTCGATATGAAGTCAACTTTTTTTCGTTTTCACGAAGTATTTGAGTCGACAATTGCTCTTCTTGAAGGTCCATTCGAACTCAAATGAACACGTCGAGTCGATATGAAGTCAACTTTTTTTTCGTTTTCACGAAGTATTTGAGTCGACAATTGCTCTTCTTGAAGGTCCATTCGAACTCAAATAAACACGTCGAGTCGATATGAAGTCAACTTTTTTTCGTTTTCACGAAGTATTTGAGTCGACAATTGCTCTTTTCGAAGGTCCATTCGAACTCAAATAAACACGTCGAGTCGATATGAAGTCAACTTTTTTTCGTTTTCACGAAGTATTTGAGTCGACAATTGCTCTTCTTGAAGGTCCATTCGAACTCAAATAAACACGTCGAGTCGATATGAAGTCAACTTTTTTTCGTTTTCACGAAGTATTTGAGTCGACAATTGCTCTTCTTGAAGGTCCATTCGAACTCAAATAAACACGTCGAGTCGATATGAAGTCAACTTTTTTTCGTTTTCACGAAGTATTTGAGTAGACAATTGCTCTTCTTGAAGGTCCATTCGAACTCAAATAAACACGTCGAGTCGATATGAAGTCAACTTTTTTTCGTTTTCACGAAGTATTTGAGTTGACAATTGCTCTTCTTGAAGGTCCATTCGAACTCAAATAAACACGTCGAGTCGATATGAAGTCAACTTTTTTTTCGTTTTCACGAAGTATTTCAGTCGACAATTGCTCTTTTCGAAGGTCCATTCGAACTCAAATAAACACGTCGAGTCGATATGAAGTCAACTTTTTTTCGTTTTCACGAAATATTTGAGTCGACAATTGCTCTTCTTGAAGGTCCATTCGAACTCAAATAAACACGTCGAGTCGATATGAAGTCAACTTTTTTTCGTTTCACGAAGTATTTGAGTCGACAATTGCTCTTCTTGAAGGTCCATTCGAACTCAAATAAACACCTCGAGTCGATATGAAGTCAACTTTTTTTCGTTTTCACGAAGTATTTGAGTCGACAATTGCTCTTCTTGAAGGTCCATTCGAACTCAAATAAACACGTCGAGTCGATATGAAGTCAACTTTTTTTCGTTTTCACGACGTATTTGAGTCGACAATTGCTCTTTTCGAAGGTCCATTCGAACTCAAATAAACACGTCGAGTCGATATGAAGTCAACTTTTTTTCGTTTTCACGAAGTATTTGAGTCGACAATTGCTCTTCTTGAAGGTCCATTCGAACTCAAATGAACACGTCGAGTCGATATGAAGTCAACTTTTTTTTCGTTTTCACGAAGTATTTGAGTCGACAATTGCTCTTCTTGAAGGTCCATTCGAACTCAAATAAACACGTCGAGTCGATATGAAGTCAACTTTTTTTCGTTTTCACGAAGTATTTGAGTCGACAATTGCTCTTCTTGAAGGTCCATTCGAACTCAAATGAACACGTCGAGTCGATATGAAGTCAACTTTTTTTTCGTTTTCACGAAGTATTTGAGTCGACAATTGCTCTTCTTGAAGGTCCATTCGAACTCAAATAAACACGTCGAGTCGATATGAAGTCAACTTTTTTTCGTTTTCACGAAGTATTTGAGTCGACAATTGCTCTTTTCGAAGGTCCATTCGAACTCAAATAAACACGTCGAGTCGATATGAAGTCAACTTTTTTTCGTTTTCACGAAGTATTTGAGTCGACAATTGCTCTTCTTGAAGGTCCATTCGAACTCAAATAAACACGTCGAGTCGATATGAAGTCAACTTTTTTTCGTTTTCACGAAGTATTTGAGTCGACAATTGCTCTTCTTGAAGCTCCATTCGAACTCAAATAAACACGTCGAGTCGATATGAAGTCAACTTTTTTTCGTTTTCACGAAGTATTTGAGTAGACAATTGCTCTTCTTGAAGGTCCATTCGAACTCAAATAAACACGTCGAGTCGATATGAAGTCAACTTTTTTTCGTTTTCACGAAGTATTTGAGTTGACAATTGCTCTTCTTGAAGGTCCATTCGAACTCAAATAAACACGTCGAGTCGATATGAAGTCAACTTTTTTTTCGTTTTCACGAAGTATTTCAGTCGACAATTGCTCTTTTCGAAGGTCCATTCGAACTCAAATAAACACGTCGAGTCGATATGAAGTCAACTTTTTTTCGTTTTCACGAAATATTTGAGTCGACAATTGCTCTTCTTGAAGGTCCATTCGAACTCAAATAAACACGTCGAGTCGATATGAAGTCAACTTTTTTTCGTTTCACGAAGTATTTGAGTCGACAATTGCTCTTCTTGAAGGTCCATTCGAACTCAAATAAACACCTCGAGTCGATATGAAGTCAACTTTTTTTCGTTTTCACGAAGTATTTGAGTCGACAATTGCTCTTCTTGAAGGTCCATTCGAACTCAAATAAACACGTCGAGTCGATATGAAGTCAACTTTTTTTCGTTTTCACGAAGTATTTGAGTCGACAATTGCTCTTCTTGAAGGTCCGTTCGAACTCAAATAAACACCTCGAGTCGATATGAAGTCAACTTTTTTTCGTTTTCACGAATTATTTGAGTCGACAATTGCCCTTCTTGAAGGTCCATTCGAACTCAAATAAACACGTCGAGTCGATATGAAGTCAACTTTTTTTCGTTTTCACGAAGTATTTGAGTCGACAATTGCTCTTTTCGAAGGTCCATTCGAACTCAAATAAACACGTCGAGTCGATATGAAGTCAACTTTTTTTCGTTTTCACGAAGTATTTGAGTCGACAATTGCTCTTCTTGAAGGTCCATTCGAACTCAAATAAACACGTCGAGTCGATATGAAGTCAACTTTTTTTCGTTTTCACGACGTATTTGAGTCGACAATTGCTCTTTTCGAAGGTCCATTCGAACTCAAATAAACACGTCGAGTCGATATGAAGTCAACTTTTTTTCGTTTTCACGAAGTATTTGAGTCGACAATTGCTCTTCTTGAAGGTCCATTCGAACTCAAATGAACACGTCGAGTCGATATGAAGTCAACTTTTTTTTCGTTTTCACGAAGTATTTGAGTCGACAATTGCTCTTCTTGAAGGTCCATTCGAACTCAAATAAACACGTCGAGTCGATATGAAGTCAACTTTTTTTCGTTTTCACGAAGTATTTGAGTCGACAATTGCTCTTTTCGAAGGTCCATTCGAACTCAAATAAACACGTCGAGTCGATATGAAGTCAACTTTTTTTCGTTTTCACGAAGTATTTGAGTCGACAATTGCTCTTCTTGAAGGTCCATTCGAACTCAAATAAACACGTCGAGTCGATATGAAGTCAACTTTTTTTCGTTTTCACGAAGTATTTGAGTCGACAATTGCTCTTCTTGAAGGTCCATTCGAACTCAAATAAACACGTCGAGTCGATATGAAGTCAACTTTTTTTCGTTTTCACGAAGTATTTGAGTAGACAATTGCTCTTCTTGAAGGTCCATTCGAACTCAAATAAACACGTCGAGTCGATATGAAGTCAACTTTTTTTCGTTTTCACGAAGTATTTGAGTTGACAATTGCTCTTCTTGAAGGTCCATTCGAACTCAAATAAACACGTCGAGTCGATATGAAGTCAACTTTTTTTTCGTTTTCACGAAGTATTTCAGTCGACAATTGCTCTTTTCGAAGGTCCATTCGAACTCAAATAAACACGTCGAGTCGATATGAAGTCAACTTTTTTTCGTTTTCACGAAATATTTGAGTCGACAATTGCTCTTCTTGAAGGTCCATTCGAACTCAAATAAACACGTCGAGTCGATATGAAGTCAACTTTTTTTCGTTTCACGAAGTATTTGAGTCGACAATTGCTCTTCTTGAAGGTCCATTCGAACTCAAATAAACACCTCGAGTCGATATGAAGTCAACTTTTTTTCGTTTTCACGAAGTATTTGAGTCGACAATTGCTCTTCTTGAAGGTCCATTCGAACTCAAATAAACACGTCGAGTCGATATGAAGTCAACTTTTTTTCGTTTTCACGAAGTATTTGAGTCGACAATTGCTCTTCTTGAAGGTCCATTCGAACTCAAATAAACACCTCGAGTCGATATGAAGTCAACTTTTTTTCGTTTTCACGAAGTATTTGATTCGACAATTGCCCTTCTTGAAGGTCCATTCGAACTCAAATAAACACGTCGAGTCGATATGAAGTCAACTTTTTTTCGTTTTCATGAAGTATTTGAGTCGACAATTGCTCTTGTTGAAGGTCCATTCGAACTCAAATAAACACGTCGAGTCGATATGAAGTCAACTTTTTTTCGTTTTCACGAAGTATTTGAGTCGACAATTGCTCTTCTTGAAGGTCCATTCGAACTCAAATAAACACGTCGAGTCGATATGAAGTCAACTTTTTTTCGTTTTCACGACGTATTTGAGTCGACAATTGCTCTTTTCGAAGGTCCATTCGAACTCAAATAAACACGTCGAGTCGATATGAAGTCAACTTTTTTTCGTTTTCACGAAGTATTTGAGTCGACAATTGCTCTTCTTGAAGGTCCATTCGAACTCAAATGAACACGTCGAGTCGATATGAAGTCAACTTTTTTTTCGTTTTCACGAAGTATTTGAGTCGACAATTGCTCTTCTTGAAGGTCCATTCGAACTCAAATAAACACGTCGAGTCGATATGAAGTCAACTTTTTTTCGTTTTCACGAAGTATTTGAGTCGACAATTGCTCTTTTCGAAGGTCCATTCGAACTCAAATAAACACGTCGAGTCGATATGAAGTCAACTTTTTTTCGTTTTCACGAAGTATTTGAGTCGACAATTGCTCTTCTTGAAGGTCCGTTCGAACTCAAATAAACACCTCGAGTCGATATGAAGTCAACTTTTTTTCGTTTTCACGAATTATTTGAGTCGACAATTGCCCTTCTTGAAGGTCCATTCGAACTCAAATAAACACGTCGAGTCGATATGAAGTCAACTTTTTTTCGTTTTCACGAAGTATTTGAGTCGACAATTGCTCTTTTCGAAGGTCCATTCGAACTCAAATAAACACGTCGAGTCGATATGAAGTCAACTTTTTTTCGTTTTCACGAAGTATTTGAGTCGACAATTGCTCTTCTTGAAGGTCCATTCGAACTCAAATAAACACGTCGAGTCGATATGAAGTCAACTTTTTTTCGTTTTCACGACGTATTTGAGTCGACAATTGCTCTTTTCGAAGGTCCATTCGAACTCAAATAAACACGTCGAGTCGATATGAAGTCAACTTTTTTTCGTTTTCACGAAGTATTTGAGTCGACAATTGCTCTTCTTGAAGGTCCATTCGAACTCAAATGAACACGTCGAGTCGATATGAAGTCAACTTTTTTTTCGTTTTCACGAAGTATTTGAGTCGACAATTGCTCTTCTTGAAGGTCCATTCGAACTCAAATAAACACGTCGAGTCGATATGAAGTCAACTTTTTTTCGTTTTCACGAAGTATTTGAGTCGACAATTGCTCTTTTCGAAGGTCCATTCGAACTCAAATAAACACGTCGAGTCGATATGAAGTCAACTTTTTTTCGTTTTCACGAAGTATTTGAGTCGACAATTGCTCTTCTTGAAGGTCCATTCGAACTCAAATAAACACGTCGAGTCGATATGAAGTCAACTTTTTTTCGTTTTCACGAAGTATTTGAGTCGACAATTGCTCTTCTTGAAGCTCCATTCGAACTCAAATAAACACGTCGAGTCGATATGAAGTCAACTTTTTTTCGTTTTCACGAAGTATTTGAGTAGACAATTGCTCTTCTTGAAGGTCCATTCGAACTCAAATAAACACGTCGAGTCGATATGAAGTCAACTTTTTTTCGTTTTCACGAAGTATTTGAGTTGACAATTGCTCTTCTTGAAGGTCCATTCGAACTCAAATAAACACGTCGAGTCGATATGAAGTCAACTTTTTTTTCGTTTTCACGAAGTATTTCAGTCGACAATTGCTCTTTTCGAAGGTCCATTCGAACTCAAATAAACACGTCGAGTCGATATGAAGTCAACTTTTTTTCGTTTTCACGAAATATTTGAGTCGACAATTGCTCTTCTTGAAGGTCCATTCGAACTCAAATAAACACGTCGAGTCGATATGAAGTCAACTTTTTTTCGTTTCACGAAGTATTTGAGTCGACAATTGCTCTTCTTGAAGGTCCATTCGAACTCAAATAAACACCTCGAGTCGATATGAAGTCAACTTTTTTTCGTTTTCACGAAGTATTTGAGTCGACAATTGCTCTTCTTGAAGGTCCATTCGAACTCAAATAAACACGTCGAGTCGATATGAAGTCAACTTTTTTTCGTTTTCACGAAGTATTTGAGTCGACAATTGCTCTTCTTGAAGGTCCGTTCGAACTCAAATAAACACCTCGAGTCGATATGAAGTCAACTTTTTTTCGTTTTCACGAATTATTTGAGTCGACAATTGCCCTTCTTGAAGGTCCATTCGAACTCAAATAAACACGTCGAGTCGATATGAAGTCAACTTTTTTTCGTTTTCACGAAGTATTTGAGTCGACAATTGCTCTTTTCGAAGGTCCATTCGAACTCAAATAAACACGTCGAGTCGATATGAAGTCAACTTTTTTTCGTTTTCACGAAGTATTTGAGTCGACAATTGCTCTTCTTGAAGGTCCATTCGAACTCAAATAAACACGTCGAGTCGATATGAAGTCAACTTTTTTTCGTTTTCACGACGTATTTGAGTCGACAATTGCTCTTTTCGAAGGTCCATTCGAACTCAAATAAACACGTCGAGTCGATATGAAGTCAACTTTTTTTCGTTTTCACGAAGTATTTGAGTAGACAATTGCTCTTCTTGAAGGTCCATTCGAACTCAAATAAACACGTCGAGTCGATATGAAGTCAACTTTTTTTCGTTTTCACGAAGTATTTGAGTTGACAATTGCTCTTCTTGAAGGTCCATTCGAACTCAAATAAACACGTCGAGTCGATATGAAGTCAACTTTTTTTTCGTTTTCACGAAGTATTTCAGTCG
Source organism: Stenodema calcarata (assembly GCA_963920205.1). Classification (NCBI taxonomy): domain Eukaryota; kingdom Metazoa; phylum Arthropoda; class Insecta; order Hemiptera; family Miridae; genus Stenodema; species Stenodema calcarata. The sequence goes on along the minus strand of OY986055.1, from coordinate 19,642,858 downwards.
ACAATTGCTCTTTTCGAAGGTCCATTCGAACTCAAATAAACACGTCGAGTCGATATGAAGTCAACTTTTTTTCGTTTTCACGAAATATTTGAGTCGACAATTGCTCTTCTTGAAGGTCCATTCGAACTCAAATAAACACGTCGAGTCGATATGAAGTCAACTTTTTTTCGTTTCACGAAGTATTTGAGTCGACAATTGCTCTTCTTGAAGGTCCATTCGAACTCAAATAAACACCTCGAGTCGATATGAAGTCAACTTTTTTTCGTTTTCACGAAGTATTTGAGTCGACAATTGCTCTTCTTGAAGGTCCATTCGAACTCAAATAAACACGTCGAGTCGATATGAAGTCAACTTTTTTTCGTTTTCACGAAGTATTTGAGTCGACAATTGCTCTTCTTGAAGGTCCATTCGAACTCAAATAAACACCTCGAGTCGATATGAAGTCAACTTTTTTTCGTTTTCACGAAGTATTTGATTCGACAATTGCCCTTCTTGAAGGTCCATTCGAACTCAAATAAACACGTCGAGTCGATATGAAGTCAACTTTTTTTCGTTTTCATGAAGTATTTGAGTCGACAATTGCTCTTGTTGAAGGTCCATTCGAACTCAAATAAACACGTCGAGTCGATATGAAGTCAACTTTTTTTCGTTTTCACGAAGTATTTGAGTCGACAATTGCTCTTCTTGAAGGTCCATTCGAACTCAAATAAACACGTCGAGTCGATATGAAGTCAACTTTTTTTCGTTTTCACGACGTATTTGAGTCGACAATTGCTCTTTTCGAAGGTCCATTCGAACTCAAATAAACACGTCGAGTCGATATGAAGTCAACTTTTTTTCGTTTTCACGAAGTATTTGAGTCGACAATTGCTCTTCTTGAAGGTCCATTCGAACTCAAATGAACACGTCGAGTCGATATGAAGTCAACTTTTTTTTCGTTTTCACGAAGTATTTGAGTCGACAATTGCTCTTCTTGAAGGTCCATTCGAACTCAAATAAACACGTCGAGTCGATATGAAGTCAACTTTTTTTCGTTTTCACGAAGTATTTGAGTCGACAATTGCTCTTTTCGAAGGTCCATTCGAACTCAAATAAACACGTCGAGTCGATATGAAGTCAACTTTTTTTCGTTTTCACGAAGTATTTGAGTCGACAATTGCTCTTCTTGAAGGTCCATTCGAACTCAAATAAACACGTCGAGTCGATATGAAGTCAACTTTTTTTCGTTTTCACGAAGTATTTGAGTCGACAATTGCTCTTCTTGAAGCTCCATTCGAACTCAAATAAACACGTCGAGTCGATATGAAGTCAACTTTTTTTCGTTTTCACGAAGTATTTGAGTAGACAATTGCTCTTCTTGAAGGTCCATTCGAACTCAAATAAACACGTCGAGTCGATATGAAGTCAACTTTTTTTTCGTTTTCACGAAGTATTTGAGTCGACAATTGCTCTTCTTGAAGGTCCATTCGAACTCAAATAAACACGTCGAGTCGATATGAAGTCAACTTTTTTTCGTTTTCACGAAGTATTTGAGTCGACAATTGCTCTTCTTGAAGGTCCGTTCGAACTCAAATAAACACCTCGAGTCGATATGAAGTCAACTTTTTTTCGTTTTCACGAATTATTTGAGTCGACAATTGCCCTTCTTGAAGGTCCATTCGAACTCAAATAAACACGTCGAGTCGATATGAAGTCAACTTTTTTTCGTTTTCACGAAGTATTTGAGTCGACAATTGCTCTTTTCGAAGGTCCATTCGAACTCAAATAAACACGTCGAGTCGATATGAAGTCAACTTTTTTTCGTTTTCACGAAGTATTTGAGTCGACAATTGCTCTTCTTGAAGGTCCATTCGAACTCAAATAAACACGTCGAGTCGATATGAAGTCAACTTTTTTTCGTTTTCACGACGTATTTGAGTCGACAATTGCTCTTTTCGAAGGTCCATTCGAACTCAAATAAACACGTCGAGTCGATATGAAGTCAACTTTTTTTCGTTTTCACGAAGTATTTGAGTCGACAATTGCTCTTCTTGAAGGTCCATTCGAACTCAAATGAACACGTCGAGTCGATATGAAGTCAACTTTTTTTTCGTTTTCACGAAGTATTTGAGTCGACAATTGCTCTTCTTGAAGGTCCATTCGAACTCAAATAAACACGTCGAGTCGATATGAAGTCAACTTTTTTTCGTTTTCACGAAGTATTTGAGTCGACAATTGCTCTTTTCGAAGGTCCATTCGAACTCAAATAAACACGTCGAGTCGATATGAAGTCAACTTTTTTTCGTTTTCACGAAGTATTTGAGTCGACAATTGCTCTTCTTGAAGGTCCATTCGAACTCAAATAAACACGTCGAGTCGATATGAAGTCAACTTTTTTTCGTTTTCACGAAGTATTTGAGTCGACAATTGCTCTTCTTGAAGCTCCATTCGAACTCAAATAAACACGTCGAGTCGATATGAAGTCAACTTTTTTTCGTTTTCACGAAGTATTTGAGTAGACAATTGCTCTTCTTGAAGGTCCATTCGAACTCAAATAAACACGTCGAGTCGATATGAAGTCAACTTTTTTTTCGTTTTCACGAAGTATTTCAGTCGACAATTGCTCTTTTCGAAGGTCCATTCGAACTCAAATAAACACGTCGAGTCGATATGAAGTCAACTTTTTTTCGTTTTCACGAAATATTTGAGTCGACAATTGCTCTTCTTGAAGGTCCATTCGAACTCAAATAAACACGTCGAGTCGATATGAAGTCAACTTTTTTTCGTTTCACGAAGTATTTGAGTCGACAATTGCTCTTCTTGAAGGTCCATTCGAACTCAAATAAACACCTCGAGTCGATATGAAGTCAACTTTTTTTCGTTTTCACGAAGTATTTGAGTCGACAATTGCTCTTCTTGAAGGTCCATTCGAACTCAAATAAACACGTCGAGTCGATATGAAGTCAACTTTTTTTCGTTTTCACGAAGTATTTGAGTCGACAATTGCTCTTCTTGAAGGTCCATTCGAACTCAAATAAACACCTCGAGTCGATATGAAGTCAACTTTTTTTCGTTTTCACGAAGTATTTGATTCGACAATTGCCCTTCTTGAAGGTCCATTCGAACTCAAATAAACACGTCGAGTCGATATGAAGTCAACTTTTTTTCGTTTTCATGAAGTATTTGAGTCGACAATTGCTCTTGTTGAAGGTCCATTCGAACTCAAATAAACACCTCGAGTCGATATGAAGTCAACTTTTTTTCGTTTTCACGAAGTATTTGAGTCGACAATTGCTCTTCTTGAAGGTCCATTCGAACTCAAATAAACACGTCGAGTCGATAATTATCGAAGATAATAAACCAAAAGTTGACTTCATTATAATGAACTATTGGAATCGCCCAAAGAAAAAAAAATTTTAACCCCCCCTCAAAATTTGTTGGTTTACGTTTCAAGATACGTAGATTCAGAAAATCGAATTAAAAAAAATCCGTCCGTACGTCGTCCGCCTTCCGCCGTCCGAGGCACTTTGCCCAGTTAGCGTTGAGTTAAAATTACGAAATTACATCTATTGAATTTTCTTACAAGTTTTTTTTGGGGTATTGAGCCTTAAGTGAAGTCGAGTTTGTTGTTCTGAAGTGCGTTTCGTGCTACGGAAATGAAGGTAATTTCGAATGTTTGTTGGTAGGTACTTCTTTTATAAATAAATTATTACCGACGTAGTATTAAAAACCCCAGAATTATATCGTATTAATTAATCATAGTTAATAATAATTATTAATTAATAATAAATACGAATTATTAATACCTAACAATAAATTATAATAATTTTCACTAGGTACTTGATAAAATTGATAATAATAATTAATCTAACATTTAGGATCTAGACATTTAGACCTAGTGATCTAGACAGAAGGGTGATCTGTACAAAGAAGATAATAAACCGTTGTGTCAAGAATTTGCAGAGTTTTATTTCATATTTAGATAGAGTTTGTTCCGTAGAATTTTTTAAGACCATCCGCAGCTTTGTACGACCAGCCGTTCGTTCACAATGACGGCTCAAAGATTGTGCCTCACATCACGATCGTGAATCAAACTGTTGAAATACAGGTCCATTTTCATTCTAAAAGCTCTTTGAAACATCATATGGCTTAAGTGATGTCGAGTTTGTTGTTCTGAGGTGCGTTTCGTGCTACGGAAATGAAGGTAATTTCGAATGTTTGTTGGTAGGTACTTCTTTTATAGAAAAATTATTACCGACGTAGTATTAAAAACCCCAGAATTATATCGTATTAATTAATCATAATTAATAATAATTATTATTAATAATAAATACGAATGATTAATACCTTACAATAAATTATAATAATTTTCACTAGGTACTTGATAAAATTGTTAATAATTAGTGATAATTGATAATAATAATTAATCTAACATTTAGGATCTAGACATTTAGACCTAGTGATCTAGACAGAAGGGTGATCTGTACAAAGAAGATAATGAACCGTTGTTTTAAAGATCCAATGACGTTCTGCAATGTTTTCAAGACTGTGGATTCGGTATTTTCATTCTCTGGACGTACGTCTGCCGTTCGAATGGACTTCTTGAATACAATTCTTAAATCCTTCTGTTCTTTCAGATTTTCGACGGGTTTGATGAGACTGCTCAGGTGCTGAAAGTATCGTGCAGTTCAGGAAATTCGTACAGCTTGGAAAAGGTGCAGTCCTCATCCAACGTGGTTTTCATAGTATTTCATGCTCTCGCTTACCCTGCGAGGTTTTCGCTATCTTGGAAGACGTTTTCAAAAACTACAAGGCTCCCGTCGAGAAGCTCAAGTGAGTTGGATGCTCTTAGTTAATTTTCCGCTTCCTATTTCAAGCTAATACCACACATTTTCTATGAAGCCCTTAATATTTGACCAAAGTCATTTTTATGATGTTCGGTTAAGGTGTCAACTGCACAGAACGGATATACCTCCCCTTGTATGGGACTGCAGATTTCACCAGCCCAGGATTCCCCCATGGTTACGGATCTTACTTGAAGTGCGAGTGGATATTGGTTACAGATCCCCAAAACCACATTGAAATCTCCTTCCCAACTGTTGATCTGGAAAGATATCAACGATGCTTCTCCGATAAAATTGAAATACTTGATGGTAAGGTCTCTTTACGTCTAACCTCCAATGTTAACGTTATAAACGAGGTTCAGTGATAAGACAATATTATTTTTAAGTAGATCAAATTTGAATGTGGCTTCAGGTACTCGACAGAACTGTTCTTAGTACAGCCATAGAGTAACGAGTATTGTCAGCGATATTCATTTCTTATTCGGTTTAAAAACAAATTTACTTGAGGAGAAAACACCTCACAGATTGAATGAAGCCGCGAAAGTCGAGGTGACCATTTGACGTCACAAACAGGACGGAACCCCCGGTTGGGGCGCTGACATCGTCCAAGTGGGCGTCACCGCGTGACGTCATACGGCCTTTTCGCTCCAGAGTCTTTTTGGGAAGATTTTTCAATCAGCTGACCATCATTTTCGTTATCCTCCCAGCTTGTACTTTCGAAAAGAAAAAAAAAATGTGCACTCTGGGTACAGCATTCGTTGCAGATCTGGAGCGCCCGATTCAAATTTCATTCTGTAAACTTTCTCGTCGTTCTAATTCACCATGAAAAAATTAATCAAATTGAGAAAGTTGAAATTGCCACACATTATTAATTAACACAAAACTGTTATTGGTTTTAATATTGAGCCTCTAGGCATTGATTTGAGTTTGTTTCTTAATGTATGGTTTTATAGGTGTGAGCGATGACTCTTGGAATTCGCTAGCTGTGCTCTGCCATCCAAATGACACAGAAAAGGAGTTTTCAGGCTCTAACATAATGAAAGTCAAGTTTTCGACTGACTCATTTGGTAATAAGACGGGATTTTCTGCGACAGTTCGTTCAGGTAAGGTAGTTCCAAACTAATCTCTAGATTCTAACTGTGGACTTGGTCAGCCCATTTTGTGCAGTGTCTCAAAATTGTATCAATTACCCACGACATCTACGTTATTTCAAGTTTGAGTAAACCTTATCGTGGGGTTGTATTGTTCCAAAATCCAAGACAACATTGTCAGGGGTAGGTAGGTGTCGTTCTTATGTATTACGCACTCTTTTGAGATTTTTCGAACATTTTCGCAGTTTGTGGTGGGACTTTGACTGATCCTGACGGCGTCATATTTTTAAATCGGACCACATTTGTTGATTACTTCAACAAAGCTTGTGTATGGAACATCACGGTTAAACCTGGTAAACGGATTGAAATTACCTTTGGCTCCTTCAGTTTCCCCGTCACTCCGGGTTCATCGGCTTGCTCTTCCAACTACTTGATTGTAAGTTCCACCTTTCCCCAGCGAATCAATTTCAATCAATATTTCAATTTTTATGTCGGTTGGTTTTCCATCACCAATTTACCCTTCTGCAGTTGAAAGACGGGTTCGAAGACGATGCGCCATTTCTTGGAAATGGGAAGTTCTGTGACCAGATTCCTCCTAAGAAAACCTTGATGACGAGCGGCAACAGATTGGCTGTAGTTGCTAGTGAAGAATTTACTTATGCTGTGGGGAAGCAGGTTAGTAAAAATAAAGAACAGATCACAATCATATGCAGTGAGGCTGCTTTCACACTAGAGGCACAAGTGGTGCATCCATTTCTAGTGTGAGAGCGGCTTTTTTGTGTTACATCTAAACGCCACAGCCTGCTACTTCCCTATGTGTCAAAATGTTTGAATGTTCATTCAAGCAAATGGAACTGCGCTACATCACCAAGTCCAGGACGTGTACCAGCAATGTGCACCTGAGCCCGAAATCACTGAGGTCGATGATCATCCGATCGCCAAACTACCCCAACATGCCTCCACCACATTCGGAGTGCACTTGGCAGTTTTTTGCACCAAACTATGAAACTATCCATATAGAGTTCCTTGACAGATTCGACTTGGCATATTCTACTGAGTAAGTTAAAATTGCGTTAGTTGACCTAGCTGAATTAAGTGGTTAGCTTAGATGAATTAATAGTAGGTTCCTGGTCTTTTCTGCGTACAAATCAAACTACGATTTACGCCAGGACTATGTCGGAAATAACTGAGTTCAAGTTTCCGACTGAAAAGCTGAGAAGATTATGAAGGCATTTCAGACCTCACAGTTCAAGATGGATGAAGAGTTATCATGAAGGTCCACTGGTGATTGATATTTTTCCGTCTTTGATATACCATAACTTAAGAATACTGCTGCAACAAGGGATTCCTCTGATTTCAGTTGTGAAAAAGAGTACGTGGAGTTGCGAGACGGTAGCACTGAACTGAGTCCTTTGCTTGGAAGGTACTGCTACTCCATTCCTCCAGCCTTTGTACTGACTGAAGGCAACGCCTTGTTCATCAAGTACTTTACGGATCAGCAATTCCCCAACAACGGATTTAAGGCGAAAGTGTCTTTATGTGAGTAGCGACGATCTACATGACTCAGTGAAATATCTTTAATGAGGTTGATTCAATTGACCAGTTACTCAAATCTCGATTGGGTCACTCGAGTATATGCAATACATAGTGTGTTTCACTGTCATGATGGAGGCTGGCATTGAAACGTCCTCTTTCCATGGTCTACAAATTATTAATTTTTAATTTATACTTAATTAAATACGAATTTATTGAATTGGGTCTAGGTGGAGCTAATAAACAGTACTGTACTCCCAATCAGCACACGTTTTGATTACTTATAATAATAATTGTATTCACGAATGTTACAGCTGATTGCGGAGGAACCTTCCACGACTTTTACTCCGAGAGTATTACTACGCCAGGCTACCCAGGTTCATACGAGCCCAATGTAAACTGCGTGTGGCGATTCATTAATTCCAACACCGATGTAATCAGATTTACAGTAAAAGAATTCAATTTAGGATTGAGTCCGGCCAGCTTTCTGAGATCTCTACCGTGCAACGCCACCACCATGGACACACTAAATATAACGGTGGTGAATAAAGCTGATCCTAGTAGGTGTAAGTGGCGCTTCATAATTTACATGAGACATTTACCTGTATGGACTTTTAATATTGATTTCAGCGAGTTAGAGAATAGATCATTCGAATCCAGAACATCCTTATTCAAATAAGTCATATGGGAAGTTTAGCATTACTTGAAAGAAAGTAACTTTGGATAATTTCAACTACGGTTTATAATGTTGAACGACAGAAGAATATTGGAAGTTTGTATATCATTATTCTTTCTGATCCAGCTTTGTCCTGGCTCGAATGCGGTCAAAACTTCACGGCCCCCTTAAAAATCTCTGGGAACGAAATCGTACTGAATTTTACATCAATTAACAGTCAGCGTTCCAGGCTACGAGGGCGTGGTGAGATTGGATTTGAAATAACCCTGATGACTGAAAAAGCCGGTAAGTCTTTTGTGAGGTATTCTGAGGGAACAGAATAAAGCTGAATACTCATTTCAGAAGGAATTGAAGCAATCCGATCGAAAAATCCTGTCTCTCAACTGACTGTATGTACTTATCTATTGTTTATTGCAGATTGTGGGGGTTATTTGAATTTGCCTTCTGGGGAAATAAAATCGCCTGGGTATCCAGGACGCATTCGCTCCACCTTTTGTTCATGGAGAATCACAGTACCACGGGGGAGGCGTATCACTTTCAATCTGACTGATTTTGACCTGGAAACCACCTCCGGCATATACTCACCTCACTTAATGGTACGTCTTTTATTTGATTATAAACCCGATTATTGTGTATTTTGATTTTTTTAACGTGGTGAATTGTGTGAAATGTGTGAATACTCGTGTCAACATAAGGAGCGGATTCCGTCTTTGATGGGGGGTCATGAGATTCATAAACTAACCTGATCTAACCTAACCTAAATTGCCCGGGTATTTGTTATCTCCAATTATCCAACATTGCTAAATACCCTCGTTCACTATTTCTTTTATTATATTCTACGTAATTCGTATTTTGTAGATATCCAACGATTTCCGATTTCATTCGGAACTGGCCAATTGGAATGGGACACTACCGGCAGGCACTAGTGTTTCATCTTCGGGAAACAAAATGTTGATTTATTTCTCCAGTATGTACGAGAGTGAGAACAGAGGATTTCGAGGGGTGTATACCAGCGATTTACCATCTCGTAAGTGTAATTTATGTATTAGTACGATGGGTGAAGATAACGGTGGAAGCTGCAGATTCAAGGCCCACTTAACCCGTGGAAGGCGATTAGGATTGTCAACTCGAGTTAACGTTCAGCAATTATTTATTTATTTTTTCAATTGTTTTTATTTTATTTTCATTGCGGTTTTTTTTTAAATATGTTAAAGGTTATTGATTTGAGAATAACGAAGAACAAAAATTTGTATTTAATACTAATCGTTCTTCATGTTCATCCTATTTCTAAGCACAGAAGTACTAATTTCCGGTTCAAAATGTACAATTCGACCAGGGAAGCGGGTAAGAAAATTCTGCATGCTGAATTCTAAGTCCCTTCCCCCACCTAAGGGCATCCCCCAAATTTAGATGGTTTTGAAATAACGAGAGTAGTTTACACCCATTCTAGCCATTAGGTACCTTTTTTGAGAAACTCAGCTGAAATAAATGTTTAAACCAATGATTCGCTTGATGCCATTTTACGCAACATGTTATCTGTTCTGGCAGTGTGTCCGGTTGATGGGCTGGATCAGCCAACAGGTTTCGTCCGAATCGATATACCACAACCATTTGTTTGTGAGTGGGACGTGATATCAAAGGATAATAATCAAACGTCGACAACGATAACGTTGGTTGGAACCGTGAATTCGGAAAAAATCGACTCCTTGTACTGTTACAGGGCCGATGCCAGCGTTGAAATCAACTTGGGCAAGTATTTTCAAATGTTCTCTTTTATAATGGTTCTTAGTTCTTAGTGCATTATGTGAATTGTCCTCTTGTTTTCCACAGCAACCACTCAGGTAGAGTTTTGTAGCGTGGCTGAATCGACTTCTCCTTTCGCCGTCGTCACCCCTTTTTCTTCTACATCTATAAGGGTGAGTTCTTTGGTCTCAATTACTAAATTGTCTTGATGCGTTGTTCAAGCTTATGGGACAATTTTCTATTGGCATGGGAACAGTAGTCACAGGTAGCATTTCGTAGTGTACTAAAAACGTCCAAAACTATAAAACTCCATGGAGTAGCCAGAACTACTCATCAGACGTTGTCACCAAGAGTGTCCAATTTTTTTTGTCCAGCCTTTGTAGATTGGACCCAGCTGACTAGTTTCGATCAATGTAAACTAAGGTTGAACCTCAAAAGCCTTCAACATAGAATTTATTGATTGTCACAAGTGTACTTTTCAGCAAACTGATTTCAATGCCTCGAACTCTGTCAAGATCCGTGTCTTTCTTCTCGGTTCTAACGCCAAACTTTTACCTACATTTTTAGGTTGCCTCGAACTCGATCAAAACCAAATCGAATTTTACAATTTCTTGGGTGACCAGGAAATGCGGGGGTGTGTTCAATGTTGATGGGGAAATGACCATCACGAGCCCCACAGTCAGCGGACGCTATCAACCCAACTACGACTGTGCCTGGAAAGTCTCTTTCCCCGAAGAAACCACCATAAAGGTTCGGAAACACAAAATAATTTACTGCTCTCTCAAGTATAGGAATCTATTATACCTAATTAGGCATGGAACCGTAATTCTTGTTTGTGGGTATATGCGTACATATATGCCTAGAAATCTTATATGCTAAGCACATTTTGTATTCGCAAACTCATATCCGCCGAATTACTAACTCGGCCAATCCTGACAGTAGCTTCGCTCTCGAAGCACTATCCCATGATTTGTAATGATGACAAACGGAATAATAACCGCCAATCGCATGGAATAAATCATCATATGATAGAGTACAACAGTTACAAACCAGTTTCACCTGAACCCATACAATAGGGTAATAGTTGCAGATTGTTTTCGAGGAACATTCACGAGACGTCCAAACCACATCATCATGATTCTGAAAGCAAAGAACCGTTCGTTGCTTATTGCCCCTATAAGGTCTAACTAACACCTTTAAACAAAGAACCGTCGCTTCTGCCCATCCTACCCCTACAGGGTCTAACTGCAACCTGAAACAAAGAATCGTCGCTTCTGGCTTTACTTACCCCTACTGGGTCTAACTGCCCTTGGCTACACCGCCAGCCTGCTACACAGTCAAAATCGTCAAATCCACGAATTATTAACTGTATCTTTTAAAAATAGGTTGAGCTTTACACAGTGTTCAACGACTCCAACAGTAGGCATAGCTTGGTGAAACGGAAAATCAAATTGTCTCAAGTTGACCTTATTTCCAAACCAGAAGACACCGAAAAGTTAGTCGTAGGTAGATGTTACAGATGCTTGTTCTAATTACAGGTCAAGTTCAATTTCCTAGACTTGGACATGACCGGTTCAACAGTAAACGACTGCTCCAGCGACTACCTCGCGATCTACAACGGCCCATCACCACATTCTCCGCTCATCTCCAAATCCTGCGGTACAATCATTCCCGCCGACTTGTTGACGCTCTCCAACAACTTGTGGGTACATTTCCACTCGGACGGATCGAACGAAGGGAAAGGTTTCAGTATTTCGCTTTCCCCGGCTGAAGAAGGTCATATTTATTTGATGTTTCAACAATTACAGTAAGAAGCCAAACCATATAATTACTTGGTCTTCAATAAATCAATTTTTTCTTCAGCTTGTGGAGGAATCCTACATGAGAACACGGGCACCCTCATGTCGGTCAACTATCCTAATCAGTACCCCAACAAAAGTAACTGCAATTTCGAAATCAGAGTCGACAAGGGGTACCACATTGGTCTCATTTTTGTCGACAGATTCTACATTGAAGATTCTCCAGGATGCGTGAAAGATTACGTCGAGGTCGGCTCAGTTTATTTCCTGCAATTTTTTTCGAGCTATTTATGAATATTCACCAGATTGGTTGATGGCATACTGATTTTCAACAGGTGTTTAATTTTGATGAGGCGTCCGACAGTTGGAAATCGTTAGGGAAGGTTTGCGGACGAGCGACGCCACAGATTTTCAATTCAACCAGCAACAAAATGAGGGTTCACTTCAAGTCTGACGACTCAGTTCAAGGAGATGGTTTTAAAGTAAGCTTCGACCTAAGTACATTCTGCTTACTTATCCTGATCTTCATTCCTGGGGACATTCTGATCTGCACAAAACCTAAACCATAGCTTAAAATTGTCTTCTTGTCCCTAATAATGAAATCTGATCGTCAAATTTGAAATAAGATTTTCATATTTTCATATTTCATATTTTGTGAAATGAAGGTCGAACCTCGATCCAAGACGAGTCTTTCATAAATAGGCGAGTAGGATTTTAATTGTTACCAACACGCCAAAAGCGCCAATCTGCTTTTTTGGTCATTTTTGTTTTAATGCTCTTTTGGGTTAGGTACCAACACTTTTGGGTACGCTGAGTTGGGCACACCATGCCAGAACCAATATACGTAGTTTTGGAAAAATGAGAAATTCGATGGGCGTATTTGTACCTAAATGCTGACAAGAAATGACCTAAAAAGCAGATTGGCGCATTTGGCGTGGTGGTTATTTGGGACGTTATACAAAACTCATTTGATCCAATATCTTAGGCCACGTGGAACTTGAACTGCGGAGGCGTTTTCGATGGTTCCAAACCAGGTGTAATTCATTCGCCACATTACCCAAGAAACTATGACGATGACTTATCGTGCAACTACACTGTTAGTGTTCCAGACGCCTCCAAAGTGATTTATGGATCATTCGAATCCTTCGACCTGGAACAAAGTAAGTTAGAATGGTCTGAAGTTAACTTTTTGTTGTCCATGGTAACGTGATTCTGTGTGCACTGTTTGGCTTGTAAATAAAATAAAAAAGTTTTGTGAATAGGTACATATCATTTATAAATGCGTATGTATCTCTCATAGACTGTGAGTTCGGCGTTTTCATTCCATATTGATTGGATAACGGTAGTAACAATAATTTCTTATTCTTTTCTATTTGGTAATAACTCAAACTTTATGATCTAGGGACCTCCCAAGGATGTGCCTATGACTTCATCAATATTTGGTATTACTCCAGCAAAGTACCTGCATCGCTAAAGCTCACACCAAACTACCTTGGAAAGTATTGTGGTTCCGACCCTCCACCTCGTTTCATTTCATACGGCTCTTTCAAAATGTCTTTTGTCACTGACAGATTCACAGGTTTCAAAGGGTTTCTCCTCAAGTACGGACCGGATGGTTAGTGCAGTTCACTATAATTCCATTTTGACGGTTATCTAACGGTATAAATTGGTGATATTCGTGTGTCACCGAATCGTGGAATGACGATTGTTTTTATTCCAGAGTGTGGTGGAAACGTTACTCAACCGACAGTTATTAGAAGTACGCTTTACTCTCCGAAAATATCGAGTCCTGCTCAGAACTGTACCTGGAGAATCACTGCTCCGAAGAACCAGATCGTCGTGATCAAGTAAGAGCTACACCCTCATCGATAAGCAATCATGGTGTGGTGGCAAGACAGCACATTCCATGGAGTGGTGAAAGAGACTTTTTATGAAAATTCAATGGGTGTATCACCTCTCTTGCAATTTTCACATCCGATTTCCGTCTCAAATAGTGGTCACTTCTGTCTGAAATTATGGCTATAGTGGTCACCTTTTTGCTCCGCATTTTCTAGGATTCAGGAGCTGTCCCTTAGCTCCTCTAGGGGTTGCAGATTTGGTAAAGCCAGGATATGGGACGGTGACACGATCTCTCCGAATAACACCAACCTCATGGCCGTCTTATGTGGAACCCTCACCGACCAAACTGGCGTGTATCGAAGCTCTTCGGAAAGCGCCATCATCAACTACTATTCCCCGGCCTACCTTTCGAATAAGAAGATTGTAGCTCAAATTACCTTTAATCCAGGTACATGTACATATGAACCTATACAATGGTTTGTGTGCGAAACAACTGAATGGAGGGATTTCCTTGTTGATTTAGAATATTTACCACAGTTAGAGTTACAAACTGATCTTCAACTTCCCCGTATCAGATAAGGTATAGATGAAAATCTGCCCTTCTGCTAGGTTCCAAGGCAGGATGTGGAGGTCGGATTGTTCTTCAGGAGAATAGTGAGACTCCCATGGCTAACCTCAGTCCTACCTCACCAGGCATTACATACCCGATGTCTATTGAGTGTGTCTGGATCGTCAGTGCCCCGTCGTCAATGACAGTGTTGGCGGCTTTCTCAAATGCCGAAGGCGTTCCTTGTGGAAAGGCAGCCAGTATAAAGGTGAGGCCTCCATCGGCATGAGGTAGAAATTTCAAGGTTAATCAACTTGTTGACGACTTGGTTGAGTGAAAATACATGATATTCTGTATATACCTAGTTGTTATTACCAAAGTTGATTTCATTCGCCCTTTTCAGTTTTATGATGGGAGTAATGAAAATTCCGAGCTCATCGGTACATTCAACTGCTCCACGATCCCAGCAAAAATCACATCATCCAGAAGTTTTCTCACGATCAAGTACTCCACTGAAGGGGGAGCAACTGGGTTCATTACCACACTGAAACCTCTCAAATGTAAGATGGTAACAAATACAAACATGGTAACAAATACAAACATGATATCGACCCGTACGATTAAGATTAGAACTTCAATGTAGGATTACAACTCCAAAGTCTGACTTCCATCAGAAGTATTCCTTGTGTGTTTCATACTTCATAATGGGGTTTATATCTATGTCAGTCACCGTATTAGCCTAGGCTTGAGTCACGCAGTGGCTATGATGGATGGCTACTATGGCTTCTAGTCAACACAATGTATTGGAAAACTTGTGTCGTGTCATGAAGCAAGTTACTGGTACCTCTACCTTACCTCATACCTCGAGGTTGATAGAAGGAGCTGAAATTCATAAATGGTGAAAATTGTTTTCCAATTCTTTCCAGCTCTTTGTGGGACCAGGTTACTCAACGTGACTGAATCTGTACAAACCTTGACTTCTCCTTCCTACCCCCAGAACTACCCAGCTAACATCCACTGCATTTGGCTCTTGTCATCATCAAAGTATCCATCGTTCTACATACGAGTCGAAGAAATCGATATCGTTCAGTCGCCAGGCTGCGCCAACGATAGCTTGAAAATCCGAGATATTGGTGTAAGTTATGCATTGTTGTGTAAAATTCGAGTTAGACGTCTTTCAGCCGTTAATGGTAGGGGGGGGGGGGTTATTATGATCCATTTACTAAACGGAAGCCACCTAAACTACTCAACATTTCATCTATGTATCTCAAATACTTCCTTTATTACAGATGGGATTCCCATTCACCACTGGTTTACTGACCAACGGTGGTGACACTAATGTGTACATAGGAAATTCGAGACTCAATAACATCAAACCAACTATGCATATGGTAAGTTTTTGTAAATTTCTCGAATGAATATATTTCGAACTGCGTGGGAGTATGTAAGAATCTCCAAATGCTCTTCAATTATGAGTGTTTCGCTGGCGTTGGCTGAAGACATTGCGTTGGTAACAAACTCCGGTGCAAACTTGCAAAATAACCTGTATGAGCTGAGAGGGTTCTGGATTACCTTAGCAATAAGGGCGTATCCAGAGATAAATTCTAAAGAGCTATGAAGTACGTAACAAGACCTAAATTCAAACTTGCGTTCGCTGTGCGCTGTGTCCACTGGAAAACCTCGCCAGCAGGCTCCATGTGGTGGCTAGTTGATCCTGAAAGCTCGGCAACCCGGTTGGAATTAACCCGGGGGTTTTATGGACCGAACATGAGCCAAAATGAAATATTTTTCAAATTTTGCCAACTTTTGCTTCTGGGGTATTGTTTTCCACTTTAGCCCTTCCCCGGATCCACCACTAAGTACGGGGCTGGAAATATGTTTTACTGCAGTAAAATAAAAACGCCTTCGGGTATTGAGGGCTCAGATGAGCAAGCAGGGAAAACATTAATAGTTGTCCATACTCATCTCTTTGTAATCGAATATAATTGTAATTTCTTTGCCTTTTAGGGGAGCAGATATCCATTCTCTACATCAATATTTTGTGGTGCGAGAAAAGGCGTGGACTACTACTCGTCTAGCGATATTGTCATGATCAAATTAGTTTCCAGTTCCACTGAGACGTCGAAAGGCTTCAAGCTGAGTTACAGTTCTGCCAGTCAGTGTCAACAAACAATCTTTAGGTTTGTAAAATAATTGAATGTAATAAGCCAAAGTTTCGTCATATGACGGTCCTGACCTTTTGGTTTCAGGTTGTAACAGGAACTTCACATCTGTCCAAGGTCGAATCAAAATACAGAATCAGCGAAAGCCTTGTGTTATGCATGTTATTGCGCCTGACGAAAATAGTACGATTTCTCTCTACTTTTCCGAGCTGAGGGCGTACAATTGGCAGTTTAAGGGTGACAGCGGCCCAGACGTCATCAAGGTTTTTATTGCTTTATTCGTTCATCATAGACATCTTCGACGAATTATTAGCATGGGATTTTTCTTTTGGGAAAAAGAGCCGTTCCGCAACTAGTTTCAATTAAGCCTGCCTTTTATTATCTCATACCTACTCAGGATCCACCACAATTTTGTGGGGTGGAAAAATTCAGCTGGTCGCTTCAATTATTCTCTCCTTTAAAGTAGTAAGTAGACGATGTAGAGATAATGCGTAGAGTAGATTAAATCTTCTCTCCACTAAGACCCTTGATTCTGTATGTGGACATACGCTGCATATTTTTAGGGAGGCCCTACGAAGCTCTTCGAAATGAAGATAGAATCTACAAGTTGGCATTTCTGTTCTACATAATTTTCCCTCAAAAATCTTCAATATGGAGGTTTTGTATAAACATCGGACCCTCATCGCTAAGAATACAGTTTTTGGAGTCTGGGGTAGTTTTTTGAGAACTCGATTCATAGAATTTGTTTTTGGTTCGTTTCAAGATTGTAGATGGCATGGATGCGACCCAAGTATCAAAAACACTCTTGGGAATCAACAATAGAGGGCTGAGAACTCCTGAGCCCGTCTTTTCAAATTCATCTTCAGTAACAATATCGATTACTCCTGCAAATACGCTCATTTCATTTGACATCATTTACACAACCACTACGGCAGGTACGTCGCAAAACTTTTGTCACTGTGCTCGTATTACCTTGATAAATATACAATGACTATGATAAGTACCTGCCTACATTTATATTGATGATCTCGTAGGTCGTGGCTGCGGTGGCTCCATTTTTAATTATGGTGGAATTTTCACTAGCCCTCTCTACCCGAAGAATGTGAGGAACTTCACCACTTGTAGATGGGACGTGGCTGTCCCAGTTGGAGGTGCCATCGAACTTGAATTCACGAGTAAGTTAAGTACAATAAAATCTCAATAACACGTTGAACCGAATGAGAATAGTCGTTTGGATAGGATCGTTTTAGAATTAAAAGTCACAATAAGTCAGTTTCACGGGAACTTATCATGGCAACAGCTCTTAAAATCACTACAAGCTCACGATATCACGTCCGATCATGTACCCACATTTGACTGAATATTAGTCCTGTTATTTAAAGTAACCTGAAATGTCTTACAAATAGTCCTAATTTGGCCCTTGTCCAACCTAAAAATGATAACTTGATAACTTGGGACCTGACTCAGCTAAGCTAACTATCATATCGATTGCCACTTCTACTGAAAAATACTTCTACGACGCGAAAAAATAAGTGAGTTTGTTCGTTTATCCAAATTCCACCAGGTTCTCCCTCATTCAAGATGTTCAAAATGTGATGTTCCAATGGCGAGTCGCAGTAGTAGATGGGTTCTATGGTTAACTATTTCATCGATTTTGTACTAGTTTGGCACTACTCTTTTCGGGCGCTATCAGCCTCTTGCTCTGCAAAAGATTTGTCGGCATAAAATGTGTTTAATTCAATTTTTAAACAACAATTTTAATACTTAAAATAATATGAATAGTATAAAATGAATAGATAAATAAATTTCACACTTATTCCTAGGATTTGTAATGCCAATTGGCTAGCGTAAAGCAGGCATCCTTTTAGCGAATTTTCGAAGAAAAGGAAGCTATTGTTCTCGGTCCAAAATTTTTAAAACTCGAAATTCCGCAAAATTTGTATACCAAAATCCGTTTCAGACCATCCTGAATTCACTGCCAAAAGACACAAAAAATCATATGTATATATTTATGTATTTATGTATGTGTCATTCCAGACGATAACTCTCGATAGAATTGAGATAAAAAGTTCAAATTTGCACACAAAATCTGTCTTGGCAATCGACAGGCTAAGTTTGAAGATGGGCAGAATCGGGCCACTCTAAGGGGGGTGTAGGAGTTTTAAGGGGGGGGGGGGGGAAATTGGTACCCATGAAGTCCAAATTTGAAACAGTCGGACATGTGACACCTCATTTTAAAGGTTTTTTCATGCTGAACACGATGGAGAAGTCAGAATTGCGATATCTCATTTCATTTCCAAACTATTTTGAAGATGAAGAAACGTGGTTTTACTTGAGATGCTTTTCGCGGTTCATCTGCTCTAATCTGATACCGGAAAGAGATATCACAATTCTGACTTCATCATCGTGTTCAGTTTTGAAAAAGCTATATCCTGAGGGGGGTTTTGGGGAATTATGGGGGGGAGGAGGGGCATTACCTACCCATCAATTCCCAAAATGAAACAGTATGACAAGTGACATCTCAATTTAAAGGTTTTTTTTAATGCTGAACACGATGGTGGGTTTTTTGGAATTTTAGGTATGAGGGGGGGGGGGATCACCCATAAATTTCCAAAATCCTACTAGTACTTTACCATTTCCTCGCATGAATCAATCCACTCCCTGAGTCAGTCACAACCTCCATCAATCAGTAAGTTAGACGAAATTGGCATATGTTTCATGATTATAGTGGTAATAAGATTTTATAATTAACACAAAAGACATTGAGGGAACTGGAAGATGACAAGTAACTATTAAGAAGACTATTGTAAGTACCTGCCGATCTTTATTCAGAGAGCACCACACCTGATGTATACCGAATTAACCGAATAGCTTCATACTCAAATACCTATAATTACAAAATAAAATAAGTTCAAGATTGCCTATATTTGAATGAGATGTTCCAAACATCACATTTTACATAATAGCGGTTATTTCTTCGAAAATTCGCTCTTATAGCCATGCTGCATGACTGGAACTTTTTTTTGTCAGGAAAGTTATCAGATTGAGACCAAGGGTGTTTGATGCCTCATAGGATTATGTTCCAAACAGTCTAATCGGATCATAATCAAAATAAACCCTACCTCTTTTCTTACAGCTTTCGAACTCGGGCCGAAACACACGTGTAAAACGGATTATCTCCAAATTTACGACGTTGATCCTGAAACGAGTTCTGAAGTATTGAGGAGAACTTACTGCGGAGGCGTAAGTATATCTTGAGTAAAGATTTTGCAACACGTGTCCAATTAGTTGTCGACCATCCTTTCAGTATAAATGTTTTGATCAGCAAACCATTACGTTCTGATCAATATTCGTCCAATTCTTGATATCCTCTTCAATTTCTGTGCCCAATTCAGACGAGAAAATCTCCGAACCTGCTTTGTATCAACCTACTCAACGTCCCATTTTTCTTAAACCGACCACAAGTCTCACTCACATTTTATGAATGTTTCAAACATACGCCCATGTGGCAACATCCTAAATGAACCAGCACTCTGGCAAAAAAAGAAACTAGGCGTTTCGCGCCTCGCCAGGGGGGCCAGCCGGATGCTATCTCAATTATGAAAACATGGAACGTTTTTTAACCAAATTTAGTGCATAACCTTTAGTCGGTATAGAAATACTTAATTATATCAACAAACCCTACTTAATCATTGATAAAATAATAAAACCTACTTATCAAGCACTGGAAAAATGCCCGTCTCTACGGAAAAGTATTTTCGTGAATTATCATCCCTTAACAATCGTTCAACACTCGTTGGAATGCTCTGAATTTATGCAAAGTGACTGAATCTGATAAAGGGTTCATGCAGGTGTATTTCTCTGAAAATAGCGAGTTGTAGGTTGAAAAATATACATTTGTATTAACTCGAATTATTATTTTTCTACCAATTAATACTGATTAACAGAAGATAGCCTCAGAGCTCAGTCAGCTGATCAGTTGCACAGGTGCACTGTCATCAGATTTCAGATGCCCCATAGAACCTACCATTCAAATATCAGCTTTCTAGGTTGATTTGGACAGAAGATAGGGGGGGGGGGGGTGCTATTCTCGTAACGCAAACTACACAAACATACAGCACAATATTTCATACAACACAACTCGCGATGGAAACCCCTCACACAGCGCTCCAGACCTACAAAATGTTGACGGGTCTGCGAAAATCTCAAACCACGAAATATTGGACGCCCTTTTGTTGCACAATATTTCTCCTCACACTCTCAATATTTTTGCACAAACCCGACATCATCAAAAAATTGTGCAAACATTTTGCCAATGCCAAAAATGTTTTGCCCCTTGAGTTGATAGTGCTGATTTCTACGAGTGCGTTCGAAAATTGTACCATCTTCAGTTTCAAAAAATGGAATATAACTATCTTTGTGATTTGTACCTTCTGGAAACTGACTGAATAAATAAATATCGATTGATTTCAGGATACTCCCGCCGTCTACACGGGCGTCAAAGGGCAAATTGCAGTCAGATACGTCACTTCCATACACAACGGCGGGACCGGTTGGGTTGCCAGGTTCATGTCCAGAAGTACAGGTACGAATGTTATGGTCCACACCAAATAATTCGCATTAAAACAATTTAAACATTTTCAAGTATTCTTAAAATCCCAAATTCTGAGCATCTGTAGGTATAATAATAATAATTATTACCTATAGATGCTCAGAATTTGGGATTATTTTATTGGGATTTTGAATTATTCAAAGTATAATTAGGATAATTGAAATTTGATAATTTGAAAAAACGTTGGGTTTAGTTTTTGATAAAATCACATGAGTGAATTACCAAATCCGGTGTTAATATTAACTTCTCAAAAAATAATTCGCTCACTTTGTTACAGATCCGTCCTGGCCTGCGCTTGTAGGCCAACATTTGATCACCTGATGGTCCAGTCACTACGTCCACCAAGTTTCATACGTTTAGCGTTTCACGTGTTACTTCTACGTAATAAAGCGGTATGAAATATTTCATTTCAGGTGAGTTTAATTTGTGTAGGTACCTATTTCTTACCTATTAGAGCGAATGAAACGGATATGTCGTCGGTATTCGGTTTGGAACAGAGTTTTTGATATGGTACTAAAAGTGTTGGACTGAAAATGTTATTTAAGTAACTTGTATAAAATTTTCAGTATATCCAAACCTCTATGTTGAATGGTCCAGAGACAACAATTGGCATGGAACAAAAATGAAAATTGTTTATCAACTTTCAGTTTAATATTTCATCATAGATTATAATATTTTTGCGTCAACTCGGATTTAATGTAGATCAATTATTTACGATGATTTCTTCAGTTGAATGGATCAGGATTGACTTGGAGGTTGCGAAACGTAGGAGATGAATATTCTCGTTCCAATTTACCTCTTTCTCTCTGAAAAACAGAAGCAGAATGTTATCAATCCTTATATTATTCATCTAAAACAACCACGTTTTTGACAAAACCTTCTAGCATTATTAAGTGTTGAGAGGAAGGGGAAAAAAGCTTATTTAGCAGTCCAGAATGTTTTTTACTAGCCAAACAGAACTTCTTGATGTGTGTATGCAGCAAGAATGGGGAATTTATTGGATTTGTATAAGAAAATGTTGTTCGAAACCGTTTTAAAAAGACCCGTCTTTCCTTCAGACATTCAATAAAAGTCAAATGTGCGTTCCATTTAATATTTTACAGGGGCACTAAATAGGTAGGAGGAACGCAAAATTTGTAGTTACTCGTATCTGACATGTAGAGCCTGCAGCGACATGCGTAGTCAAACCTGCAATTGTGGCTTGATGATTTTCAGTCTTCAAGATTCTGAAGGCGCTCCAACGAGTTCTGTTCATTCTTTTAGATCTAATTTTAAGATGGAGACCAGTCGCCATCTTCCAAATTCCTTACCTAAAATTCTTCCGACTTGATGCACTCAATATGTCACCTGAACACGACCTTTCCTAATGAAATGGGCACTTACCAATTCGTTCATGCATTTTTGGATGATCTACAAAATATCAGTATTTAATACTGACATCAGTTGGTGTTGCGGCGTCAATTGTTGTTTTCCATGATAATCCGTAACGAGCAATCAAAGCAATAAAATGAGGATAATTGGAACTATCTACAAATAGATTCGCATGAGAAATATTTACTAACGTTTTATTGACTGATTGTCAAAGTTCCTTAATCATGCAAAACTTATTCCAATCTAGAAATTGGTGTCCCTTCCGCTGCCCATATTAATAAAAGAAAATGAATTTAGTGGAAACATCATTAATCAGAGTAACAATATGAACGTGAAGATGGTCTTGCTCCTTACAATCCAATACAATCATGTATACTCACTTGTTTTTCAGAATCCTGCAACGTTTATTATAAAAATTTTACATAATTATATACACGTAGTTATATAAACAAACATTTTTTGCTCTATTAAAATTGAATGAATGCAATACACGATTAAACTTTTTTTTTTCATTTTATATTCCCTGACGTTAAGAACATCTCAGAGTCGTTTATAGCTGGCCTAAAAGGTCAAGCAATGCTAAGAAAAACTGAAATTTTGTTTCATTCAATTAATGATTTTGAAAGGGATGAACGAGAGATTTTCGCTAATAATTTTGTTCATGCATTTGAACAGCATTTTCCTTCGAATCAATTAACGTAAATCATAGCATTTTCTTGCATTTCAATTCACACGTCATGAATAGGTATTACGTATAATAAATTGTCTGCTCGACACTTACAAAACCAATCATGCTAGAATCTCAGACTTCCAAACTATGATGAGTTGACCGCTGTTTTTGTCAGAACTTTAAAAACTCTAGATTCGATAATTTCAAATTCGTTTTTTTAAATTTTCAACTGTTTCAAATTATTTTGTCTTGAAGTGAAAAAATGAAGGAAATCAAAGAGATTCTAATGGAATTTATCAAATCCAGTCTTTAGATTAAATTTAAGGCAATGTTTGCAGTGATAGTTTCCTTTATGTTGTTCTACTCTTAGCTTTCGTTGTTACTCTGTTACGAACGCACTTTTCTGAAGTAAGCCCTTGTTTAGTTATTTACAATCGTTATATTCTTTTCAGGAAATTATAATACAAAACGACAGGATTATAAATATGTATTTTGGCGGATTTGTTGAACTTTTATTTTCCATTTAAATAAAATATTATTTCAGCAATAAAATAGTTTGCATTTTTTCTCGATTCTCTACCGACTTCTAGTGCTATTGAATAACAATGAAGAAAGCCCCTTGATTTTGTTTGTCGGAAAAATTGTGGTTTCTCTACAAATTCTTCACATTTTTCCGTAGATCGAAGGTTTTTTTTAAATCTTTTTTTTTTTGTATAGAATATGAAACTAATCTATTCACGTAGTGCTATGACCTCTGCGTTCTAAGGATTTGTAAACTCTTCAGCGCTATTGGGGCCTTTTTCCATAATTTGCTCAGTCGAAACTAACGTGGCACAGTTCGATTATAAACTTTTATCGTAAAATGCAATGTTATTGTTTATAAACAAACTAGGTTTGTACAATAGTCTTCTATGATTGGAATAACGAAATTTAGGTAGGTACTCGGCTCAAGTTTTGATTACAGGAAACAGTTTTTAATACAACGAACATACATGTAATATCATTACCGCCACGCCAATCTGCTTTATTGGTAATTTTCGTTTTATTGCACTTTTAGGCACCCTGAGTTGGGCACACCATGCCACAGCCGACATGCGTAATTCCCAGTGGCTGTTTTGAAAAATAAGATTCGTCAGTAGATGCACTACTTACAACCAAAATGACCAAGAAGCGAATTGGCGCGGTGGTAACGATATGAATCCTATTTCAAACAATGTCAAGTTTACAACCAAATCTTTTAATGGTACAAACATCTTGGAATCCGTTTTAACATTGAAAAATACCAGTTCTGCATGAAGCTCGTTTTCTACGGTGGCAAAACTTCACTTATTTAACACTCACATGAAAAATTTGACAAGACGTTAATTTTAGTCTGAGAAATCATCATGACACGTTTTACGTCCATTGCGAAATTTGTGCTTCAACCTACTCACACCTTTCGGTATCAAAATGGTATTTGAATTGTATCAAACGGATTCCGAATTGTAGTAATTACAAAAATTCATAGATCGACCATTCGCCGAAACGAGAGATTCATAATATTATTGGTTTTGGGCCGTTTAATCAGACGAAGGCCCACGTAATTAATAATTAATTATTATAAGACCTCAGTCGAATCATTATAGATTGTGATTGCGTCCACTGTTCTAAAAAAAAAAAGTTATCTGAAAGTTACCGGCCTCATTTTATCAGGGTTTTCGAGGGAATTTGAATCCGTTGTCAGTTTTTTTCGATTGGGCGATTTTTTCGATTTTTCGACGTTTTTATGGTTTTTTACTTCAACTTTACGATCTATTTCCCTAGTCATCACGAACTTCGTCCAAAATAATTATAATGGGGCTAGATTTGTAGGAAATTTTATGCTTAATCCAAATATTACCCCAATTATATATATTTTTTTGACGAAATTCGTGATGACCAGGAAAATACTCCGTAAAGTTGTAGTTAAAAATCATAACAACGTCGAAAAATCGGAGAAACGGACAATGGATTCGGATTCAGCACGGATAAACTGAAATTGTCAACTTTCAGGTCACTTTTTTTGTCAGGTCACAGTGCTATCCATCAGTACGATACCTAATTCAACTTTCCGCAATCTCAAAACCGAATCTCTGTTTTCAGCAAACACAAAATACACAACACCAATAATTAGTTAATACATTAGGTAAATATTGAATAATACAATACTGGATTTCAATACACCAGCGGGTTCGCCCTGAGAAAAGTGCAAAACCTTAAAGGAAACACTTTAGCTGATACAAATTACGGAAAACCCCAGTTTATGTTTTCAATAAGTTAGTGAGCAGGTCTATTATTAATCAACAGTATCAAAATATAATGCTTCGCAATTTATTGTGCGCAATACATCTTCATAGTCCTGTCTTTTTAAAAAAATAAAAATTTAAGCATACAAATTAGGAACTGCAAAAATGCAGAATCACAATGTTCAGTAGGTATCATGTCCCTATTCTACTGTAAAAATTAATATTCTCAAACTATGAAATTATACAAAAATGGAGAAGCTTTGCACATTGAAAATTCAACATAAAAGTTTCGTTTTTACACCTTACATTAAATTTTGTTTAAATTTGGGTTTTAAATGTAATAAAGTACTTTTTATTTAACATTTTATATTAATATTTCTAGATTAGTACAGTCTTATTTACAAAACAGGAAATTACCAGCCACGGTGTCTTTCGTTTTTGTTTATAAAACGGTTAAAAATGTTTTAAATAAATGTTGAAACCTATTGCCACGAAGGAAAAAAATTCGAGGCCGTAAAAGGTTCATTGTCGTCCTTGTTAAAATCGCTTTATTGTACTATTGAGCTCAATTACAGTCAACTATTGTTGATTTGATTTGGATTGGTGAATATATGAAACAACGAAAAGTGAAGCTTCAATATTCGAATGGAATTCCATTAATTTGAATCGGTACTCGACGTTCACGCTCAATAACGTTATTTAAATGAGCGCCATCGTGACATCAGATATAGCACTAAAAAAATCACCCGGAGAATTCTCCTCAAAGCGAAACAATATTTATTCAGTATTTACGGTTTTGTTGCACAATTCGCTTCAAGTACTTATTGATCAATCAATCAATCATTCGAATACCACGCATCAGAAAATATTCAACTTTTCAGGTGGGCAAAAGAACGTATAAGTCCGGGTTAATGTTGTCTTTTTGAATGTTTTAAAATCGAGTTGTGCCTTGACAACCTTCTCCAATAATGGACAACCCTCATACGTGGTATTGGAAACCAAATCTGACTCTGATACGTGATACGTGGTATTGTGGTATTGGCAGCACAAAAATGATGCGATTAGTGGCTAATTTGAGATTATTGCAACGAAATTCAAATGAAAAAATGTTTCTTTTGAATTTAATTTATTACTGAAGTAATTAATATACCTATTACCGAATCACCACCTTAAAATAATAATGGTGTACTTATGATGTAAATAAATTCGAATGAAACTGAAACTGAATAGTCTGAGTAATCTGTTGTAGTGCAGCTATGGAATCTGATACGTGTTATTCGAACACCAAAATGATCTTAATACTGATACGCGGTATTGGACCCCTTGACGTGAGGTCTGACACGAGGTATTGGAAGCAGTGAACAAACAAAACTGATACGTAGAATAGAAAACTGGCTATTTCTCCAATAAGCAATTTTTCTAGAGACATGTCGACAGCACCATTCGATCGGGCGTTAGGAAATACTGTAGGGTCCATTAAAAACAGAATTTGACCGAAATTGATGATACGTGGTATTTGAATGAGGGTATCGAGGGTAGAATATATTATATTACCCTTGATTGCATTGTTTTCTTTTTTGATCAACAAAATATTACGTCGTCTCCCTCAAAAATTGAGTGTAAGTTTCATGAACACAAAAAACCTTAGTGCGAATTGAGATTATTTATTCCATCATAAGTGAACCATTTGTGGCCGTTGACATTTTTATTTCCACCCTACGTAATGCCAAACTCCTTAATCGTGCTTATTTGAAACAACATTTTTAGGTGTTTTTGGGCTTGTGGTGTGTATCTCTCGAACTTTATATGACTAGGAACACGATTTATGGATTTTCAAGTGAAGTGAGTAATTATTGAACGCAGTGAGCGTTACAGTTTCAAATCATCAATAATTGACTGTACCTTTTTATAAGCCTCGTTCCCCTCTATGAACTGGGTGATTTTTTGTGTAAAATTTCCATATAAGTACACTATTCTTGGTTTCAACAACAATATAAATATAATACACCAAGGCACTCTATCTAACTTAATGCTCAGCTTGTTTTCGTTTTCATCTGCTAACCGTGGAGTAGGGAATTACTCGACGTATTTCACGAATGTAAGGGAATAGCGTGTAAAATGCAAATGGTCGTGTCGTACATTTAATATCACTTTTGTATGGAGGAAGTGGACATCTATCTTCTTTTTTCCTAATTAAAAGTTGAGATATCGAGAAAATCGGGAAGGCTACGACATAGTTGATTGATTCGGATGGAAGACAAAAATAAAATTTAGCAGAAACAAAGCGCACGTTGACGTACAGAAAATGTTTGTTTGTGAGCCCAAACTTTAAGTTTCTCAAAAGGAGGGAATTGATGCCAATAGATTTAGTTGTTCCCAATACGAGTCCACGATCAACACATACATGAACCGTTTGTTAACATAATGATGCCATGATGGTGGGGGATTTTTAATTTTAGGCATTACGTAAATAGTTGCAAATAACTTGGGCGTGGGCTGTGCGTGCGCATTGTTCTATTGCGCTGGAAGTTATGGAAGTTATTTACTACAAGGTTCACATATTAAACTCGGGTTAAACACAAACGGAAAACTGGGGAAGCTCGGGTTAATAAGTCGGGAAAGCAGGCAATCGTTTCGCGGGAGTTGAGGTTTAGTGTCAAACTTTGCTTTCTTCGAATTGGACATCTTCAAATTTAACTTCTCTCGGTTTGCGAGGTTTGGTTGGGGTCGAAGGAGTGGCTGGGAGGAGGGTATTGCTAGTGACTATAGCGGCTGGGAACGGAGACGTCTCGAGGAACTGGTTGGCTCGCACTGGTTGCCACCATTCATGCTGGGTCAGGTTGAGTAAAGACGATTCATCTAGAAAGGAACGGAGTTCAAGTTGTATTAGGGCTTAACATAGGGATGGACAAATGTGGTACTGGTACTGGATAGTTCGTCAGAGAATTCGCATGGAACATGTCTGAGTCTCATGTTTCATTAAAATTGATTTTCATATCAAGATTATTCACACTTCAGCAAAATTCAGTGTTGTTGCACGGCTTCATCAGTGAGCAACTTTCTACAAAGAGTTAATTCAAAATTAAAAGTTGAAGCATCAACTTACTGTCAGAAAATATGAGAGAATCCGTTTTCTCCCCCGCTTGTTTTCTCCATGACTGTGACTTGACGTGGCCTTTGGTGCTGGTGTTCACAGCGTCTGCTGACAGGGAGCGGGACATAACTCTACGCATATGGTCGCAGCCTGTCGGCGTACTGTCTTTGGCCCCATACGATCCCGATAGGCCGACAGCTTCGTTCAACCAGTATAGTTTCTGTGTGATGTCCTTACCTGTGGATTGGAAGAGGGTGAATTTTATTAGAATGCTCTCGAGCGAAAGATAAACCCATTTCTAAAGTGAAATGAGCAAAACACAAGGTGTATCACCATGTTAAGACCAGATCACCTTCTTGAGTTGGGCGATTGTAAACTGAGCCCAAACCCTTCCTACTTTCCCAACCCCTTGATGTGGAAACTCAGCCCAGGATGCACTCATACTCGTTATCTCCTCAACTCGTTTACTGTAAACTGAGCCTAAGGAACCAGTTAAAAGTAGCCGTTCATTCCACCAAATTCTATCAAGAGTATGTTTCTATTCCGCAGCACCATCCACTTGATCTATATGTCCAACTAATCTATATGGTACTAATCAGTTGAATGGGGGATGTTTTTATTCCGCAACCCCGTCCACTTGATCTGTATGTCCAACTAATGTATTTGGTATACTAAAATCTTAGCTCCAACTGGTTTCACCTGTCGCCAAATCCCGGCGTTTTCTTAATTTGAACAAATCCACTTCGATTTGAATGAAACCCTTCTGGCTCATAATAACATTCGCACATGACATACTCGTAGTTTGCGTACCCGTTCCCTTGGAGAACTGATAGAGTCTGAGATTACAACTCGCATCGATGAGCGATTAGAGGGCTGGGCTCAGTTTACATTTAGATAAGACAGTCTCACCCTCGGTCCACCGCGCTTGGGCTGAGATTACACCCGCCCCTTGAGTTTTGTAATTATATTGTATCCTGGTTCTGCAAATAATCTTACTATTATAATATAATAATAAGAATATTTGCATATATATTATAATATAATATATTATAGTTATTATAACTATATTATAGTTATTGAAGGTGATTATAAATTTTAATGAGGTTTGCTCACCAATTAGATTAGAAAGAATGATTTTCAATGATGGTCTATGTCGGAGCACTCGTGCTAGTTTTAGCTTAGGCCAACACAAGTACATGCTCTCCTCTTCTGCAGTTATCGTCACCTATTTTAATGGACACATAGTTTATTGAATTTTATCATCAGAAATATCTAAAAGCGGACGAAAAAGGATCTCATACCTGAAATAATTCATCACTGGTAACGTGACCTGCTTCCCATTCAGGTGAATCGATGAACTGGTACGATGATATGTAGTGCAGATGAATGTTGTCGCATGTCACCTTCAACCTATAATAAATAGCAAAACAGTTACGTTGGTGAACATCATGGTCACGTATCGAAACCAAAAGATAAAATAGATCCTTTTCAAAAATCTGTAGTATTCCACCTAAAATTTGGTATCTGTAACTGTAAAGCCAATTACTTTAGCATTAAAGTAAGATAATAATATTATAATACACCCTTCTGTTAAATCAGCAAAAATTTACAGTTTTCTATCGTGAATCCACGACAATTCTCTAAAAACACATCGAGAACCAAGGACACTCAGCAAACCATCACGAGGCTCACCACAGACATTGACTGTTTACAACCCCAAGTACGAGTACAATGGTACTTGGAGTTGTAAACAGTCAATGTCTTGCAGTAGGTACTTGTCAGTACTTGCATCCATTTTCCATCCAAATGATTTTACTTCGAAATCATGTATTCATGTCAATGCTGACTTGATGCATCGTATTCTAAGCAGTCTCGCCATAGTATGAGCATTGGAGTCGTGCTACTGGGAGGACCACATTGGTACAGCACGTTAAATACTCACTTTCCTTTGAGAAGTATGGAAAGTCTCTCGTCAGCGTTGGTGAGCTCTTCTACTGCGTAAGAATCACCTGGGTCGAGGGTGAGCACGGAAGCCTCCTTGGTGAGCTCTTTGAAGTGTTTTCGAGAGACCTTAAGAGGGCTGAACATCCTGGTGTACAGCTCGGTGAGCTCAGGACTCAAAGAAGGCGGAATAAGGCGGATAAAGAGAATGAAAGTGTGGAGGAGGTTGAAGCTCCCCAAGACCGTCGACCACACCACGATGTCCCACGAACAGACGTGCACTCCCGACCAGACGGCCTGCACGAAGAAACCCGCGCTAAGGAGTGCCCTGGAAGGGGAAGAAAGAAATAATATTATTACCTACTAAGAAGCCTTGTAGAGTAAGCAGTTTGGCTTTCGAATATTTTTCTTCTGATCATGACAGAGAAGCCTTCCTAAGGAAAATATGAGTAATGAGGAATATATTGGAATTTAGCAATAAAAGATGCTCACCTCAAGATTATAATCCCTTGCTTGTAACTCCTCGGTACGAGAAAGGCCGCGGCGAAGAAGAAGTTGCAAAGTTGGAAGAGATTATGTTGAGCGGGCTCCCACTCGCCGCATGCAACGCTGTCATACGACGTTTCGTTGTCAGTGTCAGGGAAAGAAGTTCCATTGAGGTCCCCAAACAGGTCAGTGCAGTTATCCAGAAGTAAACTACAGTTTTCCATGGTGCAAGTGCACTCTGTTCCGCCCACCCATAATACGTACGACCGTACTCATGCGTGACGATCCTGGAACGAATATAATGTTTCTAGTGATATTTTATATTACGACAACGACTATTCAAAGGTCCTAATTGGATGGGTGAGTTTAAAAAGGTTAAGATTCCAAAAATTTAAAAAAAATAACGAGGTAAAGGCGCCATTGTTTAGATATTGTCAAGCTCGATGCATGAACGAAAGAAGGGAAGACAATCCAATAACAATCAAACTGCTCCCCAACGTTTGACAGAAGTTGGATTGTAACCCTTCTTTCGTTCATGCATCGAAAGAAATGTTCCTAAGAGATATGTCCATTCAGATGTGGACATATCTAGTGGCCACATCTAAGGCGAGCAACTTTTGGATGCTAACCAAATGTGTCCAGTTTGGCGGAAGTGATCACTTGTACAAGTAACGTCAAGTCACCATAGCACAATGCGAAATCCATCCCTTCCACTGCTTTTCTCATCTTCCCGCCCGTTCATCGCTCAATTTTCTTGATTCAACTTCTGAACATGTAAGGAGTGCTTGATAATTTGTTGCGGTTTCATCTCGAAGGGCTGATGTTGCACGATTTGTTAGGCGGCAAAAGGCGCTGCACTGTTATCCCGGAGTAAGGTTAAATTCAATCGTAAAGGTGTCCCGGGAGAGAAATGGACACATGTATGTGGCCGGTTGTGGTCGACTTGAGGCGATGTGTCCGAACACAGCCGACGCGCATGCGCAGTTGAGATAAGTTCAAACTTATGTCCTTAGGAATGTCC
This sequence comes from Stenodema calcarata, assembly GCA_963920205.1. Lineage (NCBI taxonomy): Eukaryota > Metazoa > Arthropoda > Insecta > Hemiptera > Miridae > Stenodema > Stenodema calcarata. Next base: position 19,611,186 of record OY986055.1, on the reverse strand, counting down.
CCTTAGGGACTCTCTTTACCGCGTTTCTTCAATTTAGGAATCTTAACCTTTTTAAACTCACTCATTCAATTATTAAAAAAAAAAAGAGTGGGAGGTTATAGCTGCTCAGCTCCAATAATAAAGGTATCTTTACTCCTCACTACCTTGTTTCGCTATGCTTAATAACAATAATGCAATCGACATTTTCACAACAATCTCATGGGAATACGTCGGATTTTTCCAAAATTGATTTTACAAGCGACCAACGGAAAAACATCTTTCAGATTAAAGGTGGATATTATGACGTGTAAACATAACTTACATCCATAACATTCCATGGTTAATCATGATCAATTAATAATAATGAACAATTAATAATAATACATACATCCATAACATTCCATGGTAAATCATGATGTGGCTAATCGATAGCATAACATTTTTAAGCAGGTGGTTGAATGAAAGGAAAAACTATATGGTACTTATATACTCTTAGATTATATAAGTACCATATAGTACCATATACTCGTAGATTACGACGTAAAGCTTCCCAAGACTATTATGGTAAATTGCAACTTCGGGTTTTACCGCTTGAGATAGCATTGCTTGGGGTTCTCCAAGGGAATATAAAAGGTAGGCGAAGGAGACTTTACAAAAAAGTCTCGTATTTCACGGGAGGGCGAAGGTGAGGGAGGGGGGAATGTTGGCCAGGTTGGACCTACTTCATTATTGAACGCACGGTCTCTCGCGCCCCTGTGGTTCCCTTGTCTGGTACACGATAAATTCTGGTTGAAACTGCCTAGAGGAGCATCGTGCCACAATTCGTTAGTTGGGTCGTGTTTCTGATGGGAAAGAATATTGAATTCAGACACAGGATACGTCTACCCCTTACTGCCACAGTCTGATGGACTGATTAGTAAAAATTCTTCTCGTTTCATTAGTCCGTTGATTAATTTCTGGAATGATGATAGCATTATTACGACCCATATGGAATATACAGTTAAGTTGATAGAACGAGAGATTTCGTACACCGGCGAAACGCCTCCAGCTTCATCACATGTCTTATCTGAGATCATGGCAGGTCGTCAAACCTGTAGGGCGAGCGTAGGTTGATTGGCGAGATCTTTCTTCTAGGAACAAATAGTTCCATCTGGTAGTTTGGTGAGTTTCTGGATGTATAGGCGTTGTGTTTTTTGATGGTCATTCTTATAAGCATTCAAATCCGAGCGCAGCTCGGCATCCCGTTTGATATGCATATGAGTGAACCAAAACTAACGGGTCACTCCTGAAAATAGGAGACGTTTCCAGGAAAATAACGTTGTTTTCGAAGGCAATTTCCAAGAAGTCCACGAGGAAGGTTGAAATTGGAATGCATATGAACCTTGAATAGAACAGTCTCTTCAGTTTCAGAGTTTGGATCCTGAAAAATCCGGATCGGACGGGTTTGGGAGGTTTGAGATAGGTTTATTGGGGTTAGCATTCTGCTGTATGCCAGCTATTTTATTATTCGTGATGCATAATAGTCTTGTTTGTGGGGGAGTAATATAATATATTACTCCGTATTCATACGGAATGAATTTGATGAATTCGGATTCTCCACAATGGTTCTTTGTCAATTTCTATGCGTCCTTTCATTTCAGTGTTTTCATTTCCTAGCAAATCACAGATCCAACAGCCAAAATCTGTGAATATGAAAATTTGCTGACGGATAATATATCAACCCGTTGTAGAGGAGATGAGGTATACCGGTAGGTAGGTACAACTAAAATACCAGAAAACAGACAAGAAATTAAGCATAATAAGCGAATTTGCAGATTTCAATCATCATGACTGACTCTTCAATTCCGATCCAAACATACAATTATACAAACTTATACACTTGAAAATGTCTTAATGCAATTGACTATTTAAACCAACAAATGAAAATAAGTGTATGCAACTGATCTAATCATAATACAGGGAGGTCTATAACTATTGAATCCATCTTACGATTTTCCCTACCGTTCAGCACATGTAGATGCCAGGCGGAAGTCCGGCCGTGACTCTCCCCACTAACTCATGTGTAACGACAGCAGGAAACCGGCATGAATCGCAAGACGTCCTCGATGCATAAACTTGCATATTACTCGACATCACAGTAATATGGAGCGCGACCTCACTGAGGGATCAGCTCGTTAATAAAGGTGATAAAGGTGACTTGGTACCACCGAAAGTGTGTATATGGTTTGCCATATTCAGCTCATTTAATTTGGCCCATCGAGACACTGAACATTTTTCCGAAGAGAGTGGTTGTACTCTGAGGTCAGTTTGAGAACCTCCTGATTTTCATAAATAGTGCCACTTTATTACTCTTATCTGCAGTTTGGCAACCTAGATGTTTATCAAACTATCATGCTTTGTGGCTTACAAGTCCACTTATTTACTTTATGGGTGGCCAACGACGGGATTAACAGGATGTTCTATTAGTTAGTTGGGGTAGGACAGTACTTAATTGGCAGTTAGTGTGTATTGGCGTACATTTTGCGAAATTCTAAAACGTCCTGCATAAAAATCTGTTACTTTTTCGTCCTTCGGTTTTTTAATATTTAATATTAAAAAACGGAAGGACGAAAAAGTAACAGATTTTTATGCAGGACGTTTTAAAAAATTTTTTAAAAATTTTTACAAATCTGTTACTTTTTCGTCCTTCCGTTTTTTAATATTAAATATTAAAAAACGGAAGGACGAAAAAGTAACAGATTTTTATGCAGGACGTTTTAGAAATTTTGTCACGATTTCACAACGGAAATACTCAAATTTTCATCGATAAAATTTATTTATTTATTGATAATTTAATGATTTATGTTCTAAAACACAGTTTTGTATTTGATGACGGAAAAAAAAAACACAAAAAAAAACAAAAAAAACATTAGTACCTATCGCTGGACAGAGATAGTTATTTAAAATGTTCTACAATCTGGAAGACCAAAGAACTTTAACGACCAAGCTGTTCAATATGCAAGGCTTAGTTCCGCAAACACACGTGAATGCCCCGCTTTGGAACGCCTACTGACCTGATTCCGCTTCGTTGGAAAAACAGTTCCAAATTACGCATTTTATGATACATGGCCCGAATTTGAAGTCAATACAAGGTTCAAAGTATTAAAAAAAAAAACTAGATTGGGGTTGCGATTTCGTAGTTTTGGTGTCTGATCACAAAATTGGCACGACCATTGAGAGTGTGTAATGAGAAGGGTCAAGTTGGGGACATTGCCTTTCCTGAGAGTCGTATACAAAGGAAATACCAGTTTTACAGTATTTTGTGCGGTTATGGCTGCAATTGGGAGTTTTATCAATCTTGGCCAATATTTACTTTCCAGAAAAAATTATTTACTTACTTCATGTCCAATCGTGTAGCATACTATTGAGGTTGTGATGGAACAGTTTTCAATGAAATTTTCCGCTCACTACTCTTTTGGAAAAGCGTGAAAAACCTACGGGGCCCACGAATATCACACCATCTGCTCTTACGTCGTGAACAATTGAACCAAATACGAATCACAGACAGCACAGTCTCCACTCATCGGTAGACACACAATATTCGTACTCAAAACTAAACGCGATCTTCACCCGCGTGTGAGCGGCGCTTGGTTCACCGGATCCTGAACAAATTCGCACATATTCACGGTGGGAACTCGGTACACCTGAGGGAAACTACCGGGATCGGGGCACTTGACGCGATTTTTCCTCGCGAGAGGAAAATCCTCAGTAGTCTCGTATGTACGTTGTGATGAGCACGTTTGGAAGGTTGAATTATACCGAGGCGGCTCGGGAATATAACTCGCCCCTCCCAGTCCGTGGGTAAAATCAATATCGCGGGCTACAATCGCCCAACGTATCTCCTAACCTCTGAAGAAAGGGGGCGGCGGTCTTCGCATGGCCTTTCGACCGCCAAGTTAAATTTAACGAAATGGTAATTATCTTCACTGTTCTTCCTGGAAATACGAGATAATAGTTGTTCAAAGTCCTCTGATACGAAGTTGTCATCTCAATACGCGCAACAAAAGTCTTCGTCTACATCTTTAACAATTCATAGTGATTGATAATTATATACAAATTTTTTTAGGAACTTGCTGATTTCCTGAAATAACCTACATTCTGCATTTCAATACAAACCTAGTCCAGCCCAACAACCAGTCCATCAACCCTCATTGGACAAAAAGGCCGCGAAGAAAAGCCAAAATCCATCCTTATCGAATTTCGACGGTGTTCCGAAATTCTGAACGACCTTAGTGGCCACTTCGGATGGGTAAATTCTAGGCTTATTTCAAATTCCATCGCCTGGCAGATCAAATTTCAGTAATCTTATCGCATCTTGTAATTTCGAGTCCAAACGTCTTGGGAGTCCAGACTTGGATCTCGTCTATCGGATTTAATTTTGTCTAATTTGGTACGTAGTACACCCTCATTAGGACTTGGAGGAAGGCAATTCATTAACCATCTCATCACGAAATTGGAGCATGCAGATCTTGAATTAATATCGAAAAACTATTGAAATAATAATAAAACCTACTCAACATTCCAAATATCGTATATTTTTAGTTCCTTCTCATACAAAGAATGAGACTGTACTAGTATCGACATACCATGGAATTTACTCTTCTTTTCTGTCATCTTCTTCAAATACAGTAGGAAGCTCATGTTTGGAAATATGGTCATCCATTTCTTTATGCTCTAAAATTAGGTTGACTAAAAAAATTAATTAAATAACAATTTTCTAAAAAATATACTCGTACCTCACTTTTATGACGGACTAAAAAGTATGAAATTATTTTGCATGGCCTTTCTGCCATTTTGACATAGGATCGTTAGTGACTATGGATATATTTGGTATACTTTGATATAAAAACGTGGGGCGCGGCCAGTATTAATACAAGTAGGCAATGGGATCGGCAATCCATGATAGTTAAAGAATAAAATTGCGGTGAATCTCATTTACTGAAATTAACTGTGACTTCATCCAGATTGTCCACGTTTTTCTCTCAAAGTATTCCAAATATATCCATAGCCATGAAAAATGATTTTATACTTTAAAGTCCGTTTTGAAAACGTGATATCTTTTTTAAAAAATTTATTTTATTTATTATTTTGTGTTTTTATTTTCAAGTCTTATTGTCTTCGTTCCCTATATATTGATGAGACTCTGACCGGGACATATTTAGGAAAATTCCCAATGCATTTCACATCCTCTTTAACTGCCAATGTCTGACATTCACAATATTAGCAGTGAGAGAACCGTGTGAATATTCCATTGCTCAACCATCCTCAACCCATGTTTAAAATTTGAAGTCTCTATCTCATTGGCCAATTTTAATTTCTTTGAACAAAACAGACAAAACCTTTATTTAAACAAAAGCGAATACCTTGTCATCCAGTTCTTATCTATGTATAAAATTTCAAATCTCTAGGTCATCGTGAAGTAAACTAGACTAAACTCGATTGCAAAATTCCACCCGAACAGACAGAAACGAAGCTGAACTAATAAAAAACGTGGTAAACAAAAAGGATCATGAGCAGATGATGACAGGAGGTTCTAGGGCCAGGAATTGATACTTTTTCACAGTGTATATTAAATATTTGTGCCTGTATTTTGCAAATTAAATTTTCTTGTCCGCACGCGAGTTCTTCACGAAACTGTGATTTGACAGTTGGGCGCTGTAAGGGAGCTGAACGACCCCTGTGTTGCACTTCAACCTTTTCCATTCGAAACTAGCTCACGAACTTTGGCTATTTTTAGCCTGATCCTCCACAGAGCGTTTGAGAAATAGACTGATGTCCGGATCCCGGAAAACTGGCTTAGATGAAGAGATTCGAGTGAATTAGGAGAATTAATTTTCTATGAGGAGTTGAAAAGCGAAAAAAGTTATTTCAATGGTTTCTGGGTGTGTTACAAACCATTTGTAGTAAATTTATTATTATTATATAGCATTAAATAGTATTGTAAATATTCACCACATGTATGCTTCATACGTTATGTAATGTCAAATAAAATTTGAAGGAAAAAATAAATAAATAAAAAAAACTGACAATGTCATCCTGAAACGAATCGAGTAGGTAGCAAGTAGAAACGTGAGCTTGACGATCGAGTATGAAGTATTTCAATGATTCAATAATGAATGGGTAACCTTCACAAACAATTCGTCGAGCTCCTTAAAACCCCGTCTTTAAACCCAACAGCTTATTGGAAGTGTCATGCGTTTTACGAAACGAACGAGCGAATTCCTTCGCTCGAAAACGTCTAAATTATGCGCACTCATTACAGTATGGTAATCCTTTCAGTATATAAGGAGCCTAAATAAAAGCAAAAGGTCAATCAGCTATGACAATTAACTGTGTCCTTGGGGAGCCTGCGGGCTTTGTCTGAGAACGGGGATGACGACAGGTACTGATACTAGGCGCTCGTGATTAATAGGATTTTTAAGTAAAACGCAGGCATCACCTCCGAAGATAGGACATGATCTTAAATACGCAGGGTGTAGTTGGGATGATGAATAGTGTTTTCTATACCTACCATATAACAATAGCAATAACCATAAATTGAGAATATTCAATTCGAGGATAACAGTTGAGAAAACGGGTCCGTTCAGCTCCCAACAGTACTCTGTTCTGTTGTTCTGTACGGTGGCTCCTTTTATAAGTATACAAATCTGAATGATTTGCTACCTACCTATACAGCACCCAACATCACTCATAAAGAAGGTTTGTTTATAACGAATTATATGCTAAATCAAGTAAGCAATAGTGCAGCTTCAGAGCCCCGACTGATAATAATATTATAACCAGACATGTGGGGCTTAGAATTGTTGTGAACTGAGGGTGAACTCTGACTGGTTAATAATGTTAATTTTGATTGTGTCTTAAGATTTCGATGGATTCGATTTCTTTTAGATTTTAGACAACCAACCATTGTATTCGCCCAAGAGAATATTCTTTAAACTTTCTCGAAAATTAACCAGTCAGACCCTCAGTTCACAACAATTCTAATCCCCATCTATTGCATTACCTCTGCTCTGAGTAGCCCAGTGAGAAATACGCACGGGCCTAGGCCTTGCAAACGGCGCCTGATGATGTAGGTGGTACATTCGATTTACCTGTATGGGGCAGATGCTCTGAGCGTTGCGTACTTCAGGAAGCGAATGATAGCTGTACAGCGTAGGGGAGCATTGCGGATTACATGAGCCTACAGGGCAGTATCAGAACCAGCAATACTCGTACTGGGTAGTACACTCAGCTGCTGGCTCCCCAAAGGAAGCAGATATACGAGCGGAAAGACGAAGGAGAGAAGTCCTGCATTTCCATGCAGATCCTGCGTACAATGATAAGATGGCAGGAAATGTGGACGGGTGAGTTGAGAGGGGGATGGACTGCCCGGTTGGTTCCTGACATCCAGGTGTGGATGCAAAGTAGTCATGGAGAAGTGAACTATTTCCTGACTCAGTTCTTCTCAGGACATGGACTTTTCTACGTTGTACAGAATGGAAAGGAATGCCACAGCTGCCAGGATGTACAAAATGATGAGCTTCACACGATCTTTGGATGCGCGAAACGGGTAGAGGAAAGGAGTGGGCTCAAAGAAGGACTAGGCATTACGTCTCCCAATATGTCACCAGAGCTATTAGTTGCCAAGATGTTGCAGAAGGAGCAGCATTGGACCCTCACATCAGAATATGTGGAGAAGATGTCGAGGGCAAAGGTGCTCCATATTCTTTAGGATGAATTCTGGGATAAATCCCATAATTTCGGCTGTAATCAATTTTCTCCCTTGTTTAAAACTAAAAATCATTGCAAAGCAGGGATCTTAATTAATTGTTGACGAATATCGAAATTTTATATTTCAAATAATAAACATCACATTGAAGCATCACATAGGTACGTAGCAGTCAGATCGTTAATTATATTTTCAAGTGTCGTAGCTATCAGCCTTTTTTACAGCAAAAACTCGTTTGAAATACATCTTACGAACACGGAATTGAGTTGTCGCAGCGGTCCACTACCACGGAAAGCCAAGATATATAATGTATACAAATGATACGCCTACTTCACTAATCTGTGCGAGATGGAATTCATGAGCCGAATCGAAGAGTTCTGAATTGAGGATGGTTTCTTCTAGAATTGTAAAGATACAGATTTAAGAAACAATTTAATTGCCAATTTCATTGACCAAATATTTTAAATTTAGTTTGGTACTGAATAACATGATTAGGCATATTCATCCATTCAATTTCTACTGAAAGACATTATTGATCAACTATTTGCACCTACTTATGCCTTTTAAGGCGTTTTCAGTGCTTTACACTGTCTGTAACACTTTCAACGATTCTCGAGAGGTTTCAGGGTTATTGAATTGGTGACAGGAATACTATTGACTGAGTGGTTATTAGAATATTTTAGGACAGTCCATCAGTCGATGTAGTCAAATTTGTTTCGAGCTGAAGACTCGGACACATCACTCATTCCTGGAATATTTCTAGCATTTCTAAACTACCCACCTGTGTTTCTGTCTACACTACCGGAAATGGGAGTGAATCTTATTGGTTTCTTGTATTACAACGGGTTATTAATCAGCTCCATCCCTAGATTACTACGAACCATGCGTCATTTGAAGTACAGTGTCATGCTCAGTCTGTGCGTATTTGACTTTGCACGGTTTTAATTACTGCAGTTGTCAGTGTCAGTCTTTTATCTTTTTTTTTAATGTCATCCCGAATTTGGAGTTTATCCACAACGTCACTCGTCGACGATTTCGCAGCTGTGGTACTTGGATGAAGTCTCCAGCCAGGACTCAACTTCCGCGCTGGACCCGAGCTCCTCGTTGGAGGCGATTTCCTGGAGTGGTACCATCTCGATTACTCGACCGTTTGGCACTGCGGATTGAGCTCTGTTGTTCGGTTTCTTGTCGGTTTTACACAGTTTTTCTCTGCTACTGTAAACTGAGGAAGACAAACCCTGTGAGTAATTTTCTAACGGAATAATGAGCAAACATACTAATCTCAATGTAACTCCGTAATCACCCAGAAATTGCAAAATTGATTGATGTACTGGATTCGTCTGCATGTGGTAGGTATTCAAATTGTTATATTTTTGGAAGAATCGTTCACAGGGACTTCTGTAATTGAACTGGATAGCTAGTACGTGGTAATTGGTAGGTACCTGATTCCGGCGAATTAGGAATTGAACTGGATATAATGGAAGTATGTTTCGCAACAGCCTTGTTGGAACTGGAAGAGTTGTTTTTATGCTCGCCGGCAGTAAGCGTGGAAGTTATACTTGGTAATCTAATGTCCAGATGGTAACCCTTTTCTGTGACTATCTGCAACAAATTCATTTAATACCCGTATATTAGGTAATGTTATCCACACGTCATTTCGATCCAGAATAAGTACATCTTGTAACATCACAACCGCGTCTATTCATTCTCCAAGAATATATTTTTAAGTGAATTCATTGATTCCTCGGCACAGGACCGTAGAATTACCCGTACTTGTATTTCTTCTTGAAACCCCATCATTAATTCAATCATTAATAATTGCAAAAACATCGATACGTCTATGACAATTGATTCTACGCAATTTACTCAATTATTTTTGTTTGAATCATTCATTATTGGCCTTGAACTATGGACGAGAGGCACAATTGTGCGAGGATAAGAGGAATAATATACCATCCTACAAACTAATGGTATTCTGTTATTGGATACCTTGTTGTTCATAGCGTATAGTTTGGTGGTTATGTCGCGTGCTATGAGGGTTGTCATGACCGTAGCTAAGTACGTTTCTTTGGCGAACAGGTACTCCAGCGACGTTCTCTGCCAGTAAAGATACCTACAGGACGTGGCTGCAACGATGGAAACCTGCACATAATTCAATGTTTTACTTAACGTGCAGTGTTCATGGGAAAGTGGTTATGAAGTGGATTTCACCAAGTTGATTTCCCCAATGACCTACCACTTGATAGTATTAGAGGAACTTTCTTGGAACCCTCCTTTACGAATACAAACTGAGATACCAGTTAAGTCACAACGAGTTACCTTGAACTTACTTTAAACTTATCATCCATATTTGCTCTGCTTTCGAACTCCGGAGAATCGAGGAACTCGCACGCTAGAATGGGATGAAGGAAATGCCCATCACACATGACGTTTAGTTTGCCAGATAGCAGAAGACCCAAACGGTCGGTCCTTGTGAGGTTTTGGAGCGCGTAGGCCTCTCCTGCGTGTAGCGACATTATCTGAGACATGTCGTTCCCGATCAATTTCTTGAATTGAATTCTGCTCACCTGAAATCGTGCATAGAAATAATGTTGGTTATCGGTGTATGTGTGTGTAATGGGATATAAAGAGGCGTGAAGATTTAGGTTTTCAGTATGAAAAATAGAGAGTTAAAAATAGAGAGATTGATGGTCTCTATATTTATTTAGGTGAATACGTACGTCGTATTTTTACGCATTGGAAACCATGCTGGGAGAAATAATTGGTATTCACTATCCAACCTCTAACATGCATCTATTTCGAATAATGATTTATGATTGTCATTTATTAAGGAGGACTGATTTATTCTAGAACTACGAACTCAGGATTGCAACCAACTCACTTTGAATGGAACAAAAAGTGTATGATAAGCCTCTTCCAACTCTGGATCGAACTTGACAGGTCTCATTTGGTACAACAGGAACACGAGTTGGCCAATGTTAATGAACGTGTAGCAGAGGTTCCAAAAGAATATGTCCGGAGCACAAACGATTATCCATGCCCAGGCAGTGAATATGAGAAAACCTGTGAATATAAAAACATCACTACGAATTACAAGAAGATGAATATGATTAACCGTGAATTAACCGCGGCATGATTTATGTGAATGTTCAAACGTGAAGTAATCTTTGCTGATTGGAGTGTTTCAGAACGCAGAAATTTCTGCCACATTCGTTATGAGTTATGACTACTTTTTCTTTGGCGATGCTGATAATGCCACTTTCCATCCCAGAGTTTCTTCTAAAACTCAATATTACTTATAATTTAGGCCTTATTTCATTCGCTATTTTCCGTGGGACTTCATCCTAGTTTCGGATTGTATTCTTGAAGTTGCTTGAAATGTATAGTAAAGGTCCGATTTTAATGAGCATGCTTAGGTTTCTAGTGGCGTAGAATCCAATTTTTGTTGCCATAAATGACGTACACGAACCCACGTTCCTTATTATCGAGTTGCATGGTCCGTGTGGCAACTCACCTGCAGCTATAATTAATCCAGGAATGAGCCCTTGAATTGCTAAAAGTATTGAGCGATTATATCGAGGATTATACTCGTAACTCTCCATTTTTTTTAATGATTATACTCGTAAATAAAAACTGCTATCATCGATCAAAGTACCTAATCACTGTGGAGCACAAGATGTGCCAAGTCGTCGTTGACGTTTAATTATCCTGAGATGATGCAGGTTCGCAATGCTTGAACTTTTTGCGTGTTCTATTAGACATGAAACAATATCAATGACGTAATGAAGGGTGGGCGGAAAGGGTGAATAGTTGCAACGTGAATACTTCTCGGCTTCTTCACTTTTGAAACAAATGTAAAATCAAGTACCTGTTGTACCTATGCATAATGATAAATTGCAAAATGAAAGGCTGGTTGCGAGGTGTTATAAGGTCACAGTTAACAATAGTCGTGACTCTACGTACGAGGACGTTGCAACTCGAATAATTCACGTACGAATTAGGAACTTTACGTCGCATTTCGGATTTGACACAGCTCATACTGTAACTTTTTTAGACTGTAATTTCATTTCCTTGTTCATTTCTCAGCGCAATCGTTATTTTGCCTACTCTTCCAAATTTGTGAGCGTTGCGTGAATTTAGACTTATAAGCTTGTGAAAACCGAGGTCGTTAGGACGGCTTGAATCAACAATCGCGTAGTCAACATGGAACTGTGGTTGAACCCCAAAGCACGATGCGTTTAAGAGAACCGTGCGCTCAAAATGACGTTTAAATGTTAAAAAACTGTTTTTGGAATTTGAAATGAACCAACTCACTACTCTAACATTTCATATACAACCATGTTTTGCTCCCAGTTAATAAGATTTTCGCCATTACTTGCTACCCAAAAGTATGATTAAATAACGACCTTTGAAGTGGGTGGGTTGTTCCTCTAGTGGATCTCTTAAATAGGAAGATGGAGGCTAGTTGGGGATTGTATGGCACCGTTTAAATAAGTGATTCAATACTCGCTGATGCAAAGCCGCATAATTGCATTTCAACATAAATTCACATATAGGTGTAAATCAGATTATTTTTGCTCACCTAAAACTAAGGCCGCGTGCATAAACAGGATCCCTTTCTTGGTGGAAGGTACGGCGTAGGATATGAGGAAGCAAGTATTAGCAAGCTGGAACACCAGGTGTTGGGAGCTCCTCCATTCATCGCACCATCCTAGAGCCCCTGAAAACGAGAAGAACAAGTCAACACCTCACCACAAACATTGAAGCCTTTCAGTTATTCACACTTGTATCCATTAGAGTTAAGGTTATCGTTCTTGTTGGTATTTCAAATGCCCTTTGCGCTCACCTTTAAGGGACAATTGTTTTACCTTTAGGACAGTCAAAGAACGCTCTGTGGAATGAACTATTCATTTATTGCGTTTTGTATAGTATGATATATTAAGGTGAGTAGTACGTTATATCATTGTTGCCGTTTATCAGGTAAGGCGAAATATTGGTTACGAGGAATATTGTTTTGAATGTTAGTACATGATTGATATTCATATAATGTAGCGGCATGGTTATGATGAAAAATCTCATCATTACGAAATTTCATTGTTATGTTCGATTGTGATATAATACTGAGGGGATAAAATTGATTATTGAACTTATGTGAAATTATGAACTTATTTTAACATAAAAGAAAGTTCTTTAGGTAAATTAATCAAGTATAATGGTTTATTTTGTCTCAAAACACATTGCCCCCTCTGTATGGCCCTCAAAGCATCAAAGCCAATTGAAAAAATGATAAAATACAATGTTTGGATGTCTAGTCCCTATTACAGGGAAATTACGGAGATCATAGAATGTTATTGTCGTACGATTGTGATTCGCACATAGCTCAAATACTAATGGTCATATAATGTTGTGCTATTTAGTAGGTATTCATAATTACAATATCTAGTTAAGTACCGATTCCGAGGTAGGTGGTGAAATTAAATGGACCTTCGACCCAGGTGACGTTAGGGAGGGAGAGGATCTGAACAACCGTAGCACCCCTATCGTGAAGGATCTCTGACATCATGTTGGTCTGAGCTTGAAAGAGAAATGTCCTGAAATCACGGAAATTACCGATCAGTCAACTTGGTGCCTCCCGATCAAGTGTGTGTAGGAGGAGGCTAAATTATTAGGAATGAGGATACAATACAATAGTCAGGATACCTTACGATGCCTTCAAAGACAAAATGCCTTTGAACTGGAGTGATACTGGTGGTAATTAGTGATTATAGCAGAACGTAACAACACAGGGGCAAGCTAGGAATGCGCTGCTTTAGTTGGTTCACAGTGTCGAATGATGTACATATCCAGGCCGATATGACATAATAAAAACTGATCGTAGAACACACCGTGCTTGAACATTATGGGAGTTCAATACAAGGCGAGCAACCAGAATTTATATTTTTTGCAGCTTTTGGTTATGTTGTAGTGAAAGGTGAAGCCCAGACCCAGGTTTGTGCATTGGTGGCGGTTGCTGTAAAGCATCAGGTAAAATTCTTTTGTCATCTTACCTGATTCAGCTTTGTGATCTCGACGTTATTGATGTCCCGGAATCATGACAATTCTACATTGATGATTCACCTCTACATCCAAGCGGTGGTAATCTTGGACATTCGTACTACCCAAACATCTGTATAACTGTAAGGGCCGACAACATTACAGGTGTACGAGCACATAAACTGCGTTCTTCGTGTCAGTCAACACCCTATTTTCCAATGGATTCATAACTGATATATCAACTTCTCCGCAACTTGTTCCGAACACCCGCCACTCGCTTAGTTTCTGTTTTCGCTCTGACAGTCCACGAACCTTCCTACCAGTGATATTGATCTGGCAGAAGAGACGGCCACCTCCTGTATAGTACACCCGCACTTTGAGAGATAGAGCTGGCTGCCTCGTTTGTTGCTTCTCGGCATATCTTTCTCGTCATTGGGTATTTATTTAAACTTTTATTCTCAAAATTGTCCACAAAACTCATGGCGTACGAGTATGAGGATGTAGACATAAACATACATGGACTTGTACCTACTAAATCGACTGAGGCGCCAACTGAAAACAATGATGGTGATGGGTAGCATGAAAAAAAGTGATTGAGATTGAAAATATCAATATTTAAGGCGTAGAGGCGTAAGGCGTATACAATATGAACATTAGTCAACTATTATAATTATATACATGAACATTTTCCCAGGTGTTCTAAATCTATAAAAAAAAAAGCTTGGCAGCTCATGTTCAAAACAGCTTTTCCAATACTTCTTGAATCAGAGTCCATCATCATCCTTGGCCATAATCTTATTAGACTAAGACGCTGGAAATCCTATACAAAAGAGGCTTGCACGGGCGCTGGGGGTTTGGGCAAATGGGCACCTTCCGGTTGGAATCCGTTTTCATCTGCTTTGTAAGTAACTGTGTACTGGACACCGTCTGAACCGACGAAGGAAAATGCACCTTCGGCCACAACGTAATCACCTTCCGGTCCTGGTTTGAGGAGACCCCGTTCACTGACTACCGTCTTGTCGCCTGTTTCGTAGCTGTAACAAAGAGTGAAGCTAACTTAATTACCCAATATTATATGATATGTTTTGTACCTGTACATATCTGTAGGCAATCCGTAAAATGCCCTACACTACCTGTACATAATAAAGGTCACGATGATGGGACATTTTAAGGGTATGTGTAGGTCCCCAGGTCTTTCAGTAAGCTGAATACCATACAATTTCGTCACTAACCTTCGTCTGCTTAGGCGCAAACGTGTTTTACCTTGAAAAGCCCTTAATGATATGAAAGGACGGTCTTGATGAGCTAAGACACGACGATATCTTCTAATTAGGAAGAGCCCCAATGTCCTAATAGCATCAATAAACGCTCCGTTCTTGAGTTTTAAAACTAAATTGCTATCGCAAGAGGCAGTTTATGTACCTGTACGAGTATCCTTTCTCGTCGCGGGAATCTGTTTGTGAGACGATAGGAACGTAAGCAGGAGGTACGTTATTTCTCAACAGATATGAAGGAGTCGCTGATCGGAATGGCTGTTGGAAGGTCCGTTGAATGGGCTGCTGGAAAGCGAGTGGTCGAGTTTGATACGTCGGAGGTGTCGCCGTAACGCGGAAGAGAGCCGGCCTTCTCTGCTGCGCCAAGGCAGACAGGACGAACATCAGGACCAGTGCCACCTGAAACCCAAATAGCATGGCTTGTTAAAAGGCATGTACCGTGGAAATATGTATGTTTCCTATGTATGTTTCTTTATGTTGATATCACTATTAGCAGGTCTGGTGAGGGTTGAAGTGCACGAAACCATCTGGTATGGAGTCTCACCTTCTTCATGGGCCATTTCATCACAAAATATATCTTTAGATGTTTGATAATTTCAAACCATATGCCTTAAATCAATTCCTTCGACTTGGAACCACTGATCAAGTGTCGTCTACTGGTGAACGGAGGCAAAGAAATTGAGGAAAATTTTAGATATTTTCCAGAACATTAGTACATATCAGAGATCTGAGTTTCATCAATTTGTCCTAAAGGACCTCAGAACATGGAGTTCTAGGTACCAGTATTGTAAAGGTAACCATGTTGTCCAGTGATCACCGATTGTCAAATGGAAACGATCATCAGGTTGATAAATAATACCAGATTCAGATTACCGGAACTTCAGCAAAATTGAATGTTCTCAAACTGAAAGCTCATTAGTCACCAAGTGTATACCATCTACCAGCTGGACCCCGATTCAAGCCAATTGGGCTACTAGTTTCTGAATTAGGAGTACGATCGTTCAAAGAATACACCATCAACTTAATATGAAACTGTTTGTTGAAAATATGAATCAGCCCTCGCCCTTGAGGTCGGAAGAAAGTTTTAAACAATTTGAGAAAAATTCAACAATTTGGTTACAAAATTTAATCCCTACAGTAGAGACCGATAAAAAAACTCTGCAAATTCTTGACACAACGGTTCATTATCTTCTTTGTACAGATCACCCTTCTGTCTAGATCACTAGGTCTAAATGTCTAGATCCTAAATGTTAGATTAATTATTATTATCAATTATCACTAATTATTAACAATTTTATCAAGTACCTAGTGAAAATTATTATAATTTATTGTTAGGTATTAATAATTCGTATTTATTATTAATAATAATAATTATTATTAATTATGATTAATTAATACGATATAATTCTGGGGTTTTTAATACTACGTCGGTAATAATTTTTCTATAAAAGAAGTACCTACCAACAAACATTCGAAATTACCTTCATTTCCGTAGCACGAAACGCACCTCAGAACAACAAACTCGACATCACATAAGCCATATGATGATCCAAAGAGCTTGTTAGTATGAAAATGGACCTGTATTTCAACAGTTTGATTCACGATCGGGTTGTGAGGCACAATCTTTGAGCCGTCATTGTGAACGAACGGCTGGTCGTACAAAGCTGCGGATGGTCTTAAAAAATTCTACGGAACAAACTCTATCTGAATATGAAATAAAAAACATACCGTCCTATATGAATTTTTCGAGATTTGAGATTTTCAAATTTTCAAAATTCGTTTTGAACCCCTTCCCCTTCACCTAGGGTTATGAAAAGTTTCGAGGATCATTGTGCGCCGTACTTGTTGGCCTCCTGCTAGCCGTCTTACGTCATACGCTCGTGCGTCATAGGCTCTGACGCAATATTTGGCCTCCTGCCAGCAGTCTTACGTCATACACTCGTGCGTCATAGGCTCTGACGTACTTGTTGGCCACCTGCCAGCCGTCTTACGTCATACGCTCGTGCGTAATAGGCTCTGACGCACTTGTTGGTCTCCTGCCAGCCGTCTTACGTCATACGCTCGTGCGTCATAGGCTCTGACGCACTAGTTATCCTGCCAGCCGTCTTACTTCATACGCTCGTGCGTCATAGGCTCTGACGCACTAGTTATCCTGCCAGCCGTCTTACGTCATAGGCTCTGACGTACTTGTTGGCCTCCTGCCAGCCGTCTTACGTCATATGCTCGTGCGTCATAGGCTCTGACGTACTTGTTGGCCTCCTGCCAGCCGTTTTACGTCATACGCTCGTGCGTCATAGTCTCTGACGTAATGGCCCGCCGGTCGCTTGTGTTCTGACGTGATCTGAGGGAAAGGGTGAATCAAGGGAACAAATTTTTCCCGTTTCAGTTTATGTGCCAAAGCAAAGACATGAAAATGTCAAAAAAATGTGTAAATAGGTACCTAAGCCCAACTGTAATGTCAATTTTCTGACAATGAGTTTTCGACTATAGTTTTCATACCTTTTTACTTAAGTACTTATTGCAATTTGAGACAGATAATGAGCTGTTTGCAAATAAAAAGTCTGATAACTACTTTATTACATCTTATTAATCTATTTTCAAGTTCCGATTCACAGTTGAATGTATTTTATTTAGATGTCGTACCTAAAATTCGAAAACGATGGAATGACGAAACCTGTCGAGTACTGACTCAAGTGACACTGTCGACTTCTAACACATGTAGGTCGACTACTAGTGCAAAACCATGTCGACTACTGAAGAAAATGTTGGTCACTGGTATCGACTACTACCTAGAGCATTGGGATTTTTTACAAAACTTGTTTTTCCCTTTTCAAACCATGTTGAATAATATTTCCCGCTGCCAGGTCTTTTAGGGAAGGATCTTGGGTACACAATGAACAGGTTTGCAATGAGAAAGAAACCGAGTGAATATTGAAATGTCATCCATTTCTGACCTATATTTAAAATTTCAAGTAGGTATCTATCTAGCTCATCATCAAAATTTAATTTGTTTAAACAAATAGGTATTATTTAAACAATTTTACAGACAAGAAACCGAGTGAATATTGCATTGTGATCCAGTTCTGACCTATTTTTAAAATTTCAAGTCAATAGCTCAGCATCAAAATTTAATTTGTATTATTACAAAAAGGTATTATTTAAACAATATTACAGATGAGAAACCGAGTGAATATTGCAATGTGGTCTATCCCCGACTGACGGTTACAATTTCTAGACTGTAGTTTACCTGGAAGATGAAACACTAGGTCTAAATGTCTAGATCCTAAATGTTAGATTAATTATTATTATCAATTTTATCAAGTACCTAGTGAAAATTATTATAATTTATTGTTTGGTATTAATAATTTGTATTTATTATTAATAATTATTATTATTAATTATGAATAATTAATACGATATAATTCTGGGGTTTTAATTACTACGTCGGTAATAATTTTTCTATAAAAGAAGTAGGTGCCTACTGTGCCTACTATCCTAAATGTTAGATTAATTATTAATATCAATTATCACTAATTATTAACAATTTTATTAAGTACCAAGTGAAAATTATTATAATTTATTGTTAGGTATTAATAATTCGTATTTATTATTAATAATAATTATTATTAATTATGATCAATTAATACGATATAATTCTGGGGTTTTTAATACTACGTCGGTAATAATTTTTCTATAAAAGAAGTACCTACTTACCAACAAACATTCGAAATTACCTTCATTTCCGTAACACGAAACGCACCTCAGAACAACAAACTCGACTTAACTTAAGCCATATGATGTTCCAAAGAGCTTGTTAGTATGAAAATGGACCTGTATTTCAACAGTTTGAGTCACGATCGTGTTGTGAGGCACAATCTTTGAGCCGTCATTGTGAACGAACGGCTAGTCCTACAAAGCTGCGGATGGTCTTAAAAAATTCTACGGAACAAACTCTATCTAAATATGAAATAAAAAACATACCGTTCTATATGAATTTTTCGAGATATGAGATTTTCAAATTTTCAAAATTTGTTTTGAACCCCTTCCCCTTGACCTAGGGTTCTGAAAAGTTTCGAGGACCATTGTGGGGTTGGTAGAAACCCAAAAAAAAAATTTCGTAATTTTAACTCAACGCTAACTGGGCAAAGTGGCGCGGACGGCGTACGGCGGACGGCGTACGGCGTACGGCGGACGGACGGATTTTTTTTTATTCGATTTTCTGAATCTACGTATCTTGAAACGTAAACCAACAAATTTTGAGGGGGGGTTAAAAAAATTTTTTCTTTGGGCGATTCCAATGGTTCATTATCGAAGATAATAAACCAAAACCATTGTGCCGTGCATAGTGACACGCTGTTGACTTGAAATTACTAGTTTTCATGAACTAGTGAATAAACAAATTTGTCCTCCTCCCAATCAAGTCAGATTTAACCGCAAACATTTACTTATATTATACGCGACGCCCTTCTCAATATAATAGGGAGGTTTATTTCTTGACCGACAGGATTGACACTATTGGATGAAATTATGGCTTCGTTGTAGTAAATTATTGAGATGTGCTCATAATTCTGATTCATCGTCGGATAAATCGGATTTCAATACAACAGCGATTGCATCAGATTTGGAAAGCGTCCAAATGACATAAACCAACATCGCCTTTGGTTTGAAACCCGACTGCCTGATAGTTGTAAAATATTCATGCTGCTATTTATTCAAATTTATATTCAAACCTAATTCCAGTGTCATCCCTGTATTGCGAGGTGATTCTTCATCGAAGAGTGTGTTCCCTCTGACTGAAGCAAATCCTATTAAATGGTAAGCGTTTTGATCAGTGAAGATTTACATTCATGTTTCATCAATGACGAGATTAATTGATGGTAACTCAACTACGAAATTTTGGTTATTAATGCTAAAACTGACCCGCGAATTACCAAATATGTATAAAAACGCCTAGGATTAATGTGAGCGGAAACGAGTTGAATTTACACTACACACTGTATTTTATTTACTTTATTTACTGTACGTACATTATTGGTGATGCGAATTAGCTTTCAGAGTTCAGAGTTAGAAATTATAATAATATCAACGTTCCATAATTATTTTCTGTCTGTAATCATCGTTGAAGTGATCTTGAAAAATTATAAATATTTCACTGTACTCTCAGATAAATTCAGACACAAACCGACTGTGAATACACGAAACCTTGAAAGTTCCAAGTCATAAATTGCTCAGGAGGCGAAAATAACTTCCTAAATCGTGGCTCTTGGCCTTGAGGATTTTGATACCGACCACAGACGAGTTATCATCGCATCTTGGCACTTTTTCTTGGATCGAGGACTTGCGTTAGGACATATTCGAAAATACATTTTCGGCCAAAGTGGAACTTCGATGTCGAAGTGGAGCAAACGATTTTGAAAAAAAGTAAAATGTAAAGTAGAGTGAGTAAAACCAGAACGAATGGTAAACGCGTTCTTATGCTCATCTTGCTACTTGCTACTTGCTACTTAATCTACTTCGATAAATCAAAGAAAATCGTTTTACATAAATATAGTAATACGTATAGGAATAACATGATTTCAACTTACAGATTTCATTATTGTCCGAAGAATGGTGAAACCGAAGTGAATGGATAATTACTAGCCCGGCCTCCTCATTATATAGTTTTCCTCCATCCCCGGAAAGTGGGAAGGCCTAATTAAAAATCGCGAGTAGAAAACTATCTCCTCCTCCCCTCGCCCCATTTGCCATTTACAAAACAACGTTCTAAGGTGAATGGTTTTTAGTCAATACGATGACTGGTCTCCTTAGAAAGGCAAACTGTCCAGTTGTTTGTTCGGATTTTGACATGGATGAGTCCTTATACTCGTAGCTGAGGGTCAGGAAAACATTTGTGTGATACCACCAAAAAGTAAGTAACGCGCTCGTGTAACCACAATATTGTCGTTCTTCAGTTAACATTTTATTTCATTTTTATAATTGCCTGTATATGAACTAAGACTGTGTTGTTGCGATCGTTATTAGTAAATCTTTGTGTTCATAAACATTGCTTCGTTTAATTTTTCTGCTTTAATGTAAATATCTAGTACCCATGAAGTGTATAGGGCGTACTTGTAAGAAGGTATTAGAAGGGAATAAGAAAGGAGAAGTCGAAGGTATTGCAGAGACGAAAAGAAGTCGAGGGACAGAGCAGCTGTGCGATATTATAGTTCATAAAACCATATTTTTTCCTAAATCAAGTTACCTACAGTTCTTGAGAGAATATGAAGGGATTTTGCTACTACTGTGTATACGGATTGTGATTAGGTACTTGTGAGAGGCGGAATAATGTCGAACCCTGATAAGTACCTACATTTTAATTAGCCGTTCTGCCTTTCTGTTTGTGTGTTCACGTATCCCGTTTTGAAACTCTGGGTCCTTTCAATCTATTCTAACAAAAACAGTTGAGATATAGGGATATGAACTCACCGACGCGACAATACAGATGAGCAAAGCAAGATGGGTAACAGAAAATAATACAAGCGAGAAACAGTAATATATTACAAATATTCTCATCCCAATTCGTTCCGACGTGATGCTTGGTTTTAGAGGACTGGTCTATTTAATGGGGTTATGTAATTTAATTAGGGTTATGTAATGTATATGCAACGCTGCATAGCATCGATGTTATAAAGAGGTTTTATTATACCTTGCCTGAGGTTTTCGAAAGGCGGTCACATCATTCTACGATGAAAATCAACGTCTAATGTGGTTTTCTTAATGGAGATTGAGGTGCTTTGCTCGAGTGTTACAGTTCGACTCAAATTGTCAGGCAGAGGATATGTAGTCACTCGTCTACTTCTGCTGGGATGGGGACATGTGATGGGTGTGTTTAGGATGAAGGAAGCGTAATTAATATGCATTATTCTGAACTCACTACTCAACGTGATAATAAATAAATTTACGCTTGTGTGGCAGAGGTCGAGAGTAACTTCTGTATTAAAATGCACATCATGCAGTTTTTTTTGTACAACACAGTTAATTGTGTTCATATGTTGTGTTCATGTGTTGTGAATCCCATGTCAGTCTTTTATCTAAGAATAGGCCTAGGTATCTCACTTCTTCATTAGGAATAAGAGAACTTGAGAGAGTGATTACAGGCGTCGTGACTTTGCGATAAGTGAATGTTACCAGAGAGGGATCTGCCTGCTCTTTAGTTGGAGCTGAGCTTACAGCAGCGATTTCGTCTGCGAATTGTGCGACTTTGATATTAGGTGGGGTAGGAATGTCGCTTGAATAGGCAAGATATAGGAAGGGTCCCAAGACTCTGCGGGGTACCAGATTCTATGGGCATGGAGGATGATACTGTATTTTCATATTTTACAGTGAACGTTCCACCAGCAAGGTACGACATCAGAACACGGCAATATGTGTCTGGGAGAAGACACATTTCTACACGGCCGTACACGGCCAAAGGCCTTTTGCGTGTCCAAAAAGATGCCAAGACACACCTTCTTCTTTTCATACGCTTTCAATATCGTTTCAACCACTCTATGCAACTGCTGGGGACAAGAATGGCCATGCCTAAAGTACCTGATATCAATGGATGTAAGAATGGTAGGATACGTGGGAGTAGCAAGCGCTCTTTTGCCTTGCCACCAGAGCTGGTTGTGTACAAGTTTATCTGGAGGCAATGTCTGCAGGATTGTCCGATGAACGAACATGGTACCAGAGTGACTGAGGGAGATTTCTAAGTGTTTTGGTCACTCTATTACCCACAAATACCTTCCAAGTTGGAGCCGGATCGGCTGTGAGCCAGGATAGTACTATAGTGCGATCTGAGCAAGCTACAATGTGATTTTCTAGAATGTGAGGGAAAAGAGGCCTGACTTTGTTTATGGTTTTGCCTAATTTTGTACAAGGAGAAGAGGCTGATCGGGCGATAGCTGGCATGTTGTCTGCGCACTTCCACAAATTCATTCATTTTATACTACTCTTCCCATGTAAGAACGGGACTTAGTTTGGTTGATGTAGAGGGTATACACGCCAAGCTGACTCTTAATTTTCTCGAAGCGTATTCTTCGTTCGTGAATGTACTCAGTGTGTAGGACCCGCGAGATGTGACGACCGCGATACCTCGGCCAAACAAAGAGTTTCATTGAACAAAAGCAAAAAAAATATAAATAAATAAAAAGAAGAAGAAGAACTTAGGGAAAGGATGCGGTTTTTGATCGCGCAAAGCTGATGCGGGCTTTCTGAAAGGCGTTCTGCGTACTCCCCCTTTGTGCGTTCCGGTTGTATAACGAAATAGATAAAAGATGCGGAGGAAAAGAATAGGAGCGGGAGATAGACCATGCCTAGGCTTCAGTCAGGGTACAGCCCCCGTCAACGGTTTGGTTATCTTAATTAAGAGAAGTGAAGATATTAATGAATCATTATCTTTCGACTCCCCACTATCATCAGCTCGGGCCCATTCACCGCATCCATCAGGCATTTTGCGAGCGCAAGACCACAATGACTATTGTCGGAGTTTAGGGATTTTTCTTTGTTTTTCATTTTCTAATCCACGTGTTACGTTCTTTCAATAAATCTCTTTTTATTTTTTCCACCGAAGTTCAGAACCCATTGTGTATTATCTTTGCGAGAGACAATGAGCGAACTCTTTTGTTCATGTGAATTAATTCTTGCAGACTATGGTGCATCAGTGCAATGATCCTCACGGTTGGGGATCGATTGCCGTTTGAATGTGTGACCGGTGATCTACGTTAAGTTTCACCAATGAGGTACTTGCTCCTAGACGTACTTGCTCTGAATCCGGCTCAACTATCTTTTTTTTTTTTTTTTTTTTTTTTTTTAATTCGAATTTTTCACACCGGCAACAGGGCAAAATACAGATTATCAAAATTATCAAGATTATCAAGATTTTTATACATAGAGGGATTTATAAAATAGAGATTATCAAGATTTCGAAATTTTACGACATGTACCACCGAGCTATTCCGCAGCGTAATCCATTCTTGGTTTCAGTATTCCATAATTATAAGATCAATAGGTTATGAACTCGGATCACAACTTCAGGGCAGTATGATCCGTACGACGGAAACGTTACCAGTAATAACTCCTAACTGCCTACGGATCAGTTTGGACATTCCTTGCCTTCAAGTTCAATGTTCTATTTGAAATAATGCATCGTTTCAACTATGAATCTTCATTTATTGACATGAGCCATTCGAGGTGAAGATAACGTCACTTGAAGATTCCCTGCAATAAATCCACTCAAACTCGTTACACTCTCAAACAGTTGGCCGCTGAGTTGAAAATACCACCACCTGTTTTACCGGACAGAATGTTATTCCGCGCCTAATGAATCAATCGCCTTGAAGAACGTGAAGATCTTAATCTAGTTGTCCACACGCCGACGGTATCTACAAAATCCTTTCAATCTTTCTAATGGTAGCCGATGAGCGATACATCTAATGATTAGAAAACCGGATAAATTAATTAATTCTCAGCCCTCCGTACCAACAAGTCTATTTTTATCCTACACTGTTTACATCGTCCTAATATTTCCGCATACATAGTTAGAATCAGAATGGCTTGATCGATCGATGTATTTTGTACATATCGAGTGGAACAAACTATTGGTAACGGAGAAATGTTGAGCAATTTATTTAAAACGAAGCTTCTAGCTTGTTGTGTTAGCCAATTTGTGGAAACGAGCAGTTTTTGTGATGATATTTCAAAGTTATTCATAGGTCCGTGTGATTGAGCACGAGGCGAATGGACTCATTATTCGATTGCAATATTCATTAACAAAATGGGACCTACCCAACCACCTCAATACAGATCATTCAAAATGGGTGAAACCCTTGGTCTGCTCCACTATTTTATATCATTCAGATCTTCCACTGACTTAGCCAAAAGTAGTACCGTTTTTTTCTCGCAAAATGCTTCGTTTCCATGCTGCGATATGATTCCATTGAATTAGTGTAGGTACTTACTTCATTTCACTTCTTGGCAAATTATGTCAAAACTAGTCTCATGCTCGTGATACCGAATAACCTTCTATTGGGTAGGTTAGGTACTATCGTTTATTGAATGTAAACCTTATTGATGCTTTAATCAAGGTCTTCTAAATTAATTTTAAATAAATTTTCTTGTACCAAGGAAACATTTGGTCTGACATATTTCACTAAGAACATGAATATGCATGGAATATTCAAATGTGACACCCCCCCCCCCCCCCCCCCGATAGCTTAGTAAAACTGCTCCTACCTCAAATTTTATTAATTATTAAGAGAAAATTTACTTGGCGTAGGTAGTTAGTAGGCAAAGACTTGTTATTTACACTTCATTAGCCACGGCCTAAAGCAGTAAGTATCTTGTCGAGAGAGGAAGGAAAAACTAACTAGATCTCCCGGGAAATGGGGACCCCCTAGTCTGTCCCGCGAGGTTCATTCCATTGGGGGCTGTAGTCCGGAAAATGAGGTGAATAAAATTATCCGGTATTCTGAGCGAATTTAAAGGTAGGAGTTAAACCGAGTTTATTGCACTTCTCAACGTCAGGTGGCTACAAAACGTATTCAAGATGGTCCTTCAAAGTTTGCCTTAGTCAGCCAAAGTTTGAGACCACTTAGTTAAGTTAGTCAGTGAGTTATTGTTCGTCGAATTAGCCGAATATTGTCAATGCCCGTGGAAAAACGGAAAGGCAAACTGTATAACTAAGAGTACCTACACTAGGAAACTAAATAGTCAAAAATGCTACTGTACAATAATATTGATACAATCTAAAATGAGACTGACTATAACAAATCAGATTACCTACGGTTATGTTTTGGTAGGGGCATTATATAATAAATTTAAATCGACATAATTACACCCAAAAGTCACAACGCATTCATTTTATTCTTGATCTCTCTGTCTAGATGTAGAAATACTGGTGCGTATGATTACCAACACCAACCTTGTACAACTATCTAGTACTTAAATCCTCAAATATTTTGGGATGTCCATTCTTTCACTCCCACTATAACCCATCTTATTATTCCACATCATAAAACGAAATTTTATGTAAAGTCATTCCATGAACATTCCTGTACAACGACTGCAAGCACAGCATTTCAGCAGGACATCAGTGTTCAATCGTTTGAGAAAATGTTTACTGAAGAACTAGTGAAAATTTACTAAAGTAGGAAATAGAGTTTGGTTTTTTGTGTGTTGTATTTGTACATGTATTTGTACATAAAAATTGAAATTTAATTTATGGCAAGCTCACACAGATTAAAGTATTTTTATTATTTTTCTCACTAATTGAGAAGGAGGAAGAAATGTTTTTGAATTAATTTGTAATTTTGTTTTCTGCCATCATGGTAGAGAGGGCAAAAAGGCCCTAATGTATGTGCAGATGGATAAATAAACAGTCAAACTATTTATTATGTCCTCTAATATTTTGGGATTCATTCACTCCCTCTATTTATTTCAATCAAAATATTTGTGTCTGAAAATCAAAAACCTATTAGGTAGTGATAAACCGTGGCCTACTATCGTGAGGGGCTTTGAACGTCAACGTTCATTCGTACTCGTAAAACGTCAACGTGTGGGCCGAGAAAACTCTATGAACAAAAGCTCACAGCACATTTGTGTCTGCATTGAATTAAGGGATAAAAGCGAATAAATCCGTAATGGAACCTTAAGCGCTATTCCGTCGAGTGAAATCCGTATTAATGGTGAACTGCTCCGAACCGTCTGGCTCTCTGAATGCGTTCATTAAACATGTGATACAGGTTGTGTTTCATTCAGTAACAAAAGTCAATAAATCGAGGTCGAAAGCATCTTTTGAAATGGTCTGTCGAAGTTGAAACAGTTATAGGATACATCCTACATGCAACGAGGAGCCATGAATTGTTTTGTATTGGCATCTTCGCTGAAACTTTCTACATCGAAATTATGGCATCGATCACATCTTTGGTTGGTGTAGACTGACTAAGATGACATTTCGAGAGGATGATGACAACTTGAAAGCCAATACAAGTCTGCGTATTTTGGGACGTCCACCCTCCAATTCTGCGAGCAGGTTGGACTTCTTTCTCATGTTTGTTTCCAATGGCTTATTGGCAAAAATAGTAACCCATAAACTAGCCCCATTTTGATGCATTTTGAATTAAATGGTTCGGTTTGTTAAGGTTTTTGATCTTCTAAATGAAAGAGTTCAACCTGGACCAATGAGTGGACACATCAGGAGCCTAGAAAATATGATGGGGAGAATTGAGTTCAATGTGAATGTCAGAATTGCATGTAGTTGATTGGATGTAAGGTTGTACTTACTTGGTTGCATAGATCGCTCAACCAGAGGTCTGAGCGACCTTGACAACTTTCTGTTTCACCTCTTGATCTCATCACTTTCCATCCACCTATCAAACGGCCACGTCATGTCGAAACCGAAGCCGTGAACAGGGTAGACGGCGCTATGCAGATTTTTTTCGAACGGGCTCAACAAAATGGGCGCAGAGCCTCAAGGATGCGCCGACTTCACGTTTGACCCCTAGGAAAGCTATCTTTCACTCACGGCAAGTGAGGTACTTATTGCGGGAATTATCCTAAAAGTCATCCCGGTTGCTTAAGTTACCTATGACTAGGACGTGAATAATGATCTGCCATTCGTTCAATTAGCCGTCCGTGAAGATCACGTCTAGACATTGTGGAGCTGGAACGATTTTCCTTTATCCGGTTCAGTAGATTTTAATCGATCTATAAAACATCTTCTCATAACAATTCCACTTCTCAGGCTTGAGCATGTAGCGGCATTCATTGCTCACAAGCTTGTTATTTATATCTCTTGGCATTTGGGCACCGAGCTGTACACTATGAATACAGACGATACAGATGATACAGATGACAGTTTGAGTGTTTGAAAGGTTGGGGCCAAATTCTACCAGGGCCCTATCATCTTGTGTAATGAATCATTTCCTAATGAATAATATTATCCGAAATCACTAGGAATAATACACCTATTATACATTTCCAGTGATTTGGCATAATTCTATCTTTCTTCAGTTAGATTCTCGAGACTATTCCTCACACCGTTACTACCAGACTCTAATATGGAAATAAATATGAGAAATTGCTCTAACAGGTAAATTTGCTCCTACACCCAACAAATTCGTTGTTACGATGAACTTCAAGTGAAACCAGAGGAACCAACGAGCTGTCAAAATGTCAACTTGTGTCCGTGAGATCATCAAATACCCACTGATATTCATTTTCGCTAGCGTGATGAAAATATCATTGCACATTGTAAAATCGAATGTATTGAGGATGATTTCAGGTAAGGCTTAAACCATGGGTCAGGTAAACCATTCTTGCAAGAAATTGTGCATACAATTATTCTGTCAGTCAGACAGAATGAGCGACTGTTCTTTCTGGATGTGGAATATTATTCAATAGCCCTTGCTGCAAAAACCTTGGAACTCCACCTTGAACCTTGTATTTTTGAAACGTCAATGGGTCGAGGAAGCTCTAGTACTTAGCAGCACTCCCCGACATAGCGTCTCGAAAACACGCGATGTCCAGCTTAAACTCAATTACAAACGGATGTTATTGGTTGATTCAATTCAAAGTCAGGTTCAATTGTTTTTAAACGGAGTAGATTGGAATTCAATTATTTACTTCCTTATCGACCGAGCAGTGCTCTTGAAGGAGAGGAAAAATACAAAAACTCGCTGCAATGTGTGTGGAAAATGATAGCGGAATGTTGTGAAAGGAAGATTACGTGGAGAACTAGTGTAATGACCGAGTCCGGGTGTGCTATTTCACGTTTTCATGATAAAAACGTGATGTTAGAAGGCACTAACTTTTCTTACTCGTTCGAACACAACTCTCGTCCTTGAGGTATAAAATTTGTTTTCCTAAATTTATGCGTGAGTAAATACGTGCCCTCCTACCGCTCTTGCACGTATTGGAAAAATAAATGTGAGTAAATCTAATTTTAATTTAGAAGAGTACGATTTTATACTTAAGGTTCAGCAAAACATCTGGCTCTATAAATTTCGTCCCCAAGATCCCAATCAACTCCAAAAATATCCGACTGTACAATTTTCTGCGCATACAAGAACTGGAAATCCTTGCCTCCCTCACAACTTCGGTTTTATTTATTTGATTTGATGACGTTTTTACAGTTTTTGGGAGTTGGTCCCCAGATAATCTCATATGAATTCAATAGGGTTCAGTGATTCTGGATTGTTTGTTTTTTTGGGTTGTTCTGCCCTCGCATAATTGGCTAATCCCATCTTCTGATTCCATTCAACCAATTTAGGTGGGGTTTTCCGTTGATGTTTCCCCCATGAATTTCATAGTAGGCAGGCGACATGGTACGAGGAAGCAACGTGTTTTTCCCCTTCTTCTCCAAGGACGAGCGTTTGGGCGAGAACAAAACCGACCCTTCGGACGACCTAATGTTTATTCGATGCCTCACACCAGCTCCTGTTGTAAAAGTATTTCCAAAAGCCCATCACCGAACGATTACCATTGCTCTAAAAGAATATCGATTTACCCCTCGGGGGATAAGCCTCGTCATCTGCCTGGCCGATCCTACCTCTAAATTACGGGTATCGCCGAGGCGAACCTCCGGGGACTCCTCGTGGGTAATACGCGTGGGCGTGAGAGTGAGAGTCCTTCAGACCCCTTAAAACCTCGTCAGCTTAATATGACTCTTTTCCTCGGGAAAATCGTTTCTTCTCTCGTCCTACCTCATCTCGGCTTTTTCACTCGTTTTTTAATAGCTTCGCTACACACTCCTCTCTTTGAATCATGTGGATAAAAGCGGATTGTGGGCCACGCAAGTACATGATTGCTAGGCATCGAGCGACTAAGCGCCTGAAATGAAAAACTTACCATGAGGTAATATTTTCCTGATATTATATTTATATTACGATCCGTCGTGTACCATAAGTGGTCGAAAGAAGCCAATTTTTGAGCTTAGTACATTAGTCTTTTACTCCCCTTTTCAACCCGATGGGATCCGTTGGGCAAACGAACAAAAATCTATTGTGGGTGTTTATGAGAAAAACGTCTGGGCTACCTCGTAACGTTGTACAGATTCGTATCATAGTTAGAGTAGTCATCAACAACATTGTAGTTTGTAAAGAATGGATTGCTGAGTACCCCCTGTTCCCGAGTAAGTTAGGCATTTCTGCCCACCCAGAAAGTTATCCTGGTCTGCGTTCACAGACCTGGGTATTCACTGTGTAGTTGAAACAAAAACTCGGGAAGGGGCACTCAGCAAACCATTACAAGTTTCCCAACAGAATTTTGGTCACAAATGAGGCAAATTGCTTTCTGGTTGGTCTTAGAACATCAAAGACCAACCAGAACACTCAGTGCAATTACCTTAAAACATTGTCTTGAGGTGCTCAAACTAAATATGGCCGCTGTGGAATAGTCAAATAGAACATGTGAGCATATTATGCATCTGAGTGTAGTTTCACAACAGAATTTTGGTCACAAATTCGACAATTGGGTTCTGGTTGATCTTAGATCATCTAAGACTAACCTAAACACTCAGTGCAATTACTTTAAAACATTGTCTTGAGGTGCTCAAACTAAATATAGCCGTGGTGGAATTATTCTTGACTATTATAGTCAAGTAGAACATGTGAGCATATTATGCATATTATGCATCTACGTCAAATAGAACATATGAGCATACCGTCGCCTAAGAAACAACACCACGTATCAACCAAACGCCTGTTTTTCAGGAGAAGCAAAAAACAAGTGCCCAACCACGTTGAATGTTGATAAGTCCTATTATATTTTTCGAAGTTTTTTCATATTAGGTGTCTACGGAGATCAAATTCATGCTAACCATATTTTGCGGCGAGAAAATTTGAATAAGAATGAGGTATAACCTCATTTGGACCAAAATGGTTGATACGCGGTGTTGCTTCTTAGGCAACGATATCATGCATATTATGCATCTATGTGTAGTTTCACAACAGAATTTTAGTCACAAATGCGGCAATTTGGTTCTGGTTGGTCTTAGAACATCTAAAACCAACCAGAACACTCAGTGCAACTACCATAAAACATTGACTTGAGGTGCTCAAAGTAAATACGGCCGCGGTGGAATAGTCAAATAGAACACGTGAGCTCTGAAATGGACGTGGACTGAGAGTCAAGGAAACTCCTGTGGCAAATGGGTAATTCATAAAATGTGGGTTCGTAGCGGTTATGGCAGGCAATAACTTTCACCACGCAGAGGCAAAGTGTGCCACAACGGTCGGGTTTTATGAGTTAGTGAGGTACACACGGCTACACAGCACGTTCTGATGGAACAATGTGCGGTCATTCTCTTTCATAAATCAAAACATTAGTCAACATTCATCTCGTTTTCCATTCATCTTTGACATTAGACGCCGAATAATATTTGGCAGGATTTATAAAACGAGGGGCCTGTTGCGAACGTCGTGGGGAGCGGTAACGTTGCTGAAAGGTGGAGTTGTACGAATCACGTACTTTTGTGTGTAACGTTTGCCCTAATCAACTTGCAATTTTGAAAGCCGAGTATCCAATGAGGGAATTAACTCACTGAGTTCAATTTCTGAAACTAAAGTGTCGAGTCATCTACATAAGTTATGAACTCATGACATTTTCATTGACATGAAACGTATTGACATGAACTTATTTTCATTGACATGAACCACCAGTTGATAATGAAGATTCTGCTCGGTGAGCATAAAGAATCCCATGTATTTGCAAGAGTTCATGCCTTCATTTGATATTAGTATACGTTGGTAAAAATTGGCAAATGACGTGGATCCTTTCTTGTTCAACTACCACCAATATAGTCCAACCCATTCATATAATTAGTCTTAATATCTAAATATCTTAAACCTAAAAATCTTCAATTATCTAATTAATTGGATGGTTAGTCACGACAAACTACGAAAACGGAACGGAATGTTTCTCAAGAGTGGTTCTACTAAACCAACCTGAAGGCTTAGGTAAGAAGAGATCTGATCGTAATAATCTAAACAATAAAACCGAAACCCTCCCGTAAATGCGTACACTCATCTTGTAACATGCACTCGTGTAGGTGGCAGGTTATCGCATCAAGACCGAAGAAGGTTTACTAGGGTTGGCCAACTCTTGCGTTCCAATAGGCGCCCAATTATCGATCGAGCAACCGCCTATAAACGACTTGATAACGGATAATATAATGCGCAGTTTCCAATTCTAAAGGGGCCTTAGGGACCCCCAAAAAACCTCCAAATTACTCAAGGTTGCATCAAAAAGTGTGAGAAAACCGAGAAGTTATAGTGATGCGAGCTTATGACCTTAACCCCGTGACTGAGGATAGAAAGGAAACGGATGAGTCGGTGTCATTGCTAGTTCGACACACCGAAAACCGGTGACTCATTTACTCCATCACGTAACGTGGATCATCCTCGAGTTGAAAGCTTCATAATTATAGTATTTTATATTGATGTTTATGACTAGTTGGCCTAATAACTCAATGTCTTGAAACTTCGAAACAACTAGGATTACGCAGCGAACTCATCATTTTCCGTACAGATCGCCCATTTGTCTCGATCACCGTTGTGACATTGTCTTCATACTTTGAGTGTTAATTGGAGTAATTTCCTGAGGGCGGCCGATGGTCGGTCATCACATACCTTTGAAATTTCACCAAAAGTAAGTTTTGTCTGCGCATGTGCAACGGTTCTTCCTTAAAAAATTATTAATTTTTGCCCAGCCGAATACGATGAAGGTTTAGGCAGTGGTGGTCTCGTGGATTTTTCATTATTCTAAGGTACGCATGTGTACTTCATAGGTAAAGTTTAGATTCTCTAAATTCAAATATTCGAAATTACCTTTTTTCAGTGAACTTCATACAGCCACTCCTAAATCAGCAGTTCCATGATAGGAAAATTGAATTGAAATTCTGCCTTGGGCTCATGCTTATGTTGATGATATTTTCCGGTGAAGCGTTGAGCGTTGACACTACCGGTGATTTAATCGATGCGGGAGATAGAAAGCATTTTTGATACATCAAAGAAACTATGCACTTCAACTAAAAGTATCTACCATTATTTTTCATCAATTTCTGAAGGTTATCGGGACGTCAAGTCCTTAAGAGCCCAAAATGGTGAGCGGTAGTTAGTACTTAGACAGATGTTAGTGGGTATTATGCCCCAGCATCCTAGTTATAAAATCAACGCAACTAATATTAAGCAGAGGAGAGGGTATTAAAAACTCCAATTCTTCAGAAAAACCTCACAATATTCTCAGCTCTCAAACAGGCCGGAATTCTTTTTCTCCGCGTCACGAGTTCAAACCACACAGTGTTGTTATCATTCCTTGTACCTTCCTAACTCCTTGTAAAAAATCAGAAAGCCTTAGGGTTTTACTTGTGAAAAAACCTACCGATGGTATCTCTTTTTCGGGGTTATAAACCTCAGGGAGACCAAGGTATAGGGCGCCTGTAAGGGTGCCCTTACCTAGCGATTAGCTCTACATAGCGGATTTACCAAATTGACGCGCGACGTATCAAATCCTCAATTAGTGAGGGAACTTTTAAAGAACCACCGCTATGCAATCCAGTATGAGGTCATCTGAAGGGATTATTCTCGAATAGCGCGCCAGAAAACTCGGTAGCGAATACAACATTCAAAACCTAACGAGCCCAAGAAAACGTTGGAGTCAGAACAGTGAGTATTGCATTAGTGTTCTACGTCAAATGGCCCTTTCGGCATAACAACTTATTTGATTATACCTGAAACGATTCATAGTCTTCAGTTCAAAATAATAACTTGATACTTGATCAATCCATGAAATTGGAAAATGTCTTGAATCATTGCCTATGAAATGCAAACCCAAATAACTGTAAATGTACAAACGAGGAAATTGGAAAATAAGTCAGCCACCTAACCGAGCTACTTAAAATTCCTCTCGGCGACCCTCAAGAATTGGGGGATGGGCCTGGTAGATCAAATAGATCCTTCTAAAGGCCGTTTAAGGGAGGAATGTAATTCAAATTTCCAGTGATCAAATGGAATTCAATCGAAGTCCCTTCGCTGTAACGTCGGGCTCCATTGGTAAATTAGATATTGAATTATATAAATGAGACCTTGACACTACGGATGTAGTTAATATAATAAAATCCACAGTCATGCAGCATGGCTATAAGATATAATTGGTTTTATGTAAAATGTCTCCATTAAAGAACATGATGAAAGACATCTCAAGTATCAACCACGTTACTTCATCTTCAAAGTGCTTCAGTTTGAGAGGGGAATAAGATATAGCAATTCTGACTTCCCCATCTTATTCAGCGTGTAAAAACCTTTAA
Source organism: Stenodema calcarata (assembly GCA_963920205.1). Lineage (NCBI taxonomy): Eukaryota > Metazoa > Arthropoda > Insecta > Hemiptera > Miridae > Stenodema > Stenodema calcarata. The sequence continues at coordinate 19,576,832 of OY986055.1, read as the reverse complement.
AATGAGGTGTCACTTGACAGACCGTTTCATTTTTGGAAGTTTTAGGTAATCCCCCCTCCCCACGCCCAAACACCCCAAAAACCCCCCTCAGCTTTTGGACATTTCAACGCTGAACACGACAGCGAAGTCAGAATTGCAATATAGCATTACGTCATCAGATTAGAGCAGACTAACCATGAAGAATATATCAAAGATCAACTACGATATTTTGCGAATTTGGTTTTCTGTTAAGTTTAAAAGTTGTTTAAAAGTTATTTAATAAAGTTACTTATATATTTAAAAAAAAATAGCGTGTTTTCTTCACAATATCTTAAAGCGTAAGCGTATGCCTCAAGTCCGCCAGCCAAACTGCCACACGCCTTAGGCAGTCTAGTGCACTTGAGAATACAAACTATATGAGATTTTGGGCATATGATTGGTCGTTGAATCCACAACTGGCCGAACTCAATCAACGAAGGTCATGGCCTTTACATCACGATCTCACAAACGATATTCGTTTTCTATTCACATCTAAACGCCTGTCTCATAAAAAATCCAAGTTTATCGCACAGTTGAAGATTTTACCATTAACTTGTCTTCGCCTAAACAACTTTTCATCGCCTCAATTACTAGTGGAAGTAACGAAGTTACCGGTCAACTCATTAGGCTCAGTGGTAAGAACTCGTCTCGTTTCAAAACTGGGAGGCGAACCAGATGCTGCAGCGGACTTGTGTGTCCTATTAAAATGACGTGGCCCTCGCATTATAAGACCTTGTTCAGGATGATTAGGAATAGATTCAAATATTGAGCAAGCTGAGTGAGTAGATCTTCTGACATTCGAACGCTCGTCCCTTTTATTTCGGGGTCAATCCGTTGTTTCAAATGTTGGAGCAATCAGATGGAAACATGGACGGCCCAATAAACGCCTGGGAGCTTACTTCTGGTTTTCGATACCCAGAGAATAAATTACAGTTGTCTCTTACGTGTTTCATCAACAACGACGCTGCTCAGATTATCACGTTGAACCCAGTTGAACCCAGAACTTGAACTCAACCGTCGTACTGATGGCATCAAGTTCTTTTTGTTCGGCATTCGGAAGTGCACTTCCCCACTCACATGGTTATGTGCCCTCTAAATTGGTCAACCAACTTCAACATCACTCACATGTTGCCATTTGCCTGACCGTCGGTCTAACTACAGCGCCCGTGGAACGCAGGGTTAGATGCTCAATGGACCTGTCGCTTCGGGAGAATTCGCGTAGTTAACGCGTATCTTAACTGACAGGTTCTGAAGGTCATCTTATAATTTTAAGAATCATGAAACCTGTAATCATACAGTGCAGCCGTCGAATAAACCCTTAATAACCACTTAACACTTTGGATACAAGAAAGGTATAGACATGAAATTATAAGGTTTCAACACTGTGTTTGAAAGACAATGTGACCTCAACTGTGAGGGTACACAGTCTCCCCACCAGTATAGATTACACTCCTCATCGTTCTATCTCCAGTATAGAATATATCATTTTGATGAAGTTCGCATGCTTGATATATACCAAAACATCAATGTAACGCGCCTTTAAACTGAGAAGAGAAAATCGTGGTCTTGCACCGAATTTCATATTCAATACCTTGTGTTCGGTATTTGCTATACCTACTCCATAAGTCGAGTCTAAGAGGGCTTAGAAGGCCTTGAAGACTTGAATTCCGGTTGAGAACTTGATAGTGATAATGATAATGTTGTTCAGAGTTCCAAGCCTCTTGCTAACCATGCGAGCATCTAAATCGTTTCCAAACTCCATACATACTCGTATTTTCCAACAGCCTCTAGGAAACTCGCAAATACAATGCAATAATTAACCGAACCGTCACTAATTCCGAAGAGATAACCCCCACATCCGAAAAACATCACCGGACGATCAGCCCTATTGAGACGACCCATCACTATGATTAACCCAATGACCATTCATTTCGCTCTAAGCCCCTCATCATCCATATTATCGTTATAATACCTGTATTAGACCGGAACCCAATTTCATTATGAACCCATGCTAAGATGAAAATCAACATAATTTCTCACCCAAAGGGCATAGTGTGGGCTATAGAAAGACCAATCACGGCGAGGTTACATATCCCAACTGTCAGTCTGGCGGCTCATAATCAGTAGGGGCTTGAGTTTCAACATACGTCCCGTTAGTTTGATTTAATTTCGAATTGCTAGAATGAGGCTATTTTAACCCAGATCTCCTAATTTTCGTAGAAACACGTAAACTATCGTGTTCCGGTAAAAGTAAAATTTAATGGTATTTCTTGAGTTTTCATCGTGATCGAAAGAGGGCATTTAACCACTTATTTCTTTATGGTAAACGATTAATTAATTCAAAAACTCATATAAACAACAGAGTTGGGAGCTGCATATCATTTACCCCGATATCAGATGGCCCGGAGTCTGATGTAACGTTAGAGGTATATCGAGTTGAATGTACTGGTATCAATAGAATATTGGAAATCGACTCAGGAGATGGCTCCGGTGGGAAGGTGGTAATTTCAGTGATCGGTACAAAGCTACATATAATTGGGGTGATGTTGATGGAACACAAGGGAGACTGACGTCTTTAGTACGGTATTACTATTCCGTATAGTTTCTGTACTTCACATGTTTATTGATACCCAACTTCCATTAGAGTATCACGAATTCCCCTGCATGTACACAGCAAGCTCCTTACGAACCCACATCTCGCGTCGAACAGTGAACAGGGAAATGAGTACTACTAAGTAGCTGCAGGGGTTGCAGAGAGGAACCAGACGAACGCGATGAATATTCAGAGCCGCTTCCCCGGGTCTGCACTGCTCCGACAGCTGCTTCTACTCATGTGGAAAAATGCAAACGAGCTCCTCAGTATAGAACCGCGGGACAAATAAGAGAGTCCTTTTTGAAACGTTTGTTCTTGTGATTAAAGCGAGGACGGGACCAATCAGTGGATTGGAGAAATCGAGGGAATCACGAAGAAAAATGGTCCCATCGTACTCGGAGCCCGTACCCGCTATGAATTCAATAATTGGCTTAGGGAGACCAAGCATGGGAGAACAATAAGGAATAAGGGGACCCTTATGAAAGTGTTCGGAATGGGAAAACGGATTTATTCAAAAAATATTTGTTGATACTCACCTGTACACATCTCATTGAAACTGTTAAAAAAAAATTTTTTTTTTCTTTGGGCGATTCCAATGGTTCATTATCGAAGATAATAAACCAAAATTAACAGGTGAATGCTTTAATTATTGAAAATTAAATTTTCAAATCCCCCCCCCCTCCCGTACGCCTCACGGTAGTTTGAAACGCTCAAAACGCGATATCTTGGAAACTTTGATAACAAAAACATTGTTGACATCGCTATACTCTGTTTTTTTGCGAAAGTGAAATAATTATACCTGGTATGCAGAATGCTCACTAACAATTAGTGCTCGTAGCTCTCACTGTAGTTTTTTTTGTTTTTTTGTTTTTCGGAATCTTTGCAAATCTTTAAGGTCAATAGTAGTAGTAGTAGTAAAAACCTTTTATTAACAAATTCAAAGTATGGGTAATAATATTTATTTATTCTTACAATTTTTAAATGTCACAATCTCCTTCGATAAACCATTCACAATACAAAGGTTATTGCAGGCATGGCATGTCAGCCCCAGCCTGTGAGTCAATCATCAGTGCACATTTTATACATACATATGTACACATAATAACATATACATATGCACATAATAATAATAATATAATAATGCACACATATATAATATATATTGTATATGTTTTGCAAATAGATTATGAAATGTAGATCACATTTAAAGCGAAATGTGTCATTTAAACAATATATAACGATCCATACAATTATGTACATATAATAGTACCGTGTTATGATCTTGATGACTAGTGGAAGTATATGGATGCGTTGAATGACCAAATAAAACCTTCACACCACCGACTAGTATTTGGTCATTCAACGCATCCATATAATAGTACCTATCAACTTGTTTCCTAATTTGTATAATTAATATTAATTTACTTTTTCATTTATTCTTATTTATATTTACATGATTTATTTACATTATTTACATCATTTTCTTATTTAATCTTTCACCTTATTCATTTATTATTATTACAGATATTTTTAAAATATCTTTAGTGTTCAATATTGTTATATATATTTTTTTTTCAATCAGTTATAATTAAATTCTGTTACTTATTCCCTTCTGTACCCCCAGGCCATCCTCATGTACATAATTAGAATTTCCATTCCCCGTGCGTATTTAACATTGTAATAAAGTCTTCTCGCCGTATATCCACTCGACCCAATTATCTTATTATAAATTCCCTCAGTATTGGGAATTCGCAGATGAAATGGTAAACTTTAAGCTCAATGGGTGGCATTAATTGCCACCAGATTCAAATTTTGAATCGCATAAGATACATGAAGACGATCGCACTTCCAAGTTATGTGGCATTCAAACCACACCAAACCTCACCCACGTTATCCATTGTTGGAACTCAACTGTTTACCACATTACTTCGGCCTCTGGAGTCCTTTTCGATCTTCAAGGAACATCATTCCCCTCAAGATCCTCTCACCATATTATGATGTGTGAGTCCAATTCTGTTCACTTTGCAACATCTTGGCCACTAAGTACCTACTACTTCTGGTTTCATATTGGGTGTCAGTATACTCAGTGCTTCTTGTGGTGAACATCATCTTCTACATCCTAGCAGCTGCGGCACGAAGGGGTATTAAACTTTCCCATTCTGTACAAGTAAGCATCGAAAAGTCCACGTCCTGAGAAAAACCGTTTCCTGAGTGAGGAAATAGTCCACTTCCCCAATTTCAGCTTTCACTACATCAAATGCAACAATTAAAATTTAATTACTCCCCACGAAATGTATCGAGAAGGAAGACATAAAATCGGGGAGTTCCGCATTACAATTGAAGAAGGTACGTTTCATAATGGGGCACGAAGGACGGTGAAATTACCCTCGTGACAAAGCGTCGTCTTACCTAACGTCTCATGAAGGTAAAATTACAGATAGTCAATTAATCGTAAAACCAACGGAACTGACATTTTCATCGTCCGAAGGCCGTTAGTTCGCGAGATGGAAAACGCACGTCACCCGAGATTCAAAGGGGAGGGACCTTAAAATTCCAATCAGCTTTCTTAAAACTAATGGCTCCTCATTGTAATTACTGTTCGCGATTAGATTGTAATGGGGAATTTATACTCATGAAAAGGTTCACCGATACCGAGAGAAATATTAAGTGGGTATTAGTAATCGATATTTTATTGTCGGCCGCTTTTTGTTATGTACGGTTTTCACTGCCGGTTAATTTGTCGTTGTTAGCCATATCTTGGAAAATTGATTTCTATCATATTTAAACACCTTGCCAAGTTTACTACCGTAATCACCAAGAGAGAGCCAATTGGCTGAATGTATTTATATTAAATATCACCAAGTCTTGGTACCACACTCGAATGTTTAATTACTCGCCTCCGAACTCATCGTTTCTTTCGTAAAATTACGAAAGAAACGTATTAAAAGCAGTAAAATTACTGACATTATTATGAAATTTGGTGCTTTTAATGAAGTAGCAAGGTCAGATATAGACTGGAATACCAGTGACATTCCACATCGTATTTAGTTTAAGCCGTCTAACTCATTCGTTATATCTCATATCGCTTCTCCATTATTGAGAAATTAATAGTGAGGTATGCAAATTAATACATATTTCACCAACTAGGTGGGAGTTCGACCGTAATTTATTAAGGAATTCTTGGGTGAATGTAGTAGGCAAAGAAGGGATTAGTTCATCCCTATTACTCATAATAACTTGTAAGCGGGGTAAAAGAGCGTTTATGAGAACAGTAATACCGAAATACGATGCGAGACTATACAATCTGAGGGAAAGTGTGAGAGGAAGAAACAACAAATCCGTAGTGTCAGGAGAAGGACGGTAGTAGATTGGGATAACAACGGGGCTGGAGGCAGCTCCTTCTAACAACCAGGCCTGAGCGGACTGGACGAGCCATAAACCACGAGCTCTCGATGGACGAAATGTACATTTGTAGAATGGAATCCCACCATGAGTGAAATTACTCAATAAGTCAGCATTGTTGAAGGGTTGTCATTCGTCAGCACAGTTAGGTAGTGATTGATTAACTGTTTCATTTTGTGACGTCCTAATCTGAAAGTAGGTGAAGCTGAATACGACAATGAGTGAAACCCAAAAAGATGAGTGGTTAGTTACTAACTCAGACTACTCCGACTCAACGTATAATATTGTAGAAAATTATTTCTACAACCGGACAGTAAGGACCATCAAGACCTCAAGTTGAGTTCACGGAGAGGACCTTTTCCTCTAGTTCCCCACTAGAAGCAGATCGTGGTCTGTAGTCGTCCGTTGGTTGATTGAATGAAGCTGTTGATGAGGTCCTTTGCTCAAGAGATCCTTTGATGAAGAGGTCCTTTGCTGATATAATAATGAGGTACTTTGCTTTTGCAATGATAAAGTCCTTTGCTGATGATGAGGTCCTTTGCGAATTATGAGGTACTTTGATGAAGATGTTCTTTGCTGATGATGAGGTCCTTTGATTAAGAGGTACTTTGCTGATGATGGGATAGATGGCTGAGCAGTGCAGTCGAAGGATAAAAGTGGTAGAAGATCAGATGAGTAGAAAACTTTGATGATCTGTGAAAATGCAGAATCAATTGACGATGATTAGCTCCGGGGTTATTTCTTGAACATCCAGGAATAAAAGTGAATCGAAGGAGAAGTAATTTTTTTTTTTAATTTTCGACATCCAGCTGCTTCTTGAAAACAAACAAACACTCGAGAAAAAAAAGAAAAAAAAAACACTTATGCTGGAGTGGCGATTTTAGTGATGCAGGTAAATGAGTCGATTTTCATCTTCTCTTCTTACCCACACCGTACTGCTCCATTTCCAGTCAGAACAGTACCGCTCCAAATCCAATCAGAATCGTACCGCTCCATATCCAGTCAGAGTTAGCCCAGCGATTCTTCTCGTGTCCACAGACAGAAGGTTATTTTGAATATTTGTCGGTAGGTCTAAATGGTACTAATCATTACCGATGTTGGTAGGCACGTCCAAACTTAATCAAGTTAATCAGGAATTTAGTTGGAAAATCGATAGGACCATCACTGAGCAATTTACTGACTGCGCTCCACAGCCGTTGAGGCCCATCTTTAACGAAAAAGATGAATAGGTAATTGTAGTGATGATCTTTTTCGTACAACTATACCTAATAGCTATGAGGCTAACAACAAAACAGTGATATGCATAGATGATAATACACCTATGTAGCAAAATTGCAGGTTTATTTATTTATTTTTTTCAAATTAATTTTTGAATTCTGCGTATCTTGAAATGTATTTTTTGTTCGATTTCAATTGTTCATTATTAAAATTTATAAACCAAAAAGAAGATAGATTGTCACATCTGTTTGTGCTTAAACCGAGAGACTAATATAGGAAAAACTTGAAGTTCTCTTCTAGTACATAATACCGTCTGGTAGAGTTTGTTTCCATATTGCGTGCGTACCTAAATACTCGTATTACCTATGATGCGTCATCCTCTTTGGCCTAGAGGCCTTTTCTTCTCCGTCGTGCCTCGTGGGTGGAGTGAGGAAGGAACGGAAAAAGACGCGATTGAGGACCTTGACCGGCCCACGGTCAGCGAGAGGGTCGTGGAGGGGGTACCCTGGCGCAATAAGACGAAACTGCAGGGAGATGGGAAATGTTACCTAATCCCTGGCTGCTCTTCTCCTGGAGCCGGACATACCAGAAAAGACAGAAACGGCAAATTGGAATTTCTAAAAATAACCAGAACCAGCTCCTGGTGGTCCAGAGCGGGGTCTAGTTTTAAGGAGTCGATACATCAACATCGATACGCTACACTCTTAGGTAGCGTTCTTTTCCAGATCGTCAAGTATACAGGCTACTACTCCAAGGTTTGTATAACAGTAAGAAGTGGAAGGAAAATCGTTGTTTACATATCGATTCTGCAAGGACACCCCCATTTTATTCCGACGTACATCACTGAGGTCTCGATGTAAAAACCTTTCATTTGTTTTACATTCGATTTTATGTCAAATTCCAATATCCAGAAAAGTATTGACCGTAGTACAAATTAAAGAAAACTAAAGATACCGTGAAATCAAGTCAAACATCATGAATTTAAACTTGTAAAACTCTAGGAACGCGATAGCGTTCCGCTCCAACAAGCAAACAAGTATCCATATCTCGAAGTAACATCTTGTCAAGTTTCAGCTTGAAATACCGATTCCTTATGGCACTCCTGACTCCTTGTTTAATATCCTTGTGCCATATGAGAAACGCCATAAGTACAGATACTTAGGATCACCTCATCTGGATTCTTTCACATGTAACCCTTTCCAACTTAATTGTCGCAGTAAAATCCTAGTAATGCTCCGATTGTTTTTGACGAAGTGTCATACGTAGGTACATGTGTTTCTGGTAACATCGCTTCACCCTTATTAGACACTCAATACGTCATTTAGGCTCGACTGAAGAAGTTGCGGGCACGATCGAAGTAACGTTTAAAACGTTCTCTGGATAAGGGCAGTCATTGAGCTATACCTTAAAACATGTACCCAGTCAATTAGATTAAGTCTACTATATACAAAACTATAAAAACTGTAATATTGTAAAAATAATAAAGTTATATACCTATTTATAAAAAAAAAATAAAATAAAAAAAAATAAAAAAAACGATGGAAGAATCCGGGCAACTGATTGCTTCGTCGACGTATCGGATCGGATCGGATCGCCCTCCAGTTATGAGCCCGCAGAAAATGAAGAGATTTACTACACACATCCCGCCCTCCCTTATTAGGAAATCAACAACCTCCCTCAACGATAAATTTCTACGTCAGTGGCCTTGGGGAGCCAAACCGCCTCGTCACAATTGATAAATTATTGTTGAGGCAATTCAGTCTAGTTTCATGTTCACGTTTATTTGTTCGGTACGCATTCGACGTTCTGGAGATCCGCTCTCATTTACTGGGAATCGCATCGATCGATAGACACTGTCCAGATCTGCATAAATATTATTTGCATGACCAAGCCTGAATGTATGAAATATTATTATACTTGTAATTTACATCAAACTAATTTATCTGTAAAATATATTTTTCAAATGCGATGACTACAAATGCAAGATTTACCCTGCGCAATTTATTCCGCCCACCACTCCTCGACCGAATCCTTACAGTCATCAAAAATAGCTAATTGTATTTGAACATAAATGTATCATCCAATAGGTGTCGGTTTTGAACTTGAACGTTTTAGAACAATCATCAATATTTTTGAACCACCTCATTCAAGGCTTCAGTTTTGGCTACTTAAAAGGACTAGTTTGTTGATATCTAAACAGATTTGGGTACAATGATGATATTCAAAGCAAACAGAATATTTTCTTGATGAAGTTGATTCAATAGGAGGAAAATAATTACAACGCTGGTAAAAACGTACTGTTACTATGTTATCTCTACTTGAAGTCTAATAATCGTTACTCTACATCCTTAAAGTTACTAGTTCAGTGTTAGTAGGTACTCAGAATTCTTCACTACTAGCAGGTTGTTGGAGTATCCATTCCATCTCCATCGATTCATTATTATCAATAAAATTAACCAATGGAATCGACCAAGAAAAAAATAATTGTTGAGTAGGCCAATTACCAAATACCACCTTCAGACCAATAAAACCGAAATTTATTCAATAATCCAAAACAAGCCGGATTCCAACTGCTGAAGGTAAACAGTCGTATAATTTCATAAGGACCCGGAAGCAGACGAACGAGGTGCTAAATTCTAAAAGGTGACGTACCGTACAATTTCGTCTGCGAGCCGTTTTAGGACCTCTGCTGTAAAAAGGATAACATCGTTGGATGTACGAGGATTAACATATTACGACACAATACCCCCGAATACGCTGCCTGTTGCAGTCGAAGCTTCGCTCGTTTCAACTTCCGCATTCATTATTAAGTGGATAATCGGTATCCATGTTGATAAATATGAGTTTGTTCTTTGTTCAATGTGTGGAGCTCGCACGATAATTGAGGTTTTTTTAAAACATTTATTGGCTTTTGCTTCGATTACAGCCGTTACAGGTTGGTATTTTCATTACATAGTTACTAAAAATTGGAGAATAAAGTTAAGTTATCACAAGTTGATATTAATAGTTTTACAAAAGTTGAATAATGATTTATACACGTATATTTTCGAGGGCGCTAGAATCGTGTTGAGATTGAAGGGATTGTCAACGAAATTCGAAACTTCTTTTAGTAGTTCCCTCCTGGAGATCGAGTGGCAGGTACATTCCAGGAATATATGCTGATCGGTCTCCGGATCCTCCCCGCAGAATGGGCTTTGGGAAGATTGGACTATATTCATTCTGCATAAGTGGGCATTTGAGGAGCTGTGTCCGCTCCTCAATCGAAAAATAACATTATAGAAGGATCTGTATGGGGCATTCATAACCAGCCTGGACCATGGTTTCCTGATTAATGGGAACAGCGACTTCATAGCGATAAATTCAATTTTCCAATTGCGGAATATATCTTGGGGGATAGATCATTTCAGGTCGTTAGGTGAATACTCTGGAGAGAGTCGTGGAGAGGTTAGAGAGACAGCAAGGTTTGCTTCTTGGTTCGAAGCTTCGTTTCCAGTGATTCCGCAGTGTCATCGAACCCAGCAATAAGTCACCTGGATCCAAGACGTCCCAAACTGGCCCATGCTCCGTAGTGTCGCAGCTTCAATGTAGTTCAGCTTTGAACTGATGGTCAGACTAGCAAATCTGGACGTTACACTTTTTGAGTCTGTCATGATTCGCCACCCCTACAAGGAAGTTATTCCATCACATTCCATTCCTGATGAAGGGCTATGGCAAAATTTGATAACCAGTCCCTGTGGTGGGATGGTACCTGCAGAACACATGACTCTAGATGCAGTTCATACGGGTAAACGGCTTTAAAGAAAAAAATTATGCAATCGATTATCCCGATAGGTATACCATGTACGAAGAGACGCTTCTGAAAAAAAAAAAATATTATCGATAGACAGGGAGCAACGGCCGATTATTCTTTCTCAAGTGTTTTCTCTGCCTACCATCAATGTCAGTTCCCGGATTTATGGGTTCTCATCAATGGTATGAGAGTAATTAAATATTTGCATTTCGATCTAAAATGCGCTGTAGCGGGTGTACCCGTTATATTCTTTACGCTCTTGGTTTATTATTTTCAGTAATGGACCAATGGAGTTGACCGAGAAAGACTATTTTTTACACTCAAAATTGGTTGGTTTCCGTTCCAAGCCATCCGATTATCGAATATAAAAAATGATCATGAATATGAAGGTTATGTAGTATCGAGTTTCTTTATTCTGAGCTACTTTTGGAGTCTATAGAGATATAAAATTAACGATCCTATCACTGAGCCAGTTGCCGACAACAAACTCTTTCGAAACGGACCTATTTGAGCGAACGTACAGTAATTTTACCTTGATACTCCAATTATTTTGAGTACCGATGTAGACATAAGGGTGATCTTTGGGAAATACGATTAACTAGTTCTAAAGATATGCACTTTATCTATTTTGCGCTACCAGGTTTCTATTCGGTTTAGCAAAATGCGAGTGCTTCACACGTCTAGGAGGTTCGAGGTGTCGCCATATATGTATGAGCGAATACATGGCAAATTTAAGTTTCTATTGTGACGGGGAAATATCTGGGGGAAAAGAGGCCGACAGAAACCGGATGAACATCTCATGAATGTCAAGTAGAAGGTGGAAAATAGAATACACAACCTACCTAGTTTTTCTTGCAAATCATAGTTTCGTATTCAGTGAGGGGTGTGTGGGCGGTGGTGAAATGTCTACATAGCTGCTTAGGTGTCGCGAGTAGTAGTTCCACAGCATAGCAGAGATCGGGGTGATATAGAGAGGAAGTGGATCTTACGAATCCAGAACATCCGCCAAGTAGTTGAACAGATGAGGAGTGGAGCCTCATATACCACGTATGCATCTCTCCCCAAATCGCTATGAAATTTCAACGGTTTCTGTGATATCACGTTTATCTGACGTCCTACTCTAAATAAGACTTAGTTCGTCACGTCCCGTTTTTGCAACAACACTACCGAATTCCAATGCTATTTTGTGCCTGTCTGAAATAAAATGACTTTTCTCACAATTCAGATTTCTTTCAGGATCTTGAGGAATTGTCATTGTCAGTTCCACAAGTCAAAATCAGTAAGATGACGTCAAAAAAGCAAACAGATGAGAGAAGTTGAAAAAATTGTTGTGTGGACCCATCGTCAGTACCAGATAGGGACGTTACGATACCATCTGAGTATCGATACTCTTTTCGATACGATACTTTCCCCGAAGTATCGATACTTGATATTATCGGTCAAAAAGTATCGATATTCCGATAATATCGGATCAAAAGTATCGATGCTCGATACCGATACCAAGTCTAAGGGCGAAAATTCAGAAAAAACCCTTTCTTTTGATGGAATTTAAAAAACACAAACTTCTCGTCGAAACTGCGCGAAAAAACAGCAAGCAAGCGTAAGGAACACTGAACTGAAACTGAATAAGTTGTGAGACGATTTATCGATGCATTGAGTTTGAGGGTACTTAGGTATCGCGATTTTCCTGAAAGATTGGCATATCCGGTATTATGCTTGATTTCCAGCTACCTTTTTTGAAAATCAAGTATTTACATAATCATATTATAATTAATAGGTGGGCACGAACAATAATGTCATGTTGGCAAAACATCGGTCAAAAGTATCGATACTATCGATACTCTCGGAGGGAAGTATTGATACCACAAAAGTATTGAATGAAACGTATCGATACAAACATCGGAAATATCGGGATTAAAGTATCGAAACTCCAATATATCGCAACACAAACAAAGTACCTATTCCTCGTCTTTTTTTTTTTTTTTTTTTTTTTTTTAGCGATTTCGTCGTGAGTTAGTTCGTAAGATGATGTCGTTGGGCTCCTTGTAAACATCAAACAAGACTATAAAACCCCGTGAATATAAGTGTGAGGGAAGTTCGCCGTGTTATTCTACTTGATGTTTCTGACCTCGAGAGCGGTCCACTTTACAAACCCAAACCCATTATCTGTGTCATGCCCAACTGACCCCTTTCAACTCGAGATAACAGCATTTGACGGTTTGTTCACGCAAAAGTCCATTAGGTGGAGCAAAAAGGGTTTCACTAATTGGTATATTTGAGTCCCTTGGTTTTCACAATGCATGGACAGGAGGAGAGGGGACATTTTAAAACGTACAATAAAAATGGAGAAAATATTGAAAAGGCGGTTTTAGAACTGGAGAAACCTTGCAAATGAAAATGCGGTGACTGTGCAATTATAAGGAGGTCGTTATCGAGAGTTACCGCACTTCAAGTTAGACGAGGCCCTTTTTTTTCTTTGATGAAAACAAAGAAAAAGAAGTAGATGAGTAGAATAGAGCCCTTTGGTGGAGCAGCCTTTTTGGAATTGTTGAGTGGAATGAGACCGGGATGAGAAAGACCAGTTTTTCTAGGAGTGGTCCCTCATTTGCGAGTGTCTGTTCCTTTGCAGCGAGGGCAACTTATCTGGCTTCTTCCCCGAGGGGTAGTTGACAGTCCCACGCCTGGAGGTTGCATAAAATTACTAAAAGATAGTTCGGAATGGACAGAACGGGTTCTAATTGTTTAGGAGGAAATTGCTGGGTTATATAGAAGGCGTGATAAACGGTTTTTAGTCCTGTTTTTAGGGCGACGATTGGTTATGGTTTAGTCTATGCACTAAGAAATACACCAAACGTTTACGTAGCACAGTAATCACGATTACCCTGGTTTAGATTGAATTCTGCAAAAGGTTGAGGGCTCGTCTCGTTAATAATACAGCAAAGTGCCACCAATACATGCAAAGTCTTTGTGTAACTTATTGGTTTTCATAAATGCACTTTAACAGAGGGGGTTTCACATCTATATTTTTTCAGTGCTTTGGCCATGTCACGGAAGTAACGCAAAAAGAGGCGCTCAGATGGTGGTAGGGATTATTGGAGCGAATCCCTTTTGTATTCAACCTACAAAGCCGAAATTTGAAAGGGAAACTCTGGGGGATTGCTGAAGACAACAAATCATTTAGGTTTCATTCGGTAAATTATGTGCTTCGTTTTCATCATTGTATCCGCCAGGCTCCAAGCAAAATGCGTATTGTTTGAATGTAGTGTCCATTTGGACTCACAGCATGGGTCGTATACGATTCAACGGTTTACATAAACTAACGGGTCTTGAAGCACTGGGCGTCACATTTTTCACACAAATATAGAGATTTGTTCTAGCATTGTCTGCACCTGTTGCGAGTATTCGAAGAAAGTCTTATTATAAGGTGTCAACATTATCGTATCTTGAATATGACGAAGAAGTTGATTGTCTTCCAAGATAGGATTTGGAGGATTTTCTTCTCCTGACAAATCAAATTTCGTAAGTTGGTGCACAATGGCAGAAACAAAGTCAATCAACGGCATTATTCAGACGTCTATGTTCAGTCTTTGTTCAGACGTCTATGGATTTTCCATGCATTCACCACTGAATTTCCCAATGAATTGGTGAACATTGGCCACCACCATTTTTTACTCCTCACTGAAATTCAATAATTGGCCTCGCCATTAACGTGCAGGTCCACTCCTCCCATATGTATATGGGTTTTATATGGGTATACCGGTTGTAATCCGAAATCATTAAGGGTTGCCCAATCACGATTTTCCGTTTTGCAGCCCTAGGAAAGCCCGTTTTGCATTATGGAGGGGCTCAATATTCGCGTAGTTGCTTGATACAATCGAGTTTGGTACTACCATGTCCAAAGTCACGCTACGCTCCTAAAAAATCGCCTAAATTAATTTCGTCAAAAGGAGGAGCCGTTTGGTTGTATCATATCCAACTTTCAAGCGCGGATTGTATCTCCAATAGTCGCGAGGACGTTTCCGACGGAAAGGCTCCTTTTCCGACGGCCTAAGGACCACAGTTTCATTAAGATGCGAACCTTCTTCACCGCCGACAGAAAGATAAACGGCCCGTTTCATTATTATACAACGAACAGTGAATGAAGTGAGGCCTCGATCCGATCATGTCGTTACGGACGTGAGCTAAGGGGCGATGCGAGGGAGGATGTGCGTTCTGTTGACCTATCGACCCTTTCAACGGATTGCACCAGTCATTACGTGCAGGGTTTCTGGTCCGTCCTCAATGACAAAGGCGTTTTGTCTCTAAACCTCCGAATAATTCCTGGAGAACCCCAACGAGGGCGTTCCGCACAAAGGTGAAGTTGATGGTGTGCTCGAGGATGCTCTATATATTAACGAACGTGGTCGATTGTTTGGCCATCGGGAGACGAGAGGCTTGTACTCACCTCGTTTACTAGTAATATCAAGGGCTGCAATACCTTTATGCATTCTACGATGCAAACAACTGGCCAAAATTTGTACCAGCCATGTTATTTTTAGTGTGTTAGCATTATCAATTTCGACTAATCTCAACACCCAATAATATACGAGCGACATCACCTTCTACAAGATAACCCTAAAGTTTCTCTCCAAGTTAAAAATGTCACGGTGTCGAAAACAAACGGTTATCGAACCGAATGATCGATAAGCTTCGTCTGGGTCTATTTCAGACATCGCACCAAATGACGGTAAAGGTGACGATACCGGGATATTCTTGGATTTTCTAGAACACTATATTGGCGACCAATCGCAGTTCCTGTTGTAGCTCGAATGGAGATCAGTATTTGTCGTCGATTATTGGTAATTGGGAGTGTGATGGAAATATCACGGTATCTATTAGGTACTGATATACCCAGTGGTGGCTAAATGGTGAGGGGAGGGGGGGAGCGCTGAACTTCCAGAAATGAAAATTCACAATTTTTTTCGGTTATGTTAGTAAAATACATTTTTCAGGCAAATTAATAGTAATTTGTTCTTAAGCAATAAGTAATTACGTAGTATTAATGTATGAGAAGACACCACATTACTTGGAGCATCAGTTACAGTAGCTAATACTTTACTTAAATCTAGATAATTGGAAAACCAAAATTTGTAATTGTTACTTAGTAATGACGCTTCTATTTTCAGACAAATTTTGGTTTTCCAATTATCTAGATCTTCAACTACAATCTATCTAGATTTTCCAACTACAATCTTCAAGTCTTGAAGATTGTAGTTCGAAGAATTGAGGAAAATAGTTAAGCAAGAAAACTTCCCTAACTTATTCCTTCCATAACTTCCTAACTTACCTATTTAAGACCATCTGACAAGCTGCTTCTATTCCTATAAGCTCAGCCTCGTGCGGAAGAAGTTTGTCTGCTATAAGGGGGATCAAAAACTGGTTGAGAACTTTAATGCTGCAAAAGAGATTTTCCAACTTATCGTAGTTGTACTTAGAGAAGAAAATACTGAGAGAACAAAATGTGTTCTTTAATTCAAATTCAAGATATTATAGAAAGGTTCGCTATGAAGAAGATAAAATTGCACTTGACATAGACACTATGTTTTACTTTTGAATAATAATATTTCGAATTGTAGTATCGTTATATCCTAAATAGAGTAGATACGAGTATGAGAGATATGAATCCTATGGATCCAATTAAAACTTTCAGCATCGTGCAGCTCAATTGAATATATACAGGGTATTAGATTTTAAAGCTGTCAGTAATACATAATATTGCCGTTCATAAAAGGCAGGTTCAGGTATCAGACAAATGATAGAACTCTCATAAATTATGGGCTTTTCTGAAGATGAGCCTTTCTTCGTTCCAAGCCTTTCAGCCATATTTGCTCTACGACTGATATCTTATCAATGAATTGCGATTAAAACTGCTGCCTATGTTTAATAATTGAAAGCTTTCACTTGGCAGACTACCGAGTCTGCCTCTGGTCACTCTGGTGACTAGGTACGGTCTTATAAAATATAGGACGAATTTTGAGTGTATTCTTCGTTCACAGCATTTTCTCCACTGGGGGTCATCTTCTGTTGCAATACGACCTAACGTCCTTTTAAATGAATCACATATTATAATTCCGTTTCACGGCCCCCAAAGGAGCATTCTGAGAACGACTGTGTTTGTCATGCCTCGGCCGTAAGCGGGTTTTCAAGTTGGTTGAAGCCGGTTCCCTGGAGGTGTCCGACGCAATAAATAATTCTGGAAGACACCCAAGTACAAGGACAAGGTGAGATAAGATAGACTCTGGATCTGTATAGTAAATGATCTATTTACGGTACCAATTTTTGAAATTATTAGGACTGATACACAACTCTAAGCCACTCTGCAGTTCAGCTTTAGGTGAGAGGATTCACCATTAATTTTCAACTCCCATCGAGTTTTTACGAAACGATGGCATGGGGTAGCACCGATAAATACTCGCAGATCCACCACTTATACGAGTAGATGCGAGTAGGTCCATGCTACACCACAGAAATAACACACTGGTGCGAGGCGGATCAAACAACTTTCTTTACCCGCATTGAGTTCATGTAATCTACTCGTACTACGCTCAAATCCTCGAAATATTCAATTGTTTATGATCACGGGTGGTTTTAAAAATATAGCTGTAGAGTTACTTGAGAGTGGGTATCAGAATAGCAGAAAATCAGCAAAGGACAAAAATGTTATATATTTCATCTCCAATAGGTTTCTTCAACAAAACATTCTACAATATATTGACTCATACTTACATCTACCTAACGTATAGATAATGTATATGTTTATGGGTGAGCTCCAGCATTTTTTTTTTTTTTAAGTCACCCTTTTGTACAATAGTTTTCTAGGGATTGGATGAGGAGAGTGAAAACTTAGTTCTAGTGCGTTTTGAGAACGTTAACCACGGTGATTACAGGGTGATTACGTACATTGTTATCGCCCTTTGGATTAGGCGAAAGAAGAAAGAGGTTAATAAGCAACAAAATCAGTAAAATGTTTGATGTTATCTTTGAAAAAATTGAATCCTAGAATTTCATAATGCTGATGTCTTTCGTATGAATTTATGGGTAGAAGGCATCGATTATAAGGATTTTAGGATTTTCAAGCCGTTAACACTGTAGATAAATTATAGGTACCTAATTACACATTCGGATCAACTTATTTCAAGCTCCTCAATAGAACGAGCTCCTCAATTTTCTCGGGGACATGTACCAAATTGATCTACATGTTGAAAATCCTGACAAGGTATTTGGGCGGAAAATGTCTGAATAACCTACGGTACAGGAATTGTCCGTAAATTAATCAATATGTAAACTTCCGGTGGAAGAGTAACAGGGAAATCTCAACGTTCGTACGAAATGACGGCATTCTAAAGCTCGGGTCCTTGTAATATTTAGGTAGGTAGCTCTCCACCCTTCTCTTCTTTGACGTGTTTCCACTCCTGGATGGATGACTCAATAAGAACGATTAGCTATTCAACCCCCGAACGCTTTTGATTCACTAAAGGGACGCAACGAGAGCTCGTTCGGTTTGACGAGTAACTAGTTTCTCTTTTAAACAAATTATCAACCTGTTCATAATTTTAAAGAAACATGTTCTTTCTACGACATTGCGAGATTTCCACAAGGGGACTTCTCCGCCAGTCTTCAGTCAACACATTTGAAATAAACAATTTAAATGTAATTTCACTCATTCTCATCAATAAAGGTGTATTTCAAAGTGTATTCCGTCTCATTTCCACCAAATATTGTCACTATCATGGCCTCAAGATTAGGCAACCAGACAAGTTTTTATACGGTAGAACATTTTCTACTCTCCATCTTTACTTACTCGTATTATATTTCTGAACGCATCAATTAAGACTATTTGGGGATATGAGTGGTGTACTTATTCATTACTGATTATATACAATCAATGATGAATATACCACTCAATACATCTCCCTTTGTATACATGGAGAATATATGGCTCAAGAGTACTTTTGAAGGGCGATGAGAGAGATGTGCGAGTGGCTGTCCTAGTGGACAATATTAGCTAAAAATTACTGTTTTTTTGTTTCTAATGTTTTTGTTGAGATAATGGGTTAAATCTTTTAAAAGGCTCTGTCTAAAGCTGAAATGAAGCTCTGTGCAAATTTTCAAATCAGTCGGTGTAGGTGGAGAGGCTGTAGCCTTTGCCTGTCTGAACAAGGAGAAGGAGACGGAGAAGAAGAAAAACAACAATGAAAGGGCGAAAAACAGGGTATTTGAAGTTATAGAACTCGGCTTCCTTTAGATCTAGCCACTTGATAATATCAGGGCTTTCTATTATAAACAACAAGAAGCTCCACGCCAAATTTCAAGTTGATCGATCAAATTGGAGCCGATATATGGATGCCTGAAAAATGGGTTTCGTGATGTTCGTTAAACATACACTTGGTACCGTTCGTTTTTCTCAACTTGTTTGCTTGGCGAAGCAGAACATTACCGCGTTACTGGATACTGTAGGAAGCAGTAGGAGTGAATCGGATATCACATGAATATACGTCTATTTATGACAATCCTCTTGAGATGTCGGACGTCGCGTACTAGCAAATTTGAAAGCTTGGGGAAAATTCAGGTTAATACAATATTTCTAATTCATCCGTCTATTTCTGTCGATTCTCGTGAGATGGCGAACGGCATGAAGGTCAATTTGAACCTTGGGGCATATTCAGGTTAACCTTAGGATTTCAATCTCAAACGACGATTTACTTTGAGGTTGTGCGAGCGGCCGAACGGCTCAGTAAGATGGTAATTAGATGACCCTTCGAGATAGCCAGTCCACTGTTCAAGTCTAACGCTACGAACTTTGACATATGACGTACATACAGGTAGCCTAATATCTAGGAGCGTTATTAACATAACGTTAACATACACCTCATACGTATGAACTAAATTTGGCGTATAATACAGTACAATACTGCCTTTCTTATAAATTAACTCAGGATTTGGTCATGAAGAAGACCCATTTTCAGAAATAAAACGCCGATTTTCAAAGACGAAAGAGCCTATTTCCACAAAAAATATATAATACACTTGTAGAACGGTATTGGCTGTTACATCATAAAAATGTGGCACTGTCTTAAATATTTTTGGAGAAAAAAATAATGCTGTAATCCAGTTGAGTATAGTATTCTTGATAAAGAGTAAATTCACTCAAAATGCATTAATTTATTTCGTACAGTTTTGAATTGAACTCAAAACTGAAAAATTTAAGTATTTTCATACATACCGGAGGCTATTCCAATTTTCCTCAGTTCTATGGTAAAATCGTTACCACATGATGGGCAGAGTAGCAATTTCTATGTTGTACTGATGATGGTGTAACAGCTGAAACTGGTCGACGATTTATTTTTATAGAAATATAATTTTTCGTCTTTAAAACTCGTCTTTTATTTCTATGAAATCGTTTCCTGAAATAGCATGGACGTACTCGTATATATCGAACAGACTTCGGTTTTTAGACTGTGTAATTCTTTCAGTCTTCTGAGAAAGATACATGGGGTGTTTTCGACAGTTCATTTCACCGTCGAAGTAAGTGAATCCATTTGCATAGAACCACTCGGTAAAAGGTTCTTGCAATAACCTAATCTTTCGTGTAGGAGATGCACCGTGGGCGAGATGAGTTTTTGTTTTGTAAAACCTCATCACCCTCAACAGGGTGATTTCCCTCTGCACCGTCGCAACGTTCAGAAATTGGTTACAATGACTCATGCACCGTCGCTAAATTTCAGCTCCTGTTTTATGAGCAAAATGAGCGCTGGTTGTCGTTTTATTACAGTCCTTGGGAACTCTAATCGTTTTTATTGGATTGTCGAAGAGCCTGAATAGGGCATTAGGCTGCCCATTATGGCGTCGCAAGGAGAGGAATTTTATACGGGCCCCCGAACCAAAACCTAACACCTAACACGAAACAGCTATTAGACAATCTCATTTTTCACGATACAATAAGATTGAAACCGTAGATTGTTTTTTTCTCTTCTGGTACAGGTTTTCGGTGGTTTGTGAAATGAATAGGCGATTTTCGGTTGGGATAGTCGCTGTTGACTCTGAAAGGTCACAAGTTAACAGGGTGAGTCTTCAAGGGAATCCCAGAGTGCGCGGAATGTTATTTTCCTGAGGTTCGAGCGAGGATCAGTTCCGTGGCGCAAGATGCCCTGGCGCAATACAAGTCGACAAATTATTAGAGGATGACTATTGCCATCGACATAATACTGTCGCTATTTTACGGCGGTTCCCACTTATTTCATTTCAGATTCCATGAACTCGAGACGGAGCGAATAATAATTCGGTGCATGAATAAGACTCGGAACAGCGCTTTGTTTCATCCTTCATTAGGGAAAATTCGCAGATGCCTCGAGAAGCAAATACAGGAGTCCTGAAATCCTCATTTCATAATGAAATAATAAAACGATAAAACATGGACGATGTTATGAAATTTCGAGATTTTCGTGTAGCATCGAAAAACCACTGTCATGCAGAAGTCATGGCTGTAAGAGTGAATTTTCAGAGAAGTAGCTGGTTTTATGTAGAATGTCTCAATTTGACATGTCTCTTTTTTTAGCCGAGTAACACTTCAGTTTATAGCATTTTCAACTCTAAAGTAGATGGTGGAGTCAGAATGGCGATATCTCATTCCGTTATTATATTAGAGCAGATGAACCAGAAGAACATCTCAAGTAACAACCACTTTTCTTAATTTTTAAAGTGCTCTACTTTGAGCACGGGATAAGACATCGTAATTCTGATTTCACCATCGTGTTCAGCGTGAAAAACCTTCAACATGAGGTGTCACATGCCAGACTGTCCCATTTTGGGAATTTATGACCCCCCTGTTCGGCTGCAGCCTCTCTTGTGTTCAAGTGCATTCACTGTACGTAAACCTGTATTTTTCTACGATCGTTCATCTATTCATTAAGCTGTAGGTACATATCGACATTTCATAACGCGCACTATCATCTGAAAATATATATCAGCCATCAATGTTAAACTGATTGTCTCGTCATTCCATCCCTGATCTTCCCGTTGGTAGAGCAGAAAGCCCTACCCCCCCCCCCCCTTTTTCAGCATTAAACGCGTTTTTTTTTTTTTTTTTGAAATTCGAGTTTTAAAAATTTTGGACCGAGGACAACAGCCTTTTCTTCGAAAATTGGCTAAAAATGAGTTCCTGAATAGTGATACTGGTTTCTTGAGTTTCAGTTGGGTGAAGAGTGGTTTTGTCAACTTTTCAGAATTTACATAGCCCCAAACCAAATTTAATTTTATGAAAATCACTATGACACAAAATCTTCAAGATCGACAAGTTATGAAATTGAAACTTCAAATAAGTTTATACTGACATTTGTGGAAAAATGATTCAGTAACTACATTGAGACATGAAAGGTACTTCTACACTTCTCAAGGTTTGATAACTAACTGCCATTAATTAAATGACATTTTTAATTTTATTTGTTTAATGATTGATATATTTTATATATCAGTAACATAATAATTGAGTGACAGCAATGCACCACGGTTAATATCTTTCGATATTGGATCATAGGAATCGACAGAGAACACTACAAATCTATGTACAGTTTTAATGTTAGCACATTGTGAACCTCTGACGTTGTTGTATTCATAGTGATGTCAATAGAATTGAAAATGGAAACGTCTGGTCAACTCACAATAATCATAAAACTGCTGTTGAATTTGAAACCAACATTGACTTGCTTATAGATTCGAGAACAATAATTTGCAAAATGACAAACCATTGCAGTTAACAGCGTGTATACATCGATCAAACCAGAAAAGTTGTCTGCAATAATCCCAACTTCTTCCAGCAGTAAAAAGCCGCCTCACAAGCGTCCAACTGCCGGATTAGCAACACGGTAGGCCTTACACAGATGCGAAATTTATCGGGCGAATCTTATTTCTATCTTTTAAAGATGCAGATGGGATCATAAATCATCGAAAAATTGAATTGTTAGTCGGAAGAAGATTTATCTACATTAATACGGACAACAAGGGATATGACGGGGTAAGAGTTAAAAGGAGGGGAGGGACCGAGAATAAATTATAAACCTTCCAGCGTAAACCTCCCAACATTAATTCTGACTTTGGATGATTCCTCAAAGAGATTTAATGGTTGGGATATTATAACTATAAAAGAGGTTTTCTGGCGAAACAAACCGGCTGAAAATATTTAGACTTTGGCAGGGTGGGTCTTTGCCCTCTTGAACGTCTAACGGTATCAGCGTGACAATTAAACGTCGGTCCTGACCTTTTCGGGAGGACCGGATCCACTACGGGTTCATTTAGTTAAGGATTTATAGGACTTGGGACACCGGACTTGGTTCCAATAACGACCAAAGATGGTCCAATCTGGAGAGACCAAAAAGAGATTTCGTATCTTTTTAATGAGAAACAATCCACCTCGTAACGAGAGAAAAACGATTGCAGGTCACTATTAATATTCACACTGATTTCAATTTGTCGACGAAATAATAGTGTTTGGTCGTCTTAATTATGAAAATGTTCTTTGATTGAGTTGAAACGTTTAGATGTCACATAATATGTGCTATATGTGCTATATTATATTATATTATAGCACATTTAAGGAAATTACGAAGTAAGTTACTTGGCCAAACCGATACTTATCTATGAACCCACTCCCACGGTGAGCTTTCTAGACAGAAAGCTTTCTAGACAGAGGTCTGCACAAAGGAGATACTAAACCGTAGTGTCGAGGATTTGCAGAATTATTATTATTATTATTATTATTTTTTTTTTTTTGTCTTTCTGGTCATCTAGATTGGCGTTTTGCAACACTGTGCGCTTCGGCTGCTGAACGCGGCTGTATTGATTTTGCAATTAGATTAATTTACGCTCTAATTTTATTTGTAAAACTTTGATGAGACCCAATGAAGGTCCACATGTGAGGAGGTATGAATAATCGAAGCATTTCCGCAATAGATAAAAACTGCAAAAGTAAAAACTGCGAGATTTTGGTATCGAAAATGCCAATGAACTCCATAGTTCCGCTAAATCGCAATTCAAGCCTCGTCTTGCTCACATATCAACATGAAAACGGCTTAAATATGAGAAACTACAGAGCTTACGCTTCCAACCACAAGTTTCATTTGAGATGAGGGGAAACCACTGAATACACCCACGTGGAACGTAACTAAGTGGGATTCTCAGAGGCGTGCGGTTGGGTGTGGTACAGAAAGTTAAAGTTATGAACTCAAATCTTTGAAACGCTTTGAACTAATATTTAATTCAATAATTTTCAGTGGTGGAGTGGAAGTGTACAAAATGTCCGGAATAAAACGTGCCCAACTTCAGGGACACTTTTCATGTTGCGGTCAGAAGGTTATTTGTTAGTTAATACCAACTGAAACCCCAGAATTATTTTAATGGAATAAATTATTCGTAATTTAACACTAGTATATTATTTTATTCATAATTTATACAAATAAATTTACTTAATAAATTTAGATAACACCGAAATTTAGTTGGTAAAACTGGAGAGATGTATCTCTCGGTATACCGATGATAACCACCTGGTCAACTTCACGAACGAACATTCCACCAACTAGTTCGTATAGTTATGGGACTTGCGGGGACATAACAGTGATTTGATATTACACAAAATAAAATCCTAGTGCACAACATAATCTTAAATAATAAAAAAAAAGAATGTCACTATTACGAAACTCCTATTCAACAGAAATTTAAAGGTAGAATTGATTCTTGAATTTTGGTTTGGATGCTTGGTTTTCGATTCTTGATAATCCCTGATTACTTAGGAATATTCATTCATAACTTCGTAGATATATAACACTTGTTTACAAAATTTTGGGTTGGTCTTGCAACCGACCGGAGCTTGTCGATTCCTTAATTTTTTTGGGGTGCTGAATCCGAATTCGAAGTCCGTTTTTCGGATTGGCTCGTTATTTAGAAAAACACTGGTTTTTAAGGTTTTTTAACATTTTCAACTTCATTATTTTTTGGTTATACCTCAATCCAACTCAAATGCCTTCCAAAGGTGCCGAACGTATTTAAATTTTAATTTTATTTGATGATTGAAAAAAACTTTGTTCGAACTTGAACTGCAATTTCAAAATTAGTTTTGAACCCCTTCCCCTTGACCTAGGATTATCAAGAGCTTCAAGAATCATTGTGGGTTGTGGTCCGAACCTGCAAATCGAATTTCGTAATTTTAGCACAACGGTAACTGGGCAAAGTGCTCTGGACGAGAAACCGAGCGATAATGCATAATATGCATATTATGCGACATAAGGATTGGTGGAACCGCGTAGGAGAAGACAGACGAGCGTTTCATGATTAAACATAACGTACGAGTGTTGCATGTAAAATCCTCATATATCCGTCAAATTCTAAAAACTCCAACGGGTTTTATCTTCTAGATCACGTTTAATCGGAAGTTGTTCACCTGAAGGGGGGCCGGGGTAGCGTGGTAACCGGCACTAACCGCCAGTGACATCATCTGGACAACGGGGTTGAACGTTATTTGGCTCAAGTTCAAGAATTCTGTTCCTCGGGTGAGTAAACCCGTATTTTATTATTGTGGAGACAGTCAAGGAACCGGACGGCTCAACATCTCTGGGCCGATTCGGTGCGGATGTTCAAAAAGACTCATTGCGAACCATTTGATACAGACTTTGGAACAGGTTCGACGGTAGTCGGCGTAGTAAACTCCGCAGAGGATTAGGTTCGTAAAAAGCAAAGAGGGAACATTATTGAGAGACGGAGAGGGGAGAATATAAAAAATTACGAGAAGCGATCGGAAAACAGTTCCAGCCGCAATATTCCGGGCGACGACCTCCATAAGGGTACGATGCTACACGACAGAGTCACACCTGTTTTCCGTCTACAACTTGTTGAACGCGTATCTTCAGCTCATCTAAAACTGGATACAAATCCTCTTGTTGGAAGATGAACCTGATACAACACAAACCACAAACCGATATTGAAAACAAGGCAAATTTCATACTTAGGTTTCAAACTATTGAGGCCCTAAAAGTGTTATGGGACGTAAAGAAGACTAACTGATTACTCGTACTATTCAATACTACTTGGCCATCTGCATGTACGAGAGCTTGGAAAACATGGAAGCGCTGTTTATGAGTTTTAATTTATATCAAGAGGAAGGAGGATCCAACAGCAACTCTATGTAATTTCTCAGATTTCATCACTTTGACAAAGGAGTGAAGTAAGAAAGACGAATAGAGTACAATTTGCTCTATTGTTTAATGATACGTTGAACTTGTCAAACTTAACAGAAGAGTGAAAGTTAAGTTGGGATTCCTTAGACTTAGACAATTTTCAAAATGTTAATCACTTGATTGGCGACCTCGATCATAAGCAGTAAGTGTGAGCTTTTTGTAACTTGAACCCAGATTGAAGCTCAATGAATTGCATTTATTTCCTGTCCCACATAGAGTAGGCAGTTTATTTTACAGCGTGCGCACTGATTCGCCAAAGGTAATGACACGATAAATTAATTGATTCACAATTTCATAGAACCAATTGTACGCATAATTTTCCCATCAGTTATCAACCTAAAATGGGTATTGAGAGTAAGCAGCCAACTGCTCTGCCATGTTATCCATTCCTGATCTGATTTCCGAAAAATCTAACGGTCCCGAAGATCTAATTTGACTACGAATCCATCTCCATATTTCAAATGGAACCACAATGGAACTCCAAAAGTTGAACCATGTTCCTCTTCCAGGACCCCAAAAAGTTGAGCTTTTCGAGATTCGAGTAGGACTGTCCTAGATTCATTACAAAAGTTTCATTCGCCATTTTTCATTTGAACGATTTTCAAACAACAATGAGAGAGAATTAGAAGTTTCGCATGATAAAACTAATGGTCCTTAGTAGAAACAGTGAACAAGACAGAAATATTGAGATTATCATCAACGAACAGACAGATAATCCGGATTTTATTACGAATGGTACGCGACAAATCATTAGATATTGTAAAAAGACGAACAACTTTCGGTGGAAACCAGAATTCAAGTCATTTTATTTTGGAAACTGATAACAATGTCAACACACTATATAGCAACACAAACTCACAACATCATTCCCCTTCTCCTCTTCTGTAGGGCGAGAGTCGGTCTGCATGAACCACAGCCAGCCTCTGATTAGGCATCCGAATGCGGAACACTACGTCTGATATGACTTTGACGATCTGACATGGTCCTAGCCATGGTAACTGTAGTCTAGGGCATCGTCCTACCATCCGCCGAGGGCTGAAGCACCACACATTGTCGCCCAGTGCGAATCGTGGTTGTTTTGCCTTCACGTCATAACGCTTCTTCATGTTTTCCGCTGAGTTGAGGAGCCGCCTTCTTGATACAGCATGTACCTCTTCCAACTCTCTAGCCAAAAGATCTGCGTAGGTTGTCCGAGGGAGGCTACCTGGGGATGGTCCGTACAACAGATGAACTGGGAGCACCAGTTCGCGCCCAAAATTGAGGCGAGCAGGAGAGAACCCAGTGGTGGCCTGTTCAGTAGCTCTATAAGCCAAGAGTGCGCAGGGGAGGCGCAAGTCCCAATCTCGCTGATGTCCTTCAACTGTCTTGGCTAAGAGGTTCCTCAGGGTCCGGTTGAAACGCTCCACAAGACCGTCACTCTGTGGTCGTAGAGGAGTTGTCCGGGTCTTGTGGATGCCTAATAATGCAGTAACATCCCTGAAAACTGCTGACTCGAACATCCGGCCCTGATCAGAATGAAGCTCCTTGGGGATGCCAAACCTCGAGATCACATTGTCCACCAAACCCTTCGCCACTGTTTCGGCTTGCACGTTGGGGACTGGGAAGGCCTCAGGCCATTTGGTGAAATAGTCCACCACAACGACGATGTAGCGATTGCCTCCGTTCGTCACTGGTAATGGGCCCACGATGTCGATTCCCAGCCGTTCAAAAGGGATCCCAACAGTGTACGTTTTCATCGGTGCTTTGGCCCTGGTAGCTCTGCCTCTCCGACCACATAGCTCGCAGCTAGCACAAAACTGCCTTATGTCCCTGTGCATGCCTACCCAATAGTAATTCCTTCTGATGGTGTTGATGGTTCGCCGGCTCCCAAAGTGTCCAGTTGTATGGGCCTCTACCATCACTTCTGTTCTTCGAGACCCAGGTACCAAGAGCTGCGAGGTGTTTCGCAACCCAGCAGGGGATTCCCAACACCGAATGACTAATCCCTGCTCTAGCCTCAGCATGTTGTACATAGCCCAGAGTGCTTTGGGTTCTGCCCCTAGATGTGAAATCTCCTCCCATGTTGGCTTCCTTCCTTGACTTAGCCAGGCATGAGCACACTGAATATGGGGGTCTGACTGCTGTTCCTGTTCCCAGTTGATGGTGCCATCCACGCGAATCAGCCGCCCTTCAACGATCTGATCGTGCTTCTTTTCAACCCTTTCACAGTACTTGCACTTTTCCCCCTCGCATGGCCGTCGGGACATCCCATCAGCGTTCTGATGCTTACTACCAGCCCGGTACACTACCACGCAATTGTAGGGTGCTAGTTGCTCTAACCATCTAGCCAGCTGACCATCTGGCTCCTTGAATGTCCTCAACCATTTAAGTGAAGCGTGGTCAGTTCTCACTAAGAACTCTTCCCCTGAGTCTAGCCCATATGACTGAAAGTGGCGAAGTGCTTCTACCAGACTCAATAACTCCTTACGTGTGACGCAGTAATTTCTCTCAGCCTTCTTGAGGCACCGACTGAAGTAGCCAAGAACTCTTTCTTGTCCTTCCTGGATTTGAGACAAGACTGCACCGATAGCTTTCTCGCTGGCATCTGTGTCAAGCACAAACTGCCCTTGTGTTGTAGTGTGGCCTAGAACTGGTGTACTGGTCAGTGCTTGTTTCAGGGCATCAAAAGCGTGCTGACAGACTTTGGTCCACTCAAACTTGCTCCTTCCTTCTTGTAAGGGGTACAACGGGGCTGCTAGTTGTGCAAACTGAGAAACAAAGGTCCGATAGTAGGAGCAGAATCCCAAAAAGGTTCGGAGCTCTTTAGAATTACTTGGCACTGGCCACGACTCAACACGTTCAATTTTCTTGGGATCAGCAGCCAGTCCCTCTTCAGTTACTATATAGCCCAGATATTCCACTCTTCGTTGTAACAGCTCGCATTTCTTAGGGTTCAGTTTCACTTTTTCTTCTCTGAACCGTAGGAATACTGCTTGTAGCCATTTCAGATGCTCCTTCAGAGATGCAGTGTGGATCAGCACGTCATCTAAATACACCTTGACATGTCCTTTCATCAGTTCGTTGCGCAGCATATTGTTCATGGCCCTTTGAAAAGTGGCAGGGGCATTACACAGCCCAAAAGGCATAACTATGAAGTGCCACAACCCCTGTGGAGTGCAGAAGGCTGTCTTTTCTTTGTCCTCACTGGCCATTGGGATCTGCCAGTATCCACTCTGCAAGTCTAACGTGGTAAACCACCCGCTACCTGTCAAGGCTCCAAGTAGCTCATCCACCTTGGGGAGGGGGTGCGAATCCTTTTTCGTGATTGCATTAAGCTGCCGATAGTCAATACAGAATCGGGTTGATCCATCTTTCTTTTTGACTAGAACTATCGGGCTTGCCCATGAACTTAGTGAAGGCTCAATGATTCCATTTTCTTCCATTTTCTTGATGAGCTCTTCAA
The DNA here is from genome assembly GCA_963920205.1 of Stenodema calcarata. Classification (NCBI taxonomy): domain Eukaryota; kingdom Metazoa; phylum Arthropoda; class Insecta; order Hemiptera; family Miridae; genus Stenodema; species Stenodema calcarata. The sequence continues at coordinate 19,547,109 of OY986055.1, read as the reverse complement.
CTTCTGGCAATCGATGAGGGGGCAACCTGCGGGGATGTTGACTGATAGGTGTGTGAGACCCCACATCCACTCGGTGTTCCGTTCCTTGGATGCAGCCCAGGTCTGAGTCATTTTTGGCAAACACATCAGAAAATTCCATAAGGAGTTTTTCAATCATTTCCTTCTGCGTGTTGTCAAGCCCTTTTACAGCCCTGGTTGCCAAATCTTGAACATGAACTGGCATGAGCCCCCGGTCGTCTTCGGTTGAACAGCAACATACCTCTCCCATTTCCAGGTTCTGCAACCCTGAAAGGGTAAACTTGTCAAGCCTGAAAGCAGCAGAGTTACCCCATTCTTCCTTGTATTCTTCAACTGGGGTCGCTGTGTTGATCATTGAATCCCCAACCTGTACCTTGCCTTCCGCTGCGCTTATTCGAACGCTGTAGCTTCCCAGAAAATCCATTCCAAGGATGCATTCCTCCTGGATATTAGCTGCAAGGACTGATTGTGCCCTCTGTTTTCCATCGCCCAGGTCCAAGTTCACCTCAGCGCCCGCTGTCACTGGGGTTTTATCCCCCGTTGCTGTTCTTAGCCACCCACTCTGGAGGCTGTCTACAGCAACCTTGGATGCTTGCAACACATCTGGTCGTATGATTGTTCTAGTGGCTCCTGTATCAACTACCATTTGGCAGGGGAACCCATTTATGCGACCTGCTAGCACGATGGACGAAAACCCCCCAAGTCTGTAAGCAAGAACCTCTTCTACAGGCGTCTGTGTGGCCGAGGATGTGTGGCTTGTCAGACTGTGGCCATTCAATCTGACTTGCTTCCGTTTCCCTGGTCGTTCTTGCGCATAGGGCACTGGAACCAGAAATGCCCAGGCTTCTCACACCTCCAACACAGATATCGTTTCCGCCCTTCTCGTGCTACATCTCTTCTGGGCTGTTTTGATGTTGATGGACCAGGCTCCTCACTTGGCTTACTATTTCCCTCCCTGTTAGGTTCACTAGTTAAAGCGCGGATATGCGCCTTACCAGCCAAGGTCACTGCTGCTTCCATCTTGAGCGCCATTGCCAAGGCGTCCCCCATTGTAGCTGGCCACTGACTTATTACTAATTGTCTCACTTCCTCGTCTCGCAAGCCTTTCATAAACTGGAAGACCACTTGCCCCTCACAGGCGCGAGTATCTGATGGCCATGCTTTTCGCATCAGCTCCTGAATTGCCTGGTGGTACTCTCTGATTCCTTCTTTGGGTTGTTGCGACCGCGAGTTCAGCAGCGTGATATAGAGCTGGCTTTGATTTTTCTCCCCAAAGCGGTCTTCTAGGGCCTTTACCAACTTCTCATAAGTACTAGGCGGCTCAATGTACGCAAGGACTGAGAGGGCTGCACCCGCGAGCACAGATGACAGGTGAGCACCCATGGTTTCATAACTCCACCGATTCTCTCTCGCTATATCTTCAAACTGCCTATGGTATGCCTCCCAGTCTGACGTGCCATCATAAGGTCTTGGTTTTATACCCGATCCTTGATGACTAGCCCCAACCCCACGGTCCGACGAGATGAGACTAGTCATTTCCAAAAGCCGCTCGTTCAACAGTTGTATCTGAGCTTCTAAGGGTGCTACTCGTTGCTCAAATTCGCTCTGCACCACATCCCTAACTTCTGCTAAGCAAATTACCTTTATCCGGTCCCATGGGTCATCCGGGAGTACATCACCGCCACCCTCCAAAGTTGGAGGTCGGTCACTTTCGGGTTGGGCTGCGGTCACGTCCATTCCCCTCCCGCGTCTCGTCCGACTTCTTGTCTCCATGGCCAGAATATCAAAATAGGGTTTTTTCTGTCACTTCTGACACCAATGTAAAAAGACGAACAACTTTCGGTGGAAACCAGAATTCAAGTCATTTTATTTTGGAAACTGATAACAATGTCAACACACTATATAGCAACACAAACTCACAACAATATTTACTTGCTATCGCCATTACTTGGAGTCCCTGCCATTTCCGTTGAACTTCGAACATTTTATTTACCTGGGAATGTCTCGTTAACAATTCAAAATAGTCCCTATTGAATTCTACAGTTAAATATTTTGGTATTTGGATGACATCCAACGTCCACGAAAACAGCTCTCATCAAATAGTTTTCCACGCCGCACCAGCTCAACACGCTGACTGAAATAAAAAAAATGGAGAAAGCTAAAAGGTGAAGGTTGCGTTATTGGGATATTAATTTAATGACTCGATACCAATAAGAGAAAAGTTACCAACGGGAGAATAAACTTCACAAGGGTTGGGACAAGACAAAGGTAAAATAGTGAAGAATGGTAGTAGTTACTAGCAGCTAACTATATATTACATGTTAATATTCCAAGGTACCACCAAGGTATTTCCATAAATTATTACCTATTATAAATATATTGAGATGAAGATTAGATGTAGATATAGAAGTGTTTGGAAATGTCAGAACATCGTAAAAAGCTAACAACTAGCGTTCCTATTCATGTGAGCCCCTTGAATTTTTGCAAAAAGCGTTAGGCTCTTCAAACAGAGAAATGTTTTTGTTTTGAAGCATCTGTGTAAAAGGCGTATAAGCGCCTCAAGTTCAAGTCATATTTACCAACTAAAACACCGTAGATAGTGTAAATTATGAAAAAATTATCAATCAAAATTTAAACACCTTATTGAATTTCTTTAAGATTAGCAGGTTGCCCCAAGCATTGCAATGGAGAATACTGCAACAAGAAAGTGGTACCTCCCGAACACTGTCGTTCCTCAAAGCTTTAAGTGTTCCATTCTATGTTGGAATACACTCTTAGTACAATCGTAAGTTTTATAAAGATTTGACCATCGAAGTTCTGTGATAATGGTATAAAATACCGCAACGGCTGAAAAAACCAGATTCATTATTGTAAATGTAACTAAATCAACAAGCGTTCTGAATTCAGCATTATGACGAGCGAAAAGACTTTGAGGAATAAAGAAAGGCGTATTTGTATAGAGGCTTGCAGAAGCAAACACTTTCCGAGTTGCCGTTTCTGTGAGCGCGGATAACGAGGTGGGATTTCAGAAAGAAGCTCTGGGGTGAGTTTTTGAAGTTGGCGACGTTGAAATTTAGTGTATTTTTCTATAAGAAGATAAAGAGGAATAAATGGGTTGAGTGAAAAAATGCTATTCGCAAAGATTTATCTGAGGTAACTCCCGTCCACTTCGTCTTTATATTTTTTTCTCTCAAACTTTACATTTTTATTAGGAATATTATACGACCATATAGACACAGATTTCAAGAACGTGTTTGAGTAGTTTAGTGGAAATGATGGCTATTGAACATTACCCACAACGTCACAATGACATAACCGTCGCGACTCGATTTCTGACGTTATCCAAAACTAGACCGTTTTGGTGATTTTGTTTCGCTGTACGTTCACGTATCGATAACTATAGGAAATAGACGACCTGTTAATAACTCCGTCCTGTTAGACTTTTCGATTGCGAGTTTTGACTAGTAAATATCAAGAAGTTTGTCTGCCCATTTTTCCGTGAGTGTAACCGTGCATGGGTCCGTACACAGGGTGTCCCAGTATGAATGTTCCAAACTTCAGGGATGGATTCTACAACTAATTTCAACAACTTTTTTCCTATAACTTTTTTTTTTAACTTTTGTGTTTCCGACCTCAACTCAATTAAATTACCATAACTGCCCTAATTTGCTGTGTAAAATGAAATTTGAGGATACCGTTGGGTGGACGCTATCTGACATATTTTTGATAAATTGCATTTTTGACCCAGTTTTGATATTGAAAATGGTCTATATCCAATATGTTTTACATGGTCTTCAACACTGTATTTAACACGATTAGAGTAGGATTTAGGTCCTGAAACATTCAGGACACATAATTCCTGGTCTGAACTTGTGGAAAGCGCAATAATAACATGACAGTCATTGATAGGCTACAATATAGCATTTATGTTGATAATAATTATCGTAGACAAACTGGATGAAATGGAGGCTTTTATTGTAGAAACTAGACAAATTTTTCACAGGGCAGCTTTGTGTTTTGATCTCAGAGGGTCGGAGTGGTCGGATCCTACTCTGGTAAGCAATACACAAACTCCTGCCCTTGGTATACTCTGGGATCGAAAACTAGACATTTTAAGGCTCAACCCTCCTAATTTCGAAGATGTCACTAGGAGAACAGTAATGTCGGTAACACAAAGGGTGTTCGACCCAATTGGTCTTTTCTCACCTACTACTATCATGGTTCCAGGAAAGTCCCGGGTAGCACCAGTGAAGAGGATAACCATACCTCGCTTAGAGCTACTTGCTGCTACTATAGGAGCAAGATTGACTCATTACATTTCAATATTGTTATAACACGATACTATCGTGTTATAATAATATTATGGAGTCACACAATTTTAATTCCGGAGGCCACGCATCATTATAGGAATTTAAATCGGACTTTTAATAACAATTAACACAAAAGACGAAAAATCCTTCTCAAAAGGTTAAAAATCCTTTTCCAAAATCAGAATTCGTACTCGCATTTTGCGAATAAATTTATATTAATGTTTGTCTATTTCGCATTCGTATTATCGCGATAATAGATGCAAGGAGCTTAATACGAGTATGTGCCTGAAATTAGCAGGCTCCTTTTATTCGATTTTGCAAGTACTGGGAATCTTCCAACACGGGTCCTTGGGAATGAAACGCCTCAAATATTATGATATTCCACTAAGACTCAAATGGAGTCGTTCTCAGGGATTTTTGTTGGTACAGACGGTCGTTATATCCATTGCGTCCTTCGTCCTTCCAGATAAAAACGATCGAAATAAATCTGAACTTCTCAATCGATAACGGGTTAAGGCCCGAATGAAGTCGCCTCCCTAACAAATTCAGATAATGGAACTTCGCTACTTTGGAATACCAAACTTCGAAGAAGAGACGTTGGAGTGATGTAAGTTGCTCATGTAGTTTGAATGATGCAATCAGCACCCGAGGCCCGAGTCGAGCGTTTAATGCCACAAATATATTTGGAGACTCTAATTTTATCACCTTGCCGTGATTTTGAGAGAGCACTTTGATGGCATTTAGACAACTTTCTGGAGCGGATCTGGCGCAACTTCGAATCGACTCTTCGCAACTATTAGTTGAGAGAGAATGTAGAACAGTTTAGTACACAATGTGGCGTTTACTGACTCAATGATTACAACTTCTACTGCTGTGATGTGGGAGGTTGAAGGTTGTTGAAATCCGAACACTTTGTATGTTGGTTGAATTGGTTATGGGCCTGTTCAACTTGAAAAATGCTTGACAATTGAATGTAGCTCCTAAAATCAACAAACGAAAACCCAATCTTTCAACAGAAAGAAAGCGTAAAGTATTAAATTTTTTAATTTGGTTTTTTTTTTCAAGGTTAAAAAGGGACGAACGGTAGGTAGGTTGTGTGGATACATTACTTTTTAAATTCTATAATTTATTCGTGATGTTGAACACTTAAAAGATGCTCACTAGGGGAGCAGCGACACGACTGCACAGTGGGCAAAACCGCTAATTTAGCTGGACAAAACCTAAAATACAATGTCCTTAAAAATAGGAAACTCATATAGAAAATCAAAGAACAGGTATGTACAGGATGATTCGTGACACGCCCCGTCCTTCAGAACGTTGCAGAAAGTCTACTATGTCGTTTGATCCCTCATATTAGTCGAAACTGAGCCTCTGAACGGTTACCATCATGTGGCGTTCTAAAAAAATCATTTGCTGGTTTTTTTTGTCCTCTTTTACCTATTTTATCAAGAAAAAATTGATATCACACCACAAGGCTACACTTTTCACCTGTAGCCATTTTCAAGCATTATAAGTAAATCTGTTCTGTTAGAAAATGGAGCCTCAAAAAAAGTTTTAGTTGATTTCGTGATAAAACCTTTTTCAGTGGCTTTATGCGACCCTAAACAATAAATTTCAACCACTTCGTCCCCTCTCGTCTCCCTTCGAATGATATGGAATTCTGACTACGATTTTTAATGTTTTTAAGGTGTCCGATGGCTCCCAATGAAAACTGGAGACTTTTTCGAAATTTTTGAGGAGTCGCGACTTCGTTGCAGGTGGATCCTCTGTTGAAGGTATTCAGTCCATGTATAATTTTGTTATCAAAATAATTTTTATAACATAATTATTATGTTTAAAAAATTCGTCGTATACCACCCCAAATACCATCACAAACGCATTTACGCAGTACGGTTTACACACATTACGAAGGAGTGATAGGTTTTGTCCAGCTAACTAAGCGGTTTTGCCGACTGTCTAACGCGATTATCCCTTGAAAAATAGATAATCTGGTTTCATCGAGGGTTTCATAGATAATAATTATCTTGAATAAAAATTATTTTGAACAAGGAGATTTTTCCTTTAGTTCAGAGATCCTTTCGCTCCATCATGTTTTGCTATTGTTCGGAGGACAAAAAACCCTTTGATACTTATTCAACAGCTTCAGACTGTGTATTTGGAGAAAGTCAAATCAAAAAGCCATCAAATGAGTGGAGCAACCGACCATTCGAAGCCGCCGAGGCCGCATCCATGAAAGGTCCTCTCTGTCTTTACCATCAAATTTCACATTCGGCATCTCAAATAGAAGATGTTTGCAACACCTAGCTCGCGGAGGACTGAAGTCAAAACAGAGGTTGAAACACAACGGTACTGTCTGGACGGGGTTATTGGAGGATGAATAACGATTTAGCCTTTGCGAGGTGCCCCGTTCCCGCTATTATGATTTATTTGCTGCAACCTGGCCTAAGCACGCGATGTGATGGTGCAACTGCAGGAATATCTGAATGTAAATGGAGAGCGAATTACATCAACATGTTAATTGGAATGGGACCAAAGAAAACGAAAATAGGCTTCACTCCTTTTGTTTTGAATTCAGATTGACCAACTCAAGGACACTCTGATTGCTAAAAAGTGAGCAAATCGCCGACAGTAGACAGATACGCAAATCACAATTTCCGTTTCAATCAAGTTACAAAAACTACATTCCTCCGCAGATGAGTATTGGGTTTAGATTCACCTTCGTTCGTTTCACTGGCTCCATCAGAAGATTAGTTTCGCTTTTATTACTTTAGATTCCATTTCCGAATAGTCAGAGTATATGAATGGATATGAATAATCTGATGTGTGGGTTTTACTTATGACGAATAAAAGCTAAATTTGAGCTTTTCCAAGGACTTAGTTATGTGAAACCAGTATGTTTTTAGGTAACTCAAATAGAGCACGTATAAATAATTAGAACACCATGAAACTGGATGGAACGATTGTAAAAAAAATATTTGCGACAAATCATATATTTGTCATACATTTGGCCTTAACTTCGTGCCTCAACGAAGAAAATTAAACCTCTTCAACCCTTGTTTAATTATCGAAATAAATTCAAATTCATTTCGTGTAAGGTTCGTGGCGGTTTTTGACGACGAAAATGTGATCGACGATTCTGTCGCCGTCATCAGTCGCGACCTGAGTCAACTCAACGTGCGTAGCGTTGTGGAAATGAACTTCAGTGACACCATAATTGATGTTTCTCAGGGCAGAAGCCGGGTTGTGAGTTTTTCTGAAAGGCTCGATGTCTTCTTTGCACCCCTGAAACGACGTTGATATGAATTAATTCGAATTTAATTAATCTTGATTAAATTAGCGTATAAATTATTAAATTTTTGATGGTTTCTATTAGGAAATGAACTTACAGCTGATCCCGTGATGATATGGACGGGGGCGTTGGGGTCAACGTAGGGCTGTTCAATTGATCCATTCATTACTTTGTAGTTGTAAATCGGCCATAATCGTTCGTAGTTGTGTTGATGTCCCCAGAAAACAAGATCCACACCGTACTTCCCTAAAAGCTCTTCCAATCCGAACCTGAAAACCAGGGAAGTGCTTTTGAACTAATCAGAATGCAATTTATTGGATGATGTTGGTAGCATGACCATCCAGGCCTATGTTAACTGTTGGGAACATCTGGGAGTGTATTTACAGATGGTTAATGGATTGGGTAATGCTCTATTGTGGCACGTTCTTTGATTAATTAATGAATTACTGGCTGGACATCTATGGATGTTACAAGTTTGGCTGATTGGAAGATTCCATCTGCCTAAAAATTATGATGAAGATTGGTACATGTACCCAAACGAGTCTTATAAGGCAAGGAACATCACAGCAAGTCAACACATTTTTAGGCAAAATTTAGAAATTTTTAGAAAGATTTGTTCACAGACGGGTGCTCCACAACTAGTCCTCAGCAATCGTCACAATTAAGCACTGGAACGCTATTAAGAAGAAGAGACTTGACAACTCACAGTTTTCCATTCAATCCGCTTCTGGTGGGAACATCTTCCACACATTCATCACTCAACGCAGAGCAGTACATGGGGCGGTGCCCATACAGGACAATCCAAGGGCGTTCTTTTCTGTTTTTGTTAGCCTCCTGTAAGTTATAACATTCCGCTAGTGCTCCGCAAATATTCCATCAAAACTCAATTTCATCACTAATTTTTTCTCCCCGCATCTGCTCCACGTACCTCCAAATCATTTACGAGCCACATGTACTGATTAACGACCAGCTTCATTCCGTACTCCAAATACCAATAAGCCTCAGTGTTGACGCTGATTATGTGGACAGGGCCCATGTTAAAACTAAAGAAAAGGTTCTCCGTGTTTCCTGGCATCGTGAACCTGTTTCTGTAGTGGCTAAAATTGCTGAAACGATCATAATATTTAAAATTAAAAGACTCACCTGATTATGAGATAATGAGCTGTGTAGATGGTACCATACCTACTCATTCACATATCGTGTGATTAGGATAATATCCTAATCACACGATATCCTAATCACACGATATGTGAATATATTATATTGTATGTATCGTGAACGTTTCGGCATTTTACTTACTAATGTCTCTCGTGGTTTCCAGGACACACCATGTAGGGTACGTAGGCTGCTATTGGCTGTATCATTCTCATAAAATCATCACCTACTTTCCCATTTTTCTATAAAATAATTACGATGAGCATTATCGAACAATGACTCCAATTGGAAAACCAAGTCTTCAATTTGTTTATGGTACCTACACATATTATTTGTATAGACCAATTAAGTGGTCTCCTTCATTAAATACCGAAATAAATCATTTGCATCAAATTATTTATCATCTCACTACTAATGAGTTTCAAACAGTTTCTATCAATATTGGACTTGTTTGAGCACTTAATCAGAGTTCAACATTGTTTTTCCTTATTACTCATCGTTAGCATTTAAAACAATGGGATGTGTTCCAAATGAAACACTTGACACATTGGGGGTTGAAGGTTTAAAGCCTGGTTTCCACTGAGCGCGCATCGTTCGCGAACAGGGTTTGCAAACGTTTGCGATCGTCATGCGCGTGCAGTTGAAACACTCACCCGTGCCGAACATTGTTCCCAAACACTGTTCGTTCGTGCGCGGGGTTGATCCGACGGCTGTCGGTTTTTCCGCGAATCATCAAAGGGATTTGCATTCGTTGAGCGCCCAGTGGAAACATGCCCACGCGCATGTTCTTTCGTTCGCGACGAATTTTGTTCTTCCTCGAAAGGGTTGGGGGTTCTTCCAGTTCTAGATGGTTCTAGAAGGGATGGGATATCGACGATAAAATATCGATATATCGATGGTCGATAGTATCGGAACCTGATGTCGATACTTGATATTTATCGGGAATCAAACATCAATACCTACTTCGATATTCCGATATTTATGGCATATAAGTCCTTCCTTCCTTCTTTTTTTCTATATTTTATTGTATTTTTATAACGTCATTAATCCTAAGTCATTTGATGTACACTATGAGGGACTAGTCCTATGTACAATACAATTTTTTTCAATTTCGAAATCAATAAAAACCCAAGAAAATATTAAGTAACATTTCAAATCGTTCAAAATGCTGGATACTATTGGATACTAAGTTCGTCCGATTCCAACCATGGCACCCGCACTATCTAAGGTAGCCATATGTGCTGCTTCAATAGTACTTCTCTCCGAACTTAGTATCCAATAGTATCCAGAATTTTGAACGATTTGAAATGTTACTTACTATTTTCTTGGGTTTTTATTGATTTCGAAATTGAAACGAATTACTCGGATCACTCGCGAATGCTCGAGAACAACTGATAGTTTGGCCGTGCGCGGGCAGTGGAAACAGTACCCTTCTCTACGCGTTTGCGAACGTTTTGCGCGGCGTTTACCTGTTTGCGAACAACTGCAAACGTTCGCGAACGATGCGCGGTCAGTGGAAACCAGGCTTAACATGTTACATCGGGTATTGAAGGGGAACAAGTAGGCACTCGTGGCATTGCAAAACACTTGATGTTTGAAGAATAAATCAACATCAGAGACATTAATTTGAAAAGCTTGGCAAATAGTAATAAATGAAACATTGGGTACTATCAAATGATTATTTTATTCAAAAGATGTTCCTGGCAACCTTTTGATAATGTACTGGATATAACATTGAATTTAGTATTCCACGTGAATATTGCATGATTTGTGCAGAATGGATATTTCAAGATACTAAGAATAGGTCTCAGTTGCAACTGTCAAGATGAAGTTCATTTCTTTGACTCCGTTGTTATTTTAACCGTACCCTCCAAACAACAAGGACGATTGATAAGAGCACGTTTGAACTGTACGTTGTTTTATTCATACTCGTATTAGGCTAGATTTTCTAAATTGACACTCGACGTTCAAATTTTAACACGTTGACTGCCAATTAGACACAAGATGGGTCGAGCAAAACTCTCACGTGAGGCCATAATCTAGGATGTTAGCTTTACCATTATGAGGTTTTAGCGTTCCTAGCGGCCTTTTTTGAGAAAACTCTAAATTTATCTCAGTTCTATGGTATTTTTAGCATCCATTGCAAGTCTTAGCGCCGAAAACTTTGTTGAGAGTTTATTCACAATCATGGATAAGAACCACTTATTGAATGTTGATAGTTACCTTCCAACATTTTTCTTGTGAACCAGAATTTTACCTATTTTGTATAGTAACCTTCCAAATATTTGGAGTATCATTTCTCTATAGTTTGGACTACATTTTTTTTTGTGATATTTGAAGACTGAATGAGTAAGATACTGTGATGAACGTATGATAATACTGTGAGATTGTGATCTCCTTACACGATAAAGACTGATAGAGGGAGAGACTGTTGATTAAGATCTCGATTTCACTAAATGTCAGAAGAGAGTACAATAAACAGTCGTATTTCTTTGTTTTTCTACAGAGGACTTCTATATTTGTCCCTTCAATCTTTGGACCCATTTCGGGTCTTATGGCCCTGAGCCATGAATCCTTCCCTGGAGCCAATAAGACCCAAAATGGGTCTAACCGAAAAACTGTTTTTTTGTTGTTGTAAAATATGGACAAATTTCACATTTTGAGAAATAAATTCAACTTAAATTAGATATTTGAAAGTTTTATAGGAAACCAAAATGTTGGATTGTGGCTAAGGTTCTCTGTATTTTAGCTTGGCAGCGTGATTGATCCGTAATAAGACTGCGGTTAATATTATAATGTCAATTACGTTGGACAACAATATCAACTCAATCCATAATTTTGATGTCAAGTGTGGACCAAGTTATTCTAGGGACACGAATTAAAGTTCTTATTCTTGCTTAGCAGGTTCATCAGCTTTTCAGTTCAATAACTGAGCCACTGGGGCTGCGCCTAATAAAACTTTTCGGTTAAAACAGAAAAAAAAACGAAGGGAGGTGATCTTTTCAGTTCAGATCACAACTCTGGCTGACAGGGTGTGTAGCATGTTAATGAACTTTTACGCGCTGGAACGATCCAGAAAACTAATCTAACATAACAATTTGACAACTCACATCATGTAAATCGTATGCAAAGTCCCCAACGTGGATGACGGCGTCAATGTTGTGGCCCTGAGCGTCTCTTTGGATCCGAGGAACGGATACGGCGTTTTCAAATCCCATGTCACCGAAAATGTTGAGTCTGGGGGACCAGTTCGTACCTGAACGGAGAGTTTTGAACCAGAACACGTCTGACCACCCTCCGTTCCCTCCACAACGGTACACTGAAATGGAATGAAACATTCATGTGCAATGATTTTCTATACTCATAATATATTTATGTATTCATAATTCGAATCCCACACGTGAACTTCTTCTCATATTCGTTAATCGTCAGTCAAAATCCAAGTATTTTGAGCGAAATTTAATTTTTTCTCACTCTCTTTGGATGAATAAACGACTGTAATATACTGAATTAAAAACTCCTGAATTTTAATGTTGTATGCATATAGATGATGCACATTCTTGTGAACACTATAATTATTGCAAGGGTGATAGTGACTGAGGAAAAAACTGCTTTAAATTGCTAAGGAGTTTCAAATTTTAGTGGTAGCGATTTGATCAACATAATCTGATATATTCGTACACATGTGAGTAATTCTCACGTGTAACTAACTCTCTTAAAGATTTCAGAAAGATCAAATGATAGATTTTATCTGGTATATAGGTGCTAATCTGTTTATCTGTTTATCTCTACCAAGTGTAAACAAAAAATCGTGAAAGTGATATTGTATGGTTACCATATTTCGTGTCAGGTTTGAGATTCGTAAGGGTGACTCTGTGAATATAGATTTTCCTTTCCAACCACCCTCCGTCCACAAAGCGTGTGCTGGAACCAGTTGCTTTCAAATTCGTCTGTTTCTCGCCGTACCTCACCGTAGGGACACCAGTCGTGGGGCTCTGTGTCACCCATGTGACGAATAATTCGGTCTCATCCCCTAGCATACATAAGAAAAATGGTTATATGGGATTGATTTCGTGATGTTCCTCTACGTAATAATGCTCTACGCATCATAAAAAGGGTAATATTCTTCGTGATATCCTTGGGAGGTTCCACCACAGCGTGAAACACACCGAATTTGTTTCGAGCTGTCACTTCACAGCTATTGGCCTATTTCTGATGCTTAATTTACCAGTTATCACCCATTAAGATCCAATACTAGAGTTTGCCAAGATTTCCTGATGCAATCATATTTGTTACGTTCTGTTGAGGGAAATATGCATGTTTTTCATATTTGTCAACGAGGCCAAATGAGCCTACGGCTCGTTGGGTTGACTGCAACTTGAGAGGCAAACGTTAGAATTCAACTCATTACTCTCACAATTTACAGATACAAAAATATTATGTAACGAAGTGCAATAATATGTTTATTTGTACATTGCAGCAAATTACACGAACCTACCTCTACTTATAGGATTGGAGAGAATCTATAATTGGTAAACTATGCACATAATAAAGAAAATGTGTGCTTACCTCCGTATGAAATGTGGACCTGCTCAGGAATGGTCGAGTGTTTTGCCGCACACACAACTATGAACAGTGCGACTGGCAAAACGGTCAACACCCCATCAAATTTCCACACCTGCCTCATATTTTGACTGGTTTCAATAAATCACTGAGATTCAGACACTCGGTATGTTTATATACAATCAAACTAATCTTTCTTTAAACCTCTCGTGAAATGCAAGATAAGACGTTATTTCGAGTAGGTATAAGGAAAATAATTCCTCTCGAACGGTTGCGGCTATGGTTGCGGTCACTAGGCAGCTCGATTGCCGCCTGATGAAACTGACGCGGCAAGTTGAATTATTGTGTTGTTATATTATCTGGCAAGTTGTAATGAATCATTATTTTTAATCAGGACATTATTCATAATCTACCGAAGATAGCATCAATTAACCAAAAATATTCCACAAAGTTAAACAACAAAAAACTCCGCAAAGTCTTAACAACGGTTTGTTATCTTCATTGTTATCTGAAAACGATGTACTGTTCGAATCAGCTGGGCTAGCATGAACAATGACCCGACAGGCTGCCGCACGATTCACCATCATGTTGACGACTTGTGAACAAACGGCTGGTCGTAAAAAGCTCCGAAATGGTCTTTAAAAAAAATCTAAAAATTGAACTCTAATGTGAACTAAAAACTATACCGTTACATTTGCATTTTTTGAGATATGAATTTTTCAAAGGCCCCAGTGTTTGACACCCTAAGGACATTTTTGACTTTGGCATACCATTAAAGCATCTCCCTCCCCCCCCCACTCTGGATTGTTTCTTTTTTTTTTGGAATCTCTAAGATGTCAAAAATCATTCCAAAATTTAAAATTTCGACATATTCGATGATTTATTGCTACAAAACCAATTTTATGAAATCAGATATTTTACCCCAGTGTTTGACAGCTGATTATTGAAGATACCCAGTAATTGACAGGAGTTTGGACTAATAATTGACAAAAGGATAAGGTTTATAGAATCATATTATAATTTTATAGACCTTATCCTTTTATTATGTATTTATGTTAATAAATACACAGTCTCATAATGCACGATCACTCTTTTATAATGTTTCCAGGCCTAGAAATGAAGTTTATAATATCACCCCATATTAACGATTTCAGTCACTTATGTTAAGTCACTGAGAACAGCACATGTCTTACACTGAATTCGCAAACATCTCTAACCTCCTCAATTCCTCATTATATTTTCAATACCTACTTTTTAGGAATTGGTTGAGAACATCTGAACACCCTTAAATTTTGAGGTGAGTTTTTCGTTTTTCTCTGGGGCAATTTTAATAGTTGATTGCCTATCGAAGATAATAAACCAAAATTACCACCACTGATTAGAAATTATTAATTATGTACATTATTTTGAATAATGCAATTTATTCTGTACAACGAAGAATTCTAAAGGCGGTGGGTAAAGCAATGCAAAGTGATATTCTGACACCCGAACAAACTTTGGAAGTTATGCACAAGGATTTTTCTAATTGCTGCGAATTAATCTGAACTCCGTATTCGACGGAAGGCTACAGATTCCCGACGTATTGATGACCGACTCTGGAGAGCCGACAAGAGGGACCCGAAGACCGCCATGTTTGGCCTTTTCCAATCAATCAACCAGATAAGCCACAGATCGCAGCTCTCTGAGCGCCAAACCGTAATACAATGCAAATCGCTGCACCTTCGCGACGCGGCGTTTGAATTTCTAAAAACAACCCGAGAGAAGATCCGGCCGTTCTCGCACGGTGGTAGGTTGCGATACTTGCAAACGGGGTCCTTGGAATTTTTCCAATGGCCATTGAACAGTGATTCACCTTGTCCTTTTCAGAAAATACATTCCTCACGGAGGGCTCAGGGTAAAGTGAAGGCGTCGCGTGCTTTTTTTACTCCCTAATAATATGTAATAATGTACTTATAATGTACTTTACACCTGATCATGACGAATAGTCCAGATAAATATGTCAATCGAGGAACTCGTCAGTACTTTTGGACAACGTTGGATCAACAGGAAGGTGTGGAGTCTAAATACGCACGTCTCTGTTATTAGTTTGGCTGAAATAACTTGTACAAATATAATTCGTCTGTGTGAAGTTTGTTTAGATTTTGGAGCATACATTTCTTTCAGGCAGTTCTTAGCGAATATTGGAGATTCAACAAGTGTTGGTATCGGATCGTGGTGAGTTAGTTGATAATAAATAAGCTCACGAAACATCTCAATTTTCCCAGATACATGATAAACCATAAATGCCCATTACTTTCACTGAACTGCCGCTAGGGATGCTCAATCGATAGTTTCCAGAGACAACGATTTATTATTTTCTAAATTTTCTTGGTTATAGAGTGCATAAAATATCCTATTATAAAATATTCTTTATTGGAATATATTGTTCCCCAGCTCGAAATCAGTTTTGTTACTGAGCCTCCTGCATTGATTAGGTCTGCCAGATCGCTCATACCAAATTAATTTTGGTGGAGGCGGTTACTATACGTATTCAACTCGTACAAACCACGATTCCGTATACTCCAAGAACCAATTATCAAAATAAATTGTGAAATGGAAGAATCCAAGAGCACATTAGCAAGTTAGATGAACACGTCATTCGTGTTGGCCCAGGAATTGTTGATTCGCCAAAACAATTTTCGAACCAATGGGTCCATGACCCATCGTAAAATGTGGGTAGTGGGCCATAAAAGCGGTAAACATTTCAAACATTGGCGATTCCACCACCCACTGATGACTGCCAATAGAAGCAAGCTGACAATGTTTACGTGGATGGAAACCATACCTGTCGATCCTTCAAATAAATGAAAATGTTGTATGGACCATATAATATATATATGTATTATAATATATTATATGGGACATATTGTGTCCCATAATATCTTGCGATTACGGTTATCATCTTTGTTTTAATCGTTTCCAGGAGTTGTTGCTTATTTGAATTCGTGACAAATTGTGAGGAACTCCTTGCTGGGGGAAGTTGGGTCATGGGATACCTGTTGAAACTTCGAGAAAAATAATCAATCCATGTGCAGGGAATGTTATATTTACATAAATATATTTACATCAAGCGATTTTTATGGAATTTTCAGTGGGTATGCATTGAAGTCCACCATTGCAATTGGAGCAATAGTAGCACCGGTGTTGTAAATTAATGAGTACGTAGCACCAAAATGTTTCTGTGTGAGATTACCGATGCCAACCCACTTTTAGACGTTTATCTAGTTGATGTTTAATTATTTCGAATAACGTTGCTTTTGATAACGATTACGTACCGATCCCTATACAGAGAGATCCCTATACAATAATAATTTAATATTATTGTCGACGATAAGTACACATGAAACAAATTCTTGGAGAAATTAATTAATTCGGCCACTTACTTGAAAAGCAAACTCGTGCGACTCCGAAAGTGGCCGAACACAGAGGACGATGGCGTCAAAGGACGTCTTCCCTTTGCACAGGGCAATTTAACAATATTCAAGGTAACATCGTAATATTCCTCTAAAGTTAAAAGTCGACTCTCGGAGTATCACGACCAATTATGTGCAGTCACCTTAACTAACCTCTTCTGCTACCGCTTCTTTGGACTCGTGATACCTCGGAACTACTTTGAAAGGTAAACGGGAGGGTCACGTAAGATGATGAAGTTTGTTCGTAATAACTCCCGTATCAGAGGAAAAGGGACATCAAAGCGCAAGCTACTTGTGACGCTAGGCTGTCGTGGAAAAGTTATTTCTGGGATATGAGTCGACTCGAGTTCCAGGCGTTGGTTATAATGCGAGGAATACCTACTGACGGAAATTGATAATATACCAAACCTGCGAGCTACTGATATTCCAATGGAGTCGACTGAAGAGTTCAGCATGCGAGGTTCATGTTCAAAACTTGGTCCAGCGACCAAGTCTTCAGCAGACCTACGCTGTCACAAGACCACAATATCCTGAATTTATGGCATACTTTAGTTAAGTTCCACCACATTTTTATCTAAAGTTGGATCTTATTATTGAACCATCAGTGAATATTGATCCCCAGCAGAAATCTTACTCATTACTCTTACTTCATTCGATGTCCAGAATCCAGACGCCCCTAGGATTATTCCAGCTAGTAAAACAACAGCTTCACAACAGACTACCTGAGGCTATACGCAAAAAGTGAGTTTTCATACAGGAAACCGTGATCGAGGATCATCTCTGAAGTTCATTCAACTTCAACGAAATTGATATATGCAGGAGAAAACAGGTTGTAATTTCCACCCACGTACCCAATTAGGGCTACCTTTACATGTTCCCACGTACATCTTGCGCTGAGTGTCGACCAATTAACACTCACGATGAAATTATGGACTCCCGGCAGTTTGTTAAAAAATGTCAAGATAGTCGAGTTGATAATAAACTCATCTTGGCACCAGTTCTTGAGAGTTTAAATTTGAAAATAGTGCCTGCCGAGACTAGTCTGTGTGAATACGCCCGAGACACGGCTTACTCTTATTTATTCATACTGAATTTGGTTCTACCTATGGAATCGCCAACAAATTTACGACAGAATTATTATTATTTATATATATATATATATTTATCAGCCTAATTCATGGCTCATTTATATGATCTTAACGGAATGTGGCGTCCACTACAATTTTGAACTGACGTCGGAGCATTCAAACTTTTCTCTTGTCTTGTCAATATGAAATTCCAACTTCTAAAAAGTAATTATACCTAGTGATCCCGTGAAAACAACTAAAGTAAAGTAACTGATCTAACTTTTCTGTAGGCATAGAAATCACTGAGCGCAAATGATTTGGATGTACTTGTAATTGATGAAGAACTTATGTACCTGATTTCTGGCAATACCTAAGCAAATCAACTCGTGGTCTCTATGTGTTTAGAATAGTTCCTAACTTACGATTTAGTTATAAAGAAACCAAATGATATTCCTACCTTTCTTCGCCTAAAACCTAAACCTCAAAGAAAGATTGATGTGGGATGAGCAGAATGTAGTAGGTACTTAGTATAGGATTTATTGCATTACTTTACATGCTAAAAGAGTGATTAAATTCTCTATCGGCCCCGTTGGGACTGTGTTAATACGGTAAATCCCGTAGAGCCACGTTAAAATGACATTATTGGAACTCACCACCACACCTGAGCCACATAATGGACATAATTCCCAGTTCAAACAGGATGCCACGCAACGCATTTGCCCCGCACCACTCCGAACTCTTGTCTAGGCTGAGTGGATTACAGTTTACTTAGACAACTCCAATATCGCAGTTCCTCAACAAAATCGATGTCACGAAGGCAACTGCGGGGCTTATCTCATTTAGAGCTCGCGGGAATGGATCGGGCTTTTCTCGCGATCCCATCATACGTACATTTCCATTATCTCACACTCCACCACTTCTTAAATATCGATATTTATGGAGATCTCCATAACGTTAATGAGTTTATGCACTGGAAGTATCAGCTTATGCGCTTATCCAAAATAGAAAGATTTGGATGGAAACTTCAATCAATGAACTAATCACTTCATGATCAATGAAAACGTCTTACAAAATGGATTTCATAATTACTCGCGGTTGATTTAGATGGATATCATATGAAACCGTGCTGACTCTTCAATTTCAGTAATGAATAATTGGGAGTACAAGGGTTATGCACACGCAGATCCCAACACAAAACGCCCAAGATGGGAAATTTATCTTTTCGAATTCTTCGTCGTCGATGCAGTGCTACTACCTTTGGTAAAGAGGAATACAAATTGTATTAGCTTGATTCAATACGGCGCGGTTCGTTGTAAAATGTGGGGACTTTCAAATAATTTTCTGTTCTTTTCATTCACGAGTATAGCCGATTTGTACCGTCTATACCTACAGATGAATATACTCATAGGTCGCAATAGCGATTCACCATTATGCCGAAGCTGTCGTCTGGGTTTTAGAGCCGACGGGATGAGCGTTCTTTTATAAAGCCCAAGGTAGTAGTTGATGAATGCCGTAGTCATATCCAAGGGGGATAATATTTAGCCATTGAGTCGCCTAGTATGAATAACCAATTTGCCGGTAATTATGCAAGCCCTTCAGGTCTGGACAATCCAATTGTGAGGTCCCAAATCATAAACGTTTCAGTTCAAATATAAACCACCGCTAACTCTTACTTTTCGCTTTGCAGATTTCTTCATACAGCAGAGGCATTCAAAGACGTGGTGGGAGGATGATCATCTTCTTTGTAGGGAATTTCGTGAAACTGAATAGTGCTTACAGTAATCATGGTAAGCTTAAGAATCGATCCATCAATTCTTCTTGAAAGGAAATATGAAATCATTGGTAGGGATGGGACTAGTACGAGTATGTTTTCAGCCTATTGGAAGGCTGATGCCGGAATCCCTCGACCAACCACTAGAACCCGATCAATGCTACACGAGTCACTAATATGGAACAATATGCGAATTAGGCGGTACAAACCAACCGCCTGTGCCAGAAAAGCCATTCGAAGCTCAGCACTTGTAAGTACACGAGTGTGAGAGTACTGTCCATTGTTGGATGTTACGCGGGAGAGCGGCTGATAACATCGTCGAAGACCCACAAGCCCATGACGGCCTCACCAGGCCTCCCACTGCCCCAAGCAGAGGTCCATTGTCTTATCTGCTATACTCCTCCGTCCGTTTTAACTTTCCTTACTCGGCTAATTTGTCATTTGCGAAACGCTTCACCCTCTCGCGGACCCGAAGAGGGTTTCGGTGGGTCCTTCGGTTGTTTTATGGATTCCTTTCTTCCTGGCGTGTTATCTTTCGCCCGCTAATGAAGAGAAACGGAGCACTAAGCAGTTGTGAAATGGTGGACTACGGTCATTTCGGTAAATGGAGTTAAAACAGACTACCCGTCTAGGCTCACCTGCAGTGCTTAGGCTACAATTCGGTAGGGCAGAACAACAATTCCAAGGATTAGATAAAACACAAACGGTTTTTTTAACTGGTTTTTAATCACTCCGTGAAAACCGTGTAACAAACTGTTCAGTCGTTTGAACGTGGCTAAGTTACAGAGTGTTTTCAGTACAATCTCCATAGTCATGTACCTAGTTGAACATTGTACAGCAGTAATAATAATTAATTATCAATTTTCAGAGTAGCTATTTTATTGGATTCTACGGACACCTTGAAATGTAAACACGGTCGCAAAGAGCTGACATTTTCGAGAATAGGTACGAGTTTGAGCACAGATGCAATACGCCTGAGTTTCCCTTGTATCAACCTCATATTTGGGAAGCTGATATCATGGTAGTAAGTTGGTAGTGGAACACGATCTTATTATACCACTGAAGACGAGCTGTTTTGAATAGGGTTTTTTTTCTATATGGGGAATAAGAAATATGAAATTGTAACAAAGATTTATTGAAACGGGCAAAAAATACCAAGCAGATAAGAGAATGAATCCACGATGTAATGGATGAACTGAACTCAATTCCATTTATCTTGTTCATTACAGAAACTCCTTCCCTAGACAAGGCAATAAATACCGGACGGGTGCAACCCTCAAAAAAACCTCGACCTCGAGCAATGAATAAATTCTTCTGCGGTCATCCTTTTATTCGTTTCTCGAAGGTTAACTTAAAAGCCATCCAAATGGTAGATTTTTCATATTAATGAGCGTTTAATGTGGAAATATTTACAACTATACTGAAGTATCACTAGAGGTGTGGATGGACTCGGAGGAACTCATTACCTTGCCATCCTTGGATACAGCGAAACCTCTTCTAGCTATGGGATGCGCGGTGTCTTCAAAGCGGAATATTGATTGATGAGCTAAAGAACAAGGCGCCAATTACTAATTTGTGTCAATACTTTTAATAGGAGATAATATGTATTGTGAAGAGTTTAGTTTCTTTTCCAGGATCTACCCCACTGTGTAAATCGAAACATGGGTATTGCTTATGAGGACCATATACGGAGATAATAATTATTGTTGGACAAGACGGAAAAATTGTATTCCATATTGTAACTCTGGGCCATAACTGTCACTTTTAATGGTAAAACATTGCTTTACCCAAGGATTATATATATTCCACAAAGATATTCGAGATTAGTAAGCAAAATAGGTGTACGTTTTATTTCTTCTGACGCTGACTATTTCTTTATTCCTTCTCGGGACCTTGCATTTTCAAAGACGATTTCCAGGATTTACTCAGCATTTGATCTGCAGTAGTTGAGAGTAAACACAAAAAGTAGATTATATGTTAAGTATTCAGTTTATGTTCGAATGTAATTGATCGAGTTCATTCCCTCAATTTATAATGAAAGATAACATCTTTAGGTTGGTCAGGCTGCTGAGTTCCGACGCATTCGAATCGTTGTCTGACAGTTTCTAGTACAAATACTGCTACTGCATGAGTTTTCATATAAAAAATTGTGGAGTTCAATTTGGTCTCTTCACCCCAGGCCTGATCTTAGATCCACTACTTAGCCATCTATGTAAGAGAACGTGGTTCAAATGTGTGTCTACCGCCTCATCCAAAATTCGCGAACTTCAACGATCACCATGAAAAGTCGACGTCCATCGTTCCATGAATTGTGCAGTGATATCAGTCACTGGGTTTATTATAATGTTCCTTCAACAAGAGTCATTGTGGAGGAATCGTTGCTTTTGAACTGCTACCAATGTGTTCATTGGGATTTTGGAACCTCTAATTGCAGCAAAAGGTTATTGTACAACATACAATGAAGTGTTGTTATTGTCATTGAGGGGTATCGAACCCTGTTTATAGGACGTTGAAGAGCCCTCCAAAATGATACCACTTGTGCGTTGAAACGTCAATGAAGGTTATGACAGTTGTTTGAAAAGAGGGTTATTGTACTCTCAGGGCATCTTCTTCACACGTAATATACAATACTACAAGTCCGATCGTGACAAGCCCCTGTCCGGGCTTCGAGTAAGGGCTTGCAAGTAGGGTAAAGGATTGGGTCAGGGACGTTTTCTTTTGTAGTTGACAACTGTTATTTTCCAACCGTTTTTATCTTGATACGAGTACGTCCCTCGTGGTGATAACTACGAGAGGGGAGCCCTGGATCAATGGGGAACCGATCGTGATGCGGGTTCTACGAGAAATTCGAAGGGTCAAAAGCTTCGCACAGCTTGTTGAGTGTCTTTCTCTATAAATGTTAGTTGTATTAAGTGATGATATCGGCTGCCTCGAGTGTTGACAGGTTATGTAGGGGAATAATGTTGTATTTGTGGACTGCCATTAGACGCTTTAATGTCTTTCGTATTACGGACGAATTGTACAGCATGGGATAACTGCAAGATTTGACACGACTCCAAAGGATTACAAAGCTGTGAAGTCAGGAACTGACCTGCTATTCCATCAAACCTCGTCTGTTGATGCAAATCCCACGATTTGGTGTCATGAGCCGTCAAAACTTTGGTTGTCGAAGATTGAACTAATTCTGAAAACTCCATTTATGAAATATTATCTACATTTCTGGGACGACCATTCTATCGATATTCCGTAGGACCTTCTATGAATAATAGGCAAATACATGTCTCCTAAAATCTCACCCAAAACATTTACTATTTGGGGGTCCTTTTAATAATGGGGTATACCCTATTAACATGGAGATGAGTGTGTTCGTCCAATATGGGCCAATCCATTGAAATTGAAAGAACTTTCATATGTACAACAGTTTCTCGCACAACGCACTTCACTATGAACTATAAATGCGATTTTTCTTGAAATTAAGACATTCCCCAATTTGTACTTCTACCAACTTCGTACACCTCAAACCAGCATGAACCATAATGCTAAGTATGGTTTACTGTTACAGGTACTACTTATTATAGAACATCTCTAACGATTTCAAAACAATAAAATCATCCACACCGTGTATAGAGTTTAATGTGGAAGTGATTATGAAGCTCATTTTAGCTGAGGCAATTTGGATATAACGACTCAGCCCCGCCAAGATGCTATGCGATGGAGCTTGACTTAAAATAACCAATCTTGTTACCGTGTTCTCTTCGTACGCAACGAGACAACGAACAATCAAATTGAATTTCACTCCCAAGTTTAATCGAAGTCTCGTTTACGCTGTGAGGATGCAACCAACAAAATTACTACAACAAGGCCAACCTGAGTGTCGCCTAGGGCTTTACGGGTTAATCGAGCCGGAACTGGAACTCTTTGGATGCGGAAATTGAGTGTGGGATGGCCTGAAAATAACATTGGAGTTCCCTTAGGCATGATTTCACCTGCGCGAGTTGAAAATTGTATCTTTTCGTCAATCGACGAAAAAGATGTATTTTGAGCGGCGGTTGGTGATACCCATACTCATGTGGAATAAAGCGGTCCATTTCAGGGTGGAAACGGATACTGGTACCCATCAGATAGTACATTCAAAGTGATTACTCTACGACTCCATATTTATTCCCTGTCATCATGTGACTTCTAAACTTCAATTCACGTGTCAATTAGCGTCGTGGAAACATACCATAGAACGCTGTTAAAGCAACTGTAATACTACAATAGAAGAACAAGAAAATTCGTTCTGGTCACATCCACTACATATCCTCATCATTTACATAACCTTTGAAAAGTAGGTTAATTCTTAATATTTTGTAACATACATTTTGCTAATACATACATCGAAACAGTCTAGTATAATCAAGGTTGCCACAGGGGTTAGTCGCTACATTATTTAGATAGTATGTTTGATAGTACATTTCTAATTTTATTCAATAATGTATTTTTTTTATCCTTCAAATTTTTGGCACAAAACGATTATTCAGGCATCTCCGTCCGTCCGTTACGCTGAACTATATTATTTGTATAGCATTCGCTCTATGAAACTGTAATTTGGCATGAGCCCTCCTTTGGACTGACACTTTAACCAGCATAGGGCCAGGATCAGCTGAGTGGCTCCTAAAGCTAATTTCTGTGCTATTGACACTACGAAGCTACAATTTGGCATTTAGCCTCCTTAGGACATAGCCCCGGATCAGCTGAGAGGCTAGAACATGTTCCATGGTTATATAAATTAAGGCTCAAAATGAAAGGGGAAATGGCGAACAGTATCTTTCTCCTGTCGATTGATTTACTAGTATATGTTAGCTATCCCCTCCCTCCACGACTACTACAGTAGCTGACAAGGGCGTATACCTCAGTTGAAGTGCATCTAATCGCAAGATATCAACTACCAAGAAAAGTACAATACAAGCTTGCCTGAGTGCGAGTGAACATTTCGACTTTTGAAAAGGAAAATCTCAGAGATCAGATAGCGGCAGCTACTTCTGTTGCTTGAAATGAAAAACTTCAGGCCCCTCCACACCTACCGGTCGATTAAACCCTTTTTAGAACATTCTCCTCGATATGTACCTCTTAATGTATCGCTGTATTAAATAGGTGTAGTAGAACACAAATGTACTCGCAGTACTCTTCAATTGATGTTCATTACCGATTCCCATAGATTGCGCAGGCCAACGAACTTGTAGACTGAAGTTGACCGTACACTCGCACTGGACAGACTTTATTATATACTCTACCCAACATCTTTGGGATTCACGCGGAAACACGAGATTCACATGAACCCAAAGCTGTTAACTGCAAGGTTAATACGGGCCAGTAAAACTCGTTACGACCTCACACTTGTGGATTTCCATTCCTTTGAGGGTCGAGGACGGTAGACATAATCATAATTTCTAGACGGGATAACGAGTCTTGAAACTTCCAGCCTCCGAGGTTCTCCCTATATTATAAGACAAGCAGTTTATTTTTCACAAAGAAAAAAAAGGTCCAGTCATGTTTTATGTAGAGTCGCTCAGTGGTCGTCCCCATCGTCCGTCGTCTTCTCACGTAAATGCGATGTCGTTGGCGATAAACGGGAGAGTGACGCACATATTCTCAACGGGGGACTCCCGATGTTGGCGTCGGGAGGAAGATGTCGGAACGCAGTGCGAAAAAGGAACGCGAGGTTTACGTGGTTCAATCCCCAGGCAGATGAGCATCTCTGACGAGCCTGGATCCAGCCCTTCCAAGAACCGAGTGATCTGTCAATGTCAACTGCATTATAATAATTCTTTTATATATTCAACGACTCCATCTCGGGAATAAGGGACAACACGTCTTCTAAATCCATGAGTGCTAAAAGTCGTTGTGGAGCTCGTTGGTTTTCGTTCGAATACTGGATACTAATCATCGGGCGTTGCTGGAACGACGTTTTATAATCTTTACCTTCTCAATCGTTTCCGCTGTACCAACACTATTCAGGCCACCACAGAAATTGGTCAAAGTTCTGTGCATTAGAACTGAAATTAAGAACACAAATTGCACACAACGTTTTTCCTTCATCCCTGGTTTCAGTTATATCACTAGATTGTGCAGTTAGGGGAAGTTGAAATTAATTATAATACTCTCTAATGAAGAGGACATACTTCTTCTGAAGGTGCATAAAATCTAAGTAAGAACATTGTGGCATACAAATAGACTTATTCGAGCAGTGAGGCGTATTGGGTATGATTTGGTTCTAGAAAATTTGAATAATTCCAGATGCTTGTGAAAAAAGGAAGAAGGACGAAGAATATGCAATGGTGGTAGTAAAGGTTAAAAAGGTAAAGGAAGAAGTTGTAATTACACCAACAACTCCTACCCGATGGGCCCCGATGTGGTGTAATGGTAATGGAGTACCTAATGGACAAGCTTGTCACCAGGGTTCGATCCCCGGTAGCATCTTGTGACTTCGAGCAACTTTTGGAAGATGGAAATCGAGTAATTCGTTCATTAAAATAGTGCATTAAATGCACTACAAATTTTGTAGTACAGTTTCAACACATCCACATTGTAAAGAAAGCGATCCATGTCCCACTTCGGAACAAGATCCGATCAGTAGGTTAAGAGTGATGAGATATGGGTGCCGCTTCCAAGTTGGAATGAGTTGGCGTTTCTCGTGTCGTTCGATGAAAAATGACCCTTCCGAATGATGATTGAATGCAGAATCCTATACCATATTGCGAATGTAGGTCGATATAGTATCTGCGCGATTTATTAAGAATTATTTACGGTAGTATTTAGTTTTATTTTGGAACAGCAAGGACGGTTATTAACAAACGCTCGACAATGATGACAAACAGCCCGCGTCAGTTGGTTCGCGTTCGGTTCGAAACGTAAACAGCTTTTACATTTGTAGAAGGTGCGTAAATATGTAACAGAGTTCGTTAAGCTGGGATCCTGGAACCAATATTGATCTTTAGTTGTTAGGTTCTACGCACGGGATAATCTCTAACCGACTTCAACTCAAGGTTCGGAAGTCTTCGACAACATACCCTGATGAACTGAGAGAACTTCTAACCGGCTTTCGGAGGGAGCGGAAACAGTGAGTTGTAAGATTGGTGGAGAAAAAAAGGCTCACTCGCCGTCGATAGAGCGAGTGGATCCAACGTACTGAGTGACTTTCAGGCCGGGGAAAAAGTTGAGAGGTTCTCTTGGAATCTTTTGCTAGTTTCGGAGTGCTTTGGCACTTATGGAAACGCCATTGCAGTCGAACGGCTCCACAAGAACGAGAAAATCGATACAAGCACTGACTTATTTTATTCGTACAGACACCATTCCAAGAATATATTTGTGATACAATCCGTGTGACCAAAAGGCGATTGATAACAATAAATTCAGATTTTTGTACAGTACGACAAACACCCAAAAAGTTAATGAAAGACCACAAAACGGTAAAAAAAGATTCTATCAAATTTTTCATGAACTTACATGGTGAACAGGTGAAGCTCAAGTTCTAAGCCTAGTTCTACCTTATTTTCATTGGCCAAGAGTGAGTTTTGAAAGGGCAAAATGCCGCAGTTGGAGGACTAACGGTTTTTAGCGAATTTTTGAAGAAGGGGAAGCTATTGTTCTCGGTCCAATATTTTGACACAAATAAATATATTTATATACACACAAACACCCTTTTTTTTCCCCTTCTCCACAAACACCCTTTTTTTTCTTTCCACGTTCACTTCATCGATTTCTTTTCCGTTGTTTGCTATTTTTTTAATTATTATTTGCCTATTTTTATTTGTATCTTTGGTTTTTTATTTTTTGTTCCTATTTTATCTTTATTTTTTATTTTCTACCATTCAACCCAACTATCACCTATTTTCCTCCTTCAATCCCCAACCAAAATCCCTATACCTGTATCTGTACCTACCTACCTCCTGAGACTCTCAACTTCCTCCATGTATGAAGTCAAGAACTGAGAGAATGTTAGCTTACCTGCCACTTGCTGTCATGCTCACCACCACCATGACCAGGAGGAATCATTTGATTGATAACGTAAACACGAAACGCGTCTCAAGTGAGTCTTGTAACCCCTTTTTGTTATTTTATTTCTATCTAAAATTTAAAATATATACACACATATATACATGTATTTTTGCATATATTTATATATGTGCCATTACAGACCACAACTCACGTTATAATTCAGATAAAAAGTTCAAATTTGCACGAAAAATCTGTCTTGGCAATCGAAAGGCCAAGTTCGTAGATGGGCAGAATTGGGATTCATTAAGGGAATTTAGGGGAGTTTTAGGGGGTGAAGGACAATTACCCATAACTTCCAAAAATAAAATATTCTGACAATTGACACCTCATCTTGGAGCTTTTTTAACGCCGAACACGATGGTGAAGTCAGAATTGTGATACCTTATTCCGTTTATAAGCTGAGGTGTTACTCGGCAAAAACCGGGGACAAAGTTGTTAGAAAAATAGTAAAATGGAGACATTTTACAGAAAACCAGTTATTTCTTCGGAAATTCCCTCTTATAGCCATGCTGCGTGACTGTGGTTTTTTTTTTTTTTTTTTAATGTGACAGTAAAAGTGTGACACCTTGCAACAAACACTACACGGCTCATTTGAAATAATGCATGAACATTAATGGAAATATAGTGCCACATAAAGCTCTTGATTTCGGATAATATTGGAAGTTCAATCACCATCCGTTCTAGAAGAATTATTTCTTGTTAATAGGAATTGAATAAGTTTTTTCGTACGAGGATCACCCGGAATCAGAGAGTCCAGATTCTTTTTCGACGTACTCATTATTCTTCTGGCAGTAAGGAGATGACAGTTCAAATACAACTAAGTCAATCAGGGTTTCGCATTCAACGGTTATATGGAGGTTTCCGACCCCGTGGTCGTGCGACTCCTACCATCCGACTGCATTTCATAATGAGTTAAATGCGGAAGAAAATTCTGAAAAGGTTATGAGCATTGTCCCCGGCGAGGGCTCTACAACGTGAAAGAGTCACCAGTGACCCAGCAGTGCTAGTCACGTTTGCCCCTTAGCAAGTGAAAAGAGCTTGACCCCGCCCCCGGGACGAACTCTTACGTTCGTCTTTCGTATCTCGGTCGGTATACAAAAGAAGAAGACGATCTCCGGTTCATAAACATTGGAGCGGCATCTTTATGATATAAGATCGTATGCTGAGCGGTTCGGTCGGAGGATCGTTGTGTACATGCGTTGATACGGAGGGTTCACAAGAGTCAGAAGTTGTCGTGCATGTTATGTCTTCCCAAGCCCGTATTAAGGCCAAGTAAAGTATTAAGGCCATTCGAATGAGAATATCGAAAATAAGAGTAAATGGACCTAAATATCCCACTTCTGTGATTATAATACGTCAGTGTTCTTCAACTCTTATTTTCTGTAGTAGGTAGGTACGAGTATGTAACAAAACTGAAGTTATGAAATTTCGACTATTTTTCTTTCCATCATTCTTACAGTATGTTCGTTCCATTCACGCTATTTATGCGAAAATTTATGCAGCTATAAAATACGAACAAACAAAGGGAACTGGAAGGCCGGCAACGAACTGGAGGAACTTAGTGGTCCAAACGCTTTCCATGTCATAAAACGGAAACCACCTTCACTAAGAACCAAACTCAACATTTTCCATTTCAAATTCCCCAATTTCATGGGAAAATATGATTTTTAATACAGCGAAATATGATACATTATTTGTTTGAGTAGTAAAGAAGAAATGGGGGTTTCAGATATCTTCCTACCCCTCTGACCAGTGACGTCACATCCGGACCTGCTACGTCACATCCGGAGCTCTCTCCTGGACTGCTCGGGGCTACGTCACATCCAGAGCTCTCTTCCAAACTGGTCGGTGTACTACGTCATAGGGGTGGTGACGTCATCAGAGGGGTTTATTGATGAGGGGAAAAAAGTATTTCTGTCGGTGTGTGGTCAGAGGGGGAGGCAGATATCTGAAACCCCCACTTCTTCTTTACTACTAAGTCTTGTTTGAAGCATTATTCAAGGATTTTAAATTTTTTTCAATTACATTGACAACCTTCAGAACACGTAGGTAAGGTACAAAGCTTGGGCGTGGGAAAATTCATCATGTTGTACAAAGAAAATTATTTAATGCCTATTGAAATTTTCGTTGCCCATCAAACCTTCTGATTAATCTAACGAAGCCGATGTGAGTTGTTCAACCACGAAGCCAAATTTTTCCCAGGAATAAGCACGGCAAAAATTAATCCATCGCATTCTCTCCGTGAACATACTGATGAGAGGAGGATACATAAAATTCAATACCAATCGGATCAGATTAAAAGTCAAATGTACCGTTTAATTAGTATGCAGATTCGCCAAATGTACCGTTTAATTAGTAGGCAGATTCGCGCTTGAAATGGGCAAGTGTGAATTAAACCGACAAAGGAAATGCGCTGGTTGCCAGGGGAGATACAACGGACGCGATAAGCTGAGTTTAACATTGACCGTGCGTTCCTGGAGGTTGGCTCATCATCTCTCCGCCAATTCGCAACGCGAGTGCTTTTCAAGGTGGGATCCTAACACGCCCTTTCTTTCTTCTCTTTTCTCACCTTAACCTTTCGTTGGGGGTAATTGGATAGTTACATGGCAATTAGCGCTAACATCAGACGTTTTTTTCTGAGATATTTGAACGAAAAGATGGGCGTACGTAAGAAGAACGTTTCGTATTAGTGAATTATTGGAAACGGAATCAAGGGAATAACAAAGTCAAAGAACTACCAGAGCGTTACGCTATCGAAATGTTGAAACTATCGCTAATGTATTACATGGCCAATACACAGCGAGTGCTCATTCACTGAAAACCTTATGTTAGACTAATTTCTAAATCGAATTCCTCATTCAGTTTGATACGGTTTGTCAAATTGGAGCTTATAAGGGTTGTACTTACAAAAACGTTTATAAAACAATACAAATGAAAGCCAGATTGCGTTTTAATTGATTTCGTTTAGTTACCAAGCTAGAGGTTGGACTGGTCCGAATCATTCACGCATGTCATGCTTCCTCGCTTCATTACAATCCAATATTACTTTGGAAAATGAAGTATCACAAACTGATACCAACACGTTCCGTTTTCAATTTAAAAAGTATTACGTGCAGTGTACTTTTCTCATTAGAATCCAATTCTGTTCGAACAGCCTTAGGCCATACAGACTCCAAATAAAGGTTGGCAGCCCCCACGCTCTCAGTTCTGGGCTAAAATTTTCCGCCTCTCTGATCCTCTTGCGGCTCCTTTTCTTGCAAAGTGGAGCGCATCAGCACAAAAGGCGGGAGGCTTTCACAGAAAGTACATCCCGTGTAGGTGAATTTAACTGACAAAAGAACATCACGAATGGCTGACTCCCTTTTTAGGCTATACACACGAGCATACATAAGTGTATTTTTCTGTCAAGCTGAATATTGCATAAACCGAACTGTTGTAGTGTCAACAAACATACGGTATATATTTGTTAGCAAGAATAGTTCAGTCCGAACCCACTAGTAATACCAAGTGTTCAATTCGGATGATCGGCCTTGTCTGAAGGTTTGGCGTGGGTGAACGCTATGTTATGAACTTGCTTTGCTCACAGGTGAGATCGGGTGTTCCAATCCCATACCGGGATGCTCAATCGATCACACTGTTTCTCACATCATCTATATCCGTTTGAAGTCCCAAAATCGTCCCAAAACCATTCATCAGACTTGAATCAGGTTCATGAAATTTGAATTCGAACGGTACAGGCGAGGCATTCGGTGGCGGAGTTTCCCTCGGAGAAGAATTGGTTTACGGAGGTATAAAATAATAATTACTAGTACAAGTATGACTAGACTGATTCGATCTAACTTCGGAAATTATGTACAATACTGTCAACGTAGACTCTGGTCCCGTAAATCCAATCAAATGACCACAATGGAATAGGACCCTCCACACTTTTACACGTACAAAAAATAATAATAAACTATATTCGAACAATAAAGAAATGAGACTGGATGTTTACTCTGATACAATTCTGATACAACACTGGTCGATGTTCTATAACGATGGTAAGTCAATGTATTTACTAAGTCTAAGGCCTCCATTAGGTTAAATACATATGAGAGAAAAAAGTGTTGATGGAATGGTGTAGCAGTGAAGAAGGAGTCGCTGAACAACAAGGAACAGATGCGAGAAAACACCGTCATATCCAAGACACATAATATGTCTTGAACTTCAGAATGAAGGAAGGTATGAAATTAATTTTTGCATGATGTCCCAATCAGATTTATGGGTCTTGAATATTCATGATACCTGCAAAATTCGATCATGGGCTTTCAACTCAATAATGGCCTGAAGGGGGAGTATATCTCAACATGAAACGAATTCGTATTAGCGTTCAATTTATAGTTTCTGTTAGCAACATGAAATCCCACAACCAATTTTGCGACCACAGCAGCTAGGATGTTGCTGGCTCATGAACTTGCATCAAAATGATTTTGATGGAGATTTCAATGACGGTATGTATGTATATACTTACCAAACTACCGTGATTGTGGAAGATTCAAAGTAGAAATATTTGATTTCGGAAATATGTATAGTGAGAGAAACATCTTCACAAGGTCGAGATAACAATGATCATCGTGGATAGCAAATACCAAAAATATTAGGTAGAAACTTTTCCTTCCTAAAGGGAAAACGGATTTCTCCAGTTGTATCCTCCCCTGGGATGGGCCCATCGTTACACCCCCGCCGACAAAAAGCGCGTTTACTAGAAACCGTCCGTAAATTGAAAATACCAAAATTAATCCCTCGATCCCCTCACGGACTGTCGTGTGCGAGTCACATGCGTACTGATTATCATCAAACTCATTTTCATTATCCATACAAGAATTGCAATCCCTAAAACAACGGGGTCAGGAGGTAATGAAAGCATCTCATTACGACGAAATTTCAGTAAAACCACAGGTTACTGATAAATAATTATCGCTTGTACATCCGAAGATATCGCCAAATAGACTTCACTTCCAATTATCTTCTCAATATTTCGTTTCAAACAATGTTTACCAGTTAATCTACTGAAGTAAAATGAATCTCTATTCAAATACGGTAGATAACACTGAAATGTCAATATTCTTACTCAATTTCTTCTTAACATTTGATACGACGATTTCTTGGCTATCTGCCTTTAATAGCCCATGATCGTCTGTCAAATTACAAGAAGTTATTTATAAATAATGACTGGATTTGGTAATTGATTGAACAACTTTCCTTAAGTTCCGCTGAATTTGTAGGTGAATATATAAGTTTGAATTTTGCGAGGTGAACTTGTGTCTAAACTCGTGGGAGGTGTGAAATGCTCGTATTTGCGTTGGTGTTGTACTTTCCTCTTGGGAATTGCTGTGTGGAGATCGAAAATTAAGCGGAGAAAATTCATTCTATTACTCGATTCGTCGGGGGAAAAGGAGTTGGCAGTAAGGTGTGTGAAACCTCCGTTTCATTTGACTGAGTTCGGTAGGAGGGTACGAAAGGGTACAAAAGGGAGTAGTTACTGAATCGGTTACAACTTAATTTCCTGGATGTAGCAGGTGTAGAGACAGCAGGACTACTGAAGAGGTCGGGTTTGGTGGATTTGACGTGAAAAGCCGAAGTTGGAGTCAAACCCCTCTCCGCTCATGTAGCCACTCTCAGCAAAGTATTTCAACTGTCAGCCCAGATTTCACGGAGAGAGCATACCAACCTCTTCGTGCCACGCCGAATTACTTGCGAAGTCCTTCGAATTCTACTGTGGTTTGTCACCAGTTGAGTTTTCCGTTCAAGGGTGCAAGCAATAATTTGATCACACGCATAAATTCCGCATGTTGTTACATATTGGTACACATTATTTAAAATTCGAATTATTCAAAAACTAGTTTGATTGCATTTTGAGAATGAAAATTAAATTGTGCATGTCAATGTAGTCTGAATAAAAACATGAGGGACGTTAACCATTTACTTGGCACACGCCTTCAGAATCCCAACTCTTATTAACACGTTTACATTGCCTGCAACTAGTATCTCTTTGATGATTTATACCCATTTGAGTTTCATTCTTGGTTAGTTTCCATTAAATTAATTGTGGTAGATTTATGGGTAACGAGAATATGAACAAGTAACGTCTCTAAACAGGTATATGATTACGGGAAAACGTAAGCAACCTGGACCATCGACAGTGAATCCGCTTGTTGATGCTGCGCTGTAGGTACAGGCAGTTTGCCAGGCATAACCATATTTTCACAAGCACCTTAATCTCAAACATCCGCCCGTCCCGGGCCAATATTTTGTTTGATTCAGCAAAACCTAGTGCAACACTACGCGAGGTTTCCACGTTACGGGAAATCCATCGCCTCAAACAATCTCAACAAATCCGCACCATCACCACATTAGTGTAATCCAATGGGATGTCCTGGCTAGGGGCTTCAAATACCACATCAAATTCTTCTTCTACATAGTACTCAAACTCTTCTTGCACTAAATATTCAGTTACTGCTGATAGAAGGTACCACCGTTTTTCTTGGCTGAGTACTCGTACTACTCATCAATCAACACTCTCCTGTACATTTATCAACAATCATCATTGAATAAACTTTCCGCGATGGTCAGACCCGAAAGACCTTTCGATTTTCATGGATCACTGAAATGATGACATCAACATACCTACTTAAAATCACAGCTACTGAAGAGTTTAATATTAGTATAAAGGGCATTTCAATTTACCGAAGAAAATCGTGACTCTTCTGTTAGAAAACAGATTGCAAGAAGCGAGGCTTAAACATTAAATGAAACCCTCTTAGTAGCAACGCTGAGGCTCATTAGTTTGATAAGGGAAATCCATCGGCTCATCAATTAAACCTCTTGTACTTTTAATACTGTTGACGGGCATTCCCATCCAAGGACTTCTTAAGGTTTTGAAAAATGGAAGAATTCAACCACAGGGCGATGGTATAGGACGCTGGGAAGGAGGTGGGTTGTTTTATCTTGACTTATGAGACAAGGCTCTTGCTTAGTTCGATCTTCTTTTTCGCTGGGGTGACCTAGGTCGTTCACCCAACTCTGGTACATGGAATCACCAAACCACTTGAGGAGATGCTTAGGTGATGCATAAGATTGAAGTATTCACTCAGAAACATCTAAATGAGATTCCAGGGCGTGAGCACAAATTAATACTGTTCGATGGTTGAACTTCGAGAAAAAAAACGTCCGCCATGCGAGTGAGCAGTAGCTGTGGATTGTTGAGTCGTACTGGAGCAATTATGGGCCAAAATCACACACATAATATGACATCATATACACATAATATGACATGAATTTAATTGGCTAAGGAGTAAAGTTCGTTAACGATTACAGTGTGTGGTAAACCACCATGATGGGGTAACAGAACGCCATAATCACTTCGTCAATAGTGCTCCGATCAAGTTAATTGCAAACCACACAGTGCGGATGTTACTCAATAAGGCAATTAGCAACACAAGGAATCAGGTTACTGTATCGTTCGTATTAATCCATCAGTGTGCAGTCGTACCACGGGTTCCAATAACTGTACAATACTACTCCATGCGAACTGGCCGACATCAATACCACAGTTTCTAATGTTATGGCGATGGTATCTACGAGATTAGATTTGACGGTACTTGGAACGCCTTAGAATAACCATCGGCAGGTGCTATATGGTGTCGTCAAGGTCTCAACATCAGGTCAATACAAGAAGACGGAAGAGACTTATGGGATAATTGATAGTTTCCTCGGCTTAGTTGGAAAAAAACGAAGAATTCCAGAACAAGAAGATCCCTCCAACCTTGTGTAGTCACATAAATGGAGTCTTGACCTGTAAGAACTCTCAAGCGCGTGGTTTTCATTTTTTTCCAACAGGTCGCTAACTAACATGCGTTCATCCTCGATGTCGCTTGATACAATAGTGGCATCGTCCTTGACGTTTCGATGTTGATTCCGTCATCGGCTATGACGAGCTTGCCTTTGTGGGCGGATGGACAATGGAGTTTTCGTATTGTACCTGAACTCTGAGTTGCCTCATATACGACGAGTTTCATGCAAATATTGGAGAATGATTATGCGCTAATTGATCGCTATGAAGCAGACTGAGATCAACCACGGAAGGAGACTACTGAGGAGGGTGGAAAAACGAATCTTCGTCATCATTTTATACACAAATGACGTGATGTCTCTGATTGCCCATCTGCGAGTCCAGAAGCTTCCCCTGAATCCATAACCGTTTACAGAATTGAAACAGGACGATTTTTCAAGCAGTGATTTCCAACAATTTTGGTGATTTTTTTAATCACATGAGTGCATAAATAACGCTTTTAGAGTTAAGTACTTCAGATCTATTCGACCTCAATAAAATCAATTATTGATTTTGT
This sequence comes from Stenodema calcarata, assembly GCA_963920205.1. Classification (NCBI taxonomy): domain Eukaryota; kingdom Metazoa; phylum Arthropoda; class Insecta; order Hemiptera; family Miridae; genus Stenodema; species Stenodema calcarata. Next base: position 19,511,057 of record OY986055.1, on the reverse strand, counting down.
ATAGTTTTTCTTCACTAATACTATTAGGGACAAAGCTCAAATCAATTTGAAGCATTTACTAAAAACTAAATATAGACAGTATTTACTGAGTGCAATTTCTCATTTCAAGCTTCAAAATGTTAATCTTCGTAAAAACAAGTATGTGCATGATAATATTGCAAGTCTACAATATTCCTTCAAACCGGAAGGAAGAAATAGTCCTTGCCAATCTCGTTAATGAAACCAGAAAGATCAATCAAGAGTGGTTTAAAACGAAAAGAACACCAAGATGGAAGATTCCAATTTCATTATGGAAATTGCGGATGGACGTCCGCATAATGCTTTTTTTTAAAGGGCTTTCTGATAGGATCGTGCAGCTTATTAATTAGGTTCATCTTAACTGACAATGGCGATCCTCACTGATCGAATGTGGAAAAAAAGGGTTTCGGTTCTTAACAAGTTATTTGTGATCTTATCACCCAAATGAATCCCTAATCAGGGTGATAAGAAGTAAAGTTGAAGACTTACAGTCATTCGAGAAAAAAACCGCAAAGAGTGGCCTAGAGGCAGTTGGGTCAACACTGGGTGAATAAAAAACCCAAGATGTTATTTATTGTTCTTAATTATGGTAATTGTGTGCAGTGAGTTGGTACAATAGTCCATATAAACCTGAGCTTTGAATAAACTGAAAGATCACCCGAGAGTCGGTGGACACCTAATTGGTAAATCTTTTTTTTACAATCTAAATTTGATGAATAAACAACGAAAATTGAGTTTACTCAGGCGTTGTTTCTCATGGGAGTCGGAATTGAGGCTCAGTTTTGCAAAAGGGTACAATTAAAAAAAAAAGTAAAATTTACAAAACTTCTTAAAATTTCTTAACATTTAATGTTAAGAAAAAGAAAACAGATTATAAACAGAGTATAATTATACTTACATTAAAAAATGTATGTATTGTCTCTAAATTATCTACTTCATTGTGAAATCATATTCATTTATCAACACGATTCACTTTCCTGAGATGAAACATTTAACGTGAAAGTGGGGAGGTTTCGCAAAACGGTAAACGGGTACATCCGAATCCTGTATGCAAAACTGTTTCCACTCAAACCTAAGGAAATATCTTTTCTATTGATGCCGTTCAATTTCATTTGATCAATATATTATTTTTATGTGATTTCGATGAGACATCCATATCATGTTTATCTATTGGAAAAGGATAGAACATGCTCGGATGGTTGGAACATTATTTTATTAGACAAAAAAATCAACAGTATAAGGAACAGATTTCTCCGCTTTTAATCTGCGATATTTTCTACCACGATCCAGTTCTACAACCGCACAATTATACTCCGTAAAAACGAAAAAACTCGTAAATAAGCAGTTAGCAGTAGGCAGTGAGGGGCTTCGTTTGTGGGATACTGAAGACCGATAATCTTTTTAACGAAATAACAAAACACATCTACATTTTCTTATTCTTCTTCTTTCTCTCAGTTACTGATGGACTGTTGGAATGATGGAGACATATATGTTACGAATATCATTATAATTCTTAATGACATTGTTTAGGAGAATTCCCTTGGATTCCTTCATGGGTTTTTTCAAAATGGTAAAAATCCGTGAAATAGAAAAACCGCTCGAACCTCTTCACGCTTTTAAAGCTGGGTTCGTCCCGTTTCGATGCGACCATTCGATTCTTCGTCATATTTTACGAATAAATCGATGCTAAACTCGATTTTTTCGGTTTTGGTGCTTGTACCGTTTTGCAAAACGTCGCCTCAATTTATTTTACTAGTTGATCACTCCTAACAACAACTAGTATCCGTTTCAATTCGAAAACACGTTCCTGCTGTTTATTTTCTGTCTTGAGGCCATCTTTAATAAGAGATACCCACTCAACTGAAGTAAAACGTCTTGACGTGAGGGGTGAGGTCGGTAAAAAGTCGATAAATATATAAAGGGAACTTGCGGACGCTGTATTTATAAAAAGTAAGCGGTACAGGATGGAAGCCGAAGAAGGATCGCTGCAAATTGAATTTAAGACAACTTAAGTTGAATTTAAGACGACTTGAATTGAATTTTAGAAGACTTATTTTAAGACCTCTGTCGAGTTTCAACCAACCCTTCGTTTGAAAGAGATAGTTGTTTGTTAGATAGAATTGAGCCAACTCGACATTAAAACCGGCATTCTCCATTGGAGAGCGTTGAAATGAGATTTATCGTATTCTGACACCATTATTATCAGCTCGATCGAAGAACCTGCACCTGATTTGTCATCAATAATTAATGAATTATGAATTGAGTTGAATTATTCAATTTGAACGCTAAGAGATCGATGAAAAGGCGGAGTTCAGAATTATATGAGCCGTTGCTAATGAATTTACAGGAACGTACAGGGGTTCGAGAGTCGCCGTACGCTCGTGCCATCTTCATCGCCAGATTCATGAAGGTCGTTTGAATGAATCAGTGATCCCGGACACAAACTTCGAAACCCCATCATTTCTCAACATTCCATCTAATGCCTTCCTACTTCTCGGCATGCGTGTCGAACTGACTCTGTAGATACATACATAACTTAGAGTGAAGGCCGCCGGAATTTTTTATTTCGTAATTTTAACACTGATCGATGTTATGATGAACTACAAAAGTGAGTTTTTATGTATCAATATATTTTCTACAATATATAATTTTGCATGCTATTTTTTCTCTACACCGAGGGAATTGCGAAAGAACCGCCTGGTCGGATTGCGTGCTGAACGGTTGGTACCAATAAGTTCAAAATCAGTATTTTCTATTCTGTTTGTTGTCTGATCTGATGTTTCCGAGGGTTATTATTTCATCTCTTATTGTTCCATCATCTATCATTGGATAATCTGTTAGTCCATCTCTTATTATTGCATCATCTAGTATTCCATTAGTGTGGCCGTCTCAACAAAAGAGCTCCGCAGATGGAAAAATTTAGTATCCTCTGGATAAACACAGATCGCACGGTCTGGCAAAAACGACTAATGAAACCCTCCACCTTCCTCCACTATATATTTTCCCTCCTTTACCTTCTCCGTGGGTATTCATCGCTCATTGTCAACGGCAAATTAAACCGTCCGACTCGTTTCTGCCGGGTTTTCGTTAACCCTTCACCCTCGAGTAAGGAGCTCGCGTTGGGCTTATAAGCTTAGCTTGCGGAAGCCTAAACAACAAACAGCTTGGCGGATGAACCGTCGTCTGAGGCAAGCAACCACACGTTCCTCGAAGGGATATTGCTTACCTCTTCCGCTTCAAGGGCTGGAAAACGCGGTGCGTAGGTATAAGACGTTAGTTGATTTGAAAATGAGGTTTCTCGTGTGTCATAATTAGGCTCAAAGTCAGCCTCGATATGTCAACTCCCACAAGAAATTATCGACACATTTCATGACCTGACGAAGAAGACAGCAACTAACACTTCTCTACAGGAAGACCATTTAAAATGTCATGGGCTGTATTCATTTTCAATATGTCGGGGCACTCCATCTGAAATACTCGACTCAGTAATCAACTAATCTCAATAAAATTATTAGGCGGCCTAAAATCGACCTAAAGTTTGATAATACTCGTACTTGAAAACCCATCTGGACGGCATGGTAACCTGTACATAATCAGATCGTGATTTAGCGAGAGGTATACATATAGCCTTGTTGTAGCCTTGATTTAGCGAGAGGTAGGTAACTTGGGGAAAACACCAGATTGCCAACAAACAATTTTTCACTCCTTCATCACTTAGTTATCACTTTTACTAATATCATATATGTTCTTTCACCCTTCAAAACTTCTCACAATAAAGTGTTCTAATCAACGGTGATAATTTATTTTTTATTTCAGGGTAACAGTGGAAAAATCTTTGAAGAGACAATGCCAATTAGTCTGGGCCAACACGCCACAGTGTTCCAATCCGAGAGGATTGCCATTGAACACTGTGCTGTGGAGATCCGAAAGCTAAACCTAGTAGGTAAGAAAGTGGAAATCTGTTCCGATAGCCAGGCCGCACTGAAAGCGTCAGCCTCTCTAGTGATAACATCACGGACATTGATGGACTGTAAGAATGCCCTGGACAACATATCAGACAGGAACCAGGCTGAGGATAACGGTATATCTATAGGCCTACTGACCGGACACTGCCGACTCCGAAAACCTCTCTGCAGGTCCGGGGTGGCCGAGCACAGTGAGTGCCAGTTCTGCCAGAACGGCAGAACACATCCTACGCCACTGCGAAGGACTAGCCAGGTCCCGGTTTCTGTGCCTAGGCAATGAAAAACCAGACCTAGAATACTATAATATATTACATGGGTCTGGTTTTTCGTTGCCTAGGCACAGAAATATTATGAGAAATAATATTGCCTAGGCACATATTATGAAGAATCGTAATGGCGTCTGGAAGTTGATGAAACAACTGGAGCTCCCAGAAGAGCTCTAACTACTGGGAGGGCCCAATAGATCTTAACAGGTAAAGGTGCTTTACTTATCAAAAGCCTCTCACATCTTATCTCGCCCTCTCTCTCTCTCGCCCTTCTGAACTTCTCGCAATAAAAGTGTTCGAATTATCGACGATAATTTTTTTTTCAGGGTACTTAACAGTGGGAAAATCCAGGAAAATACCTACACTTTGGAGGGACCGCACTCCTCAGCCGTGTGATGTTTCACTCGCTGAAAATCCAATAACCCTTATCATTTTGACCTAATCCACCCCGGAATCACTAAATCTGCATTACTTCGGAGTGGGGTTAGATCACTGGGTGATGTCTCGCGCCCTTCTGGTGTCTCACACTCGCCCTCCTCTTCTTCCAGGATTTCTATTTCTCTTGTCCACCTGGCGCATTGGAAAAACGTGTGCTCAGCGTCGTCGTTTGGTGCATACAAGTACCAGCACTTTGCGGTGTTTGCTAAAGTTTTGCGGTGTAGGTAAGAACGGAAGTATTCAAGGCCCGACAAGAACATTGTAGTGTAGAAGTACACTTCCCCGTTCCTCTGGTCGAGCCATGCGCGTACCTGTGGGATAAGCACGTCGGTCCAGGACAACCTTATATCAGATTCCCACTCATTCGGCCAATGCTGTAGTGTTGTCTCTCTCTCCTCTTTCCTGATATGGGATAGTGACTCTGAGGATGGCCGGAGGTAGATCCGCTTCTTTTCCATTGCAAGCAGGTGGATCGGAATAGTGGCAGCAATGTCCACTACAGCAGGGAAGGAGACCGTACGATAAGAATGTGCATATCATGCTATTCGCAAGGCTCCCCTCCCCTGCACAAACCGCAGGTGGTCTCGATACTTCCATACAGCATGATTGTTTCAGCTGTTCTCACGATCATCTTCCTTTTCCTGGCTCCAGGGCCACCCTTGTTTGCCATTAGTCGTCTCAGGTTCGATGATAATCATTGATAATGGATGATAATTAACCCTGTACTATTTGGAGCATTTATAAATGAGATAGAACCAGGCTTCAACTTTGATTTTCTTTTTAAACTCTTCATTATATGGAAGAAGTTATCAAAAAGCAAGCATTTGCCCATCAACAGAGGCTTCGTGGCCACATCAATGACGAGGTTGTCCAGCTCCTTGATGTTGATGGCCTACTCAGAAGGCTTAAAAGAACAAAACCTCATGACCTGTGGGAGTGGAGTGTTTTGTGAAAAGTGTTGTGAAATCATGTTGTGAAATGAAGAGAGTTCAGTGGGATCAGTGAACCCATACCAGTGCATCAGCTGCACAAAACTTGAAGCCTTTCAGAAGCCATGTTACGTAGGTATCTTAGCTTCTTAACAATCAATTACCAATGCATATCAAATGTAAATTGCTAATAAGTTGTAAACTTGGTGCGATAAAATTTTCACAAGAAAAACCAAAAAAAAATTATATGGAATCATTGTGATAAAACTGTTAGGCTGGAAAGAGTGAAGTTTATACAGATCAATTATGAATATCGATCACTAAGCAAATATTTGAGAGGTTCAATAACTGGAGATTCTTCAGGTTCTTCAACCGTTCATTTTAACTTTCCCCCCTTTTGACGCCCGGTAAGTAAAGAAACGTTTATTACTACATTTCCATTTATAAACGGGTGGCTTCTGTGGGGTAGGGATTTGAATCACAAAACTTTTGACCAACCTATATAGACGACTGTTGAAGTCTGTAATTTTAGCAATCCGCTGGAAATCGAGTTCCGCGAAGTTCGGAGAGGTTTTGGCGATGAGGTTCCATTACAGCTTCATAAATCCTTCATTGGGACTGATCATGAAATAAACAAACATGTTAATCAGGCAATCGACTGATTCCCACAGCCCGGCACTGCGTGGTTCACTAGCCATAAGTAAAACATACAAGAGGGAAATATTTAATTTATAATTTGTTCTTCACAAGAGACTCAACTCATCACCGGTTAGAAGTTACCGGTGAAAAGGAGAGAAGTTAAAAAAGTAAGTAGGCATTTAACTCTTTGTGTCAGCGTAACACCAAAGCCGCTATTTCAACAGGGCTTCAGAGCTGTTGAATAACATGCTGCCAGTGTCATATCCCTCGAGTTCCCCCTCTTTGATGATGTAATTTTTTATAATTTTCGATTGATTTTTTTCTAAATCTCATTTTCACCTTCCTTTGAAGAAGGGGAAAACTTAAAACAAAAAATAACAAGCCAATTATTGTTGCGTCACTCCGAGATAAGGTAAGTGAGCCTGATCAATATGGTACTTCTCTCGGAGAGAAATGATCAAACTGCTTAGGGTATTTTGTTGAAGTTCGTTACGCCCCTTGCTTTGCCCGTACACCAGATTCACCGAAATGCTTTTAAATAATTGTTTTCTCCCAAATAATCTTATTCAGAGTTTCATTTAAGATGTACGCCAGTTTATTTTAACATCGTAAAAGGAAAAGAAGATAATAATAATAATGGATTTTTTATTCGCTCGCCCATCGTAAAGGTTGAGTCGACGATTTCAATGTGGTAACTCACAACGATATAAGTCACGCGATATAATCTCCAGGCCTTTGTCGCGTGTCCGGAAGCCGTTAATCCTTTTAAACCTTCGCAGGCTCGCGTACTATTTGCATTTTTAGCTCAAGAAACCAGTGGGAGGTTGAAAACGAGGATTTGCTCAGAAATTGTTCACTCTGAAGAGAAATGTGGGATGAAATCGTCGAAAAGTCGACCCATGACCTCAATCTTATGAATAAATTCTTCTAAAAAAATTTGGCATTATATTTGCCACATTTTAAAAACGCTAAACTAATCTATATAACTATTAACTAATCTATATAAATATTAAACTGTTGTTGCGGTATTGGTTAGAAACTAAACGAGACCAAAATGGTCATAACACGAAAGCTACAGTTGTATACTTCAACAGTAAATTTGACTCCTGTTGACGATGTTCTATTTTATGTAGCTCGTTAGGGACAATTCAATTCTAATTCAATCGACTTTATCCCAATAAAATCACCCTTGACTTATACGCTACACAAATAATGAGAGACTGATGGGGGTTTGAGTTCGAGGCCTTCTCACAGGTACTTACAAAGATACTGAAGTACCCCACAAGAGATTGAAGATTGAAGGGAATTATAATGGATACACCTATTATACATTACACATCGGTCAGCAGAGTCACTAGGACTTGCTTATGGCTCAGAAGACAAACTTCTACTTCTACCCTCCAGGAGCAAACTGATCGTCTGACTTGTTCACAATTGAGACTGGAATAGTTAATAATTAACTATTCCAGTCTCAATTGTGAACAAGTCAGACGATCATTATAATTTGAGAGATAATTATTATCTCTTAAACGACATAGTACACAATAATGAGAAGGAAAGTACCTGTGGTAAAATATGCCATACAACCTATCATGTTGCATTCTAATAATGTAAAACTATAATTTATAAATCAAAGCATGAGATCAATAGTTTGTGCTTAATTAAAAAATATCCTGTATTAAATAAGTTGGGCCAAATGAAAGAGGGAAACTCACAATAACACAATGTCGTTGTACCACAATATCTATAGCTGTCGAGTTTTATAATAAATTATAGATTCATTATTAAAATTTGTGTTAATAGATCAACTTGCATAATAATTACAATCTCTCCAAAAAATCATGAAGGCTCAATTTATGACTGGTGAAATTAGAGGTCGTTGATGGATATAAGGGATATCGCAGGACATAAATATAGTATTGGAAGAGATTGTAATTAATTGATTCAATGGTCATAATTAGTTAGTATAATGTGGATGCCCAACTGGAAATTGACGCTTCTGAAACGATATTTAATTTTACAGCTAAGCTAACAAATTGCGCTTTAAATCACAATGATATCTTAAATATCCCAATAATAAATTGATTTATCGTGGGAGGTATTACGGTGGGATAGAGATGGAAGACGCTACTGAGATTGACTCCTTCAGGCACGCCCTGGGGCTTGATCGCCTACCAAGAGTGGGAGGTTCAAGTTTCCAATGAAGATACTCTAAACCCCCTTCTTTGATTTACTAGCCCAACTTTCGTGAGGCCAAAGAGAGGAGATTGCAGATAGGCCGACCTTGAATTTGTTACAGGTAATTGTTTTGACATTTACGATCGCTGGTATGTTCCGTCCACTATAGTTTCCGCAGGAATAACGAATATAGACGTCGCCTTTGGAGGAGTTCAGTGCTCTTGGGTTCATTTCGCGATTGATGAATGGAGTGAATCGAGCACCTGATCATTTCTGCAGGTACCTACGGATGTATCTAATAACATTTTTGAAAGCTCAGACAACTGGGCGGAGTTAGGTGTCTGGGGATCGACGGTTATTGGAGGCGTTTGGTTTTGTAAAACTCACGAGGGAATGTGATCAAATTCGCTGCAAATAACGACAGTGATATGGAACCCTTCATTGTACGCTCTAACAGCACAGTAAGTGAAATTTGATTAGAAAGGAATGTGATATATTCAAAGATGAATCAATTTGATTGTATTTGGTACCAACACAGTACCAATTTATTCGGTAGAATGCAGTACCCTGTAGTTCCCGAAAAGTCTCCCGGAAAAGGTCTTTTTTGGCTACTACTGCTTTTTAATAAATCAATAGGTCATTAAATCGAGATTCTGTTTGAAGGACGAGTTGGAGGAGAGTTAGTGACCACCAATTGATCAATCGACTGTGAGTATCATGCAGCAGCCACTCTTGCCAATTCTACAATTAGCTGTCCCTCCCCTCTAATCATCTCTCTATTCATCTTTCTTCAGGTGAATACGTTCTTTGCCACTATACCATGTACCATTAGACCCCACCAATTGTTAGTACGAGACCACTTAGTACTTCTAGAGAAGTATTAATTGTCAAAAATCAATCCCAAAATAAATTTTTTCTTCTGTGTTCTATGCCTTAATATGTTAGAATCTTTTCAACTCAAATCCCTGCCCATACCGCTTACATTTTTTTTCGAATTTATTCTCTCTTCACAAATATTTTGTTGTTTCTTCGACGTTTTTTTCTCGTTGACCTCTCACACTCGTTTGGTGAATATTCAAATTGAAGAAATGTATTTTTTGTATGAAAGGTAGCTGTCTGAAGTCCTTAGAAGCGAAGATAGCATCTGGCCTTCTACAAACGTGAAACCCTACAGTGAAGCACCTATGAATATCCACAAGCAACCTGATGTATTCAATTGTTATGTGTAGTTTACGACTGGTCTCACCAACAGTGGTGGTCTCCACGAGCCGATGAGGCTCCTTATTTACGTAGATTATCCTACGTAACGATTTTAAAAACCTGTTTTTGTCAAGCGCTCTGTCACAATTATGTCACATTGGTGTAAAATTTGATTATGGAGATTTGCTCACCAAAGTTCCACCAAACTTGCATGTAAATGTGATCATGTTTAACGCTATTCATAGACAGCTCAGAACGAGAATTACAACGAATATTGGTGTAGCGAACCATTACACGTAGTACGATCGTGTTGAGCTATCAAGCGTGTCGAAAAGAACAATGGATCAGTTTTCTACCGTCGGTAAACTCGACTGCACTTGACAACGTTGCCAAGTAAAAGCAAACAATCCGCGTTTTGCCGCATCCGTAGGCGGCTCACGAGCAGACCAAAATGTCGCGATGTTCTCAAGAACGCAACGAGATGTTTCAACAACCCGATCTATAAGGATCATCTCCTCGACCTTGGGTGTATATTGATCTATGGCACCCTTGATCTCGCCTTTTAGTTTTTAGAGGTTATAAAAGATGTCCAGGATATACTGGGAAGTATTCATCGTAAATCCTACCGAAATGCTGTAGGATAGTTAGCCGTGTGTATCGCGACCCTCATGAGCGTTGACGAAATTCCCAGCGATGAAATATAGCGGCACGACAGGACAACATTTATTACTGTTATTACTGTATTTTGAAAGTTTTTGTTGTCGGTAGACCAAACCATTGAATGTTATATCACCGAAGCTCAACATTATGTGAAGTTATCAAATTTTATTCATTCAACTCAACTCATCAAACACTTGACTCCAGTCTATATCATTCTACAGCAGCTGGAAAAAGTAATGATATCCACTTTCCCTGCCCGCCCGTTTCCTTGCAACTGAAGAGATGAACTAACCACTTCACAAGCACCGTACCCGTTTCAAAGTCTCCCCATGGCGAACCGTTTTTATTACTACATATCTTTGTACAAAGATCTATGCACATAATACATAGATGTGTAAATTGTGCCCAAAATTTCCGTTTTTTTTTTTTTTTTAATTTTTTGGATGAGATAATGGGTTAAATCTTTTAAAAGGCAATGTCTCAAGCTGAAAAAAAGTCAATCGGTGAAGAGGCTGTAGCTTTGACCGTTTGAGTAAGAACAAGAAGAACACGGTAAGGGTTAAAAACAGGGGTTTTGAAGTCATATAGCTAGGCTCCCTTTAGATCTAGCGTTTTGGAACTTTCAGGGCATGCTAATATCCAAACCAAAAAGATCCAAACCAAATTTCAAGTTGATCGGACATATATGGTATCCTGGAAAACGCCTTTAGTGACGTCCCGTAAACATACGCTCGGTACCGTTCTTTCTTCTCAATTTGTTCGCTTGGCGGGGCGGAACGCTATCGCGTTCCTAGATCAACATCTTATTTAATTCTTAAGAGCTGCAGTACCTTTTACATGTTTCAATAGTTTTCGTGGAAGTGATTCTACATCCCATAATACTTATTCAACCAGTGTCCATTGGATCACTTGCAATTCATTAGAAACTATGGTCTCACGAAATCAGTAAAGCACACTTAAAAATCATCACTTCAGAAGGATTACATGTTATATGAAATGTCAAAGTAATTCAATAGATTTTGAAACTGACCATCAATGTGCAAAATCGACTAATTTAAACATCCAAATTCCATTAAAAATTCGTCGATGGGAGGAGAAAGATTCGATTTTGATCACCGTGTTTTATCATTCCTTTGTTTTTAGGTCTATAAGAGGTGAGACCACGGCAAAGACACAGCAGAAAAACCTGAAAAACGGGATCTTGAGAAGCGATACACGTGTCCCGGGGGGCTCGAGCCTGCACATGCAGAAACAGCGGACAGGAAATGGGACCCAAATTTCAACTCAGTTACCGAGTCAACGTCCTCAAGTTCTCTCAGGGTGCCCGAGATGGAAATACTCGCTTGTCCAGATTATAAAAATGTCTTCTCCAGTGACTCACCCACCTGATTTGTACCGTACAAGGGAAAATCCCCGGATATCCTCATATTTACACGAAACGGTCGTCTCTCGCGTTTCAAATTGCAAGATAAAACGTCGATGATGACGGTTGAAGGTAACCATTTTAGTTCAGAGTTAATATTAGTAGCGGTCGTAAACAAGTTGACGTAGCTCAAAACACCCATCCGACGTCTTCCTTTGGATAACCACACAACGCGATGCTGTTGTATGGTAATTTATTATCAAGTATTTCATAGTTGGTTCTATTCGAGTTTTCGTGTTACCGTAGGTTTATAACTTTAAAATGGTCCACGTTTCACTGATAAATATCGCATTAAGTCGTGTGACTTATCTCACCTCCCCACGGTGCGCTTGAGAGCTAAAACGGCGGGCTTATCCCTCTGCCCTAATCCGAACAGAGCTCGAGACCGACACATTTCTCAGAAACGTATTTGGCCTGACGACTCCAAATACGGGTTTTGATTATTCGAAAATTAAACGCACCACTTGTCAAAATTAATTTTCATCTGATGTGGAAATCCTATAAATTAAGAAAATGATCTCATAACGTTGGTAGGTGATGTGGAAGGTCGTAGCAACCATCAATCGATATCCTTAAATCTCGTTCTCAAGCTATATAAATACCAAATCAACATCCACAGTGCAAACGCCTGTATGTACAAAAATTACAAAGGTTTTCTAACAGTAACTGTAACCAACAGAAACTGTAAGGTAACTTGGGATGTTCCGATATTATCGATATCATTGAATATGGATATTTTTGTTTCGATATTTCCGATATTATATCGACGTCGGAAATGCGATGTTATCGTGATATCGAAAGATTATGGCGAATACCAGCTTTCGATATTGTATTTTTATAAGTTAAGTATTTTTACAAAACCTTTTGATCCCGATAATCACGGTATGTTCATGATATTCTTATGATCTTATTAGGCCCCATGTACATTATATTTTCTATTTAAAATATTGTTTGTTTTATTGTAATTTTTCAGTCAAATGGTAGGTAATTATTAATCTACCTGTATTTTAATATATTTTATATTTGAATGAAAATGTTTGTGTTTTAATTATTCCAAAAATTGAACATGAACTATGCTGCATCAATGAGTTTTTCAGTTTTGGTACTGAAAATCCACAGTTTTTGGTAGCTTAAAATAGCGATCTCAAAAATTAGCTGACACACAAGTTTTTTTCAATAACAACCTCAAAAGTGTATTTTTCAACTAAATTTTACTCCACGTGTTGAAAATTAATAAAAATTATCTGCAATATAATGATGAAATCAGTCTTAGATTGTAGTAATATAGTAAATTGATTAAAAAACGCATTGTCATAAAATTATGAGTAATCATACAAATTTCGAAATATATCATTCGATATTGCCGATATCGATATTTTGTGGCGATAATATCGCTGTATCGATATCGACGTCGAAAATCACCATTTGAAAATTAAGTCCAATTATTGGAAGATCACTCTTCAAATGACAAATGTAAAATGCGGTCGAGGCAAACAAATCATAATATTTCCTAATCTAAAACTCTTGAACACTCGTTACTTTAATTACTTCTAATCTTACAAATTACATAGAATTGGACGTGAATCTATTATTAATTTTAACGGCAAAGAACTGAACACAACTGGTACGGCACACATAAGCCATATTCCAAATTCAGAGCTTCGAGTGTGTTATTGAGCGAAAAAAACTAGTCAGTCACTGAAATTATTAATCAAAGAAGCTCTAGTTCTATGATTATTGCAAAGGCCTAATGTCACCTATTATAACGATATTTTTAACAATTTGCTATTCGGATTCTACGTGTGTTTCAACGTAAACACACGATCATTCATCATTATCCAAGCCTCTCGATCTCAGTTTGAAACAGCCACGTAGTTTCCGGTAGCCCTTCGCATTATCGATGGGGGAAACTTGCGAGAAAAACTGAGGGGCGGTTGAAATGTAATTCCATTCCACTCCTTGTTTATTTTGAAAACAAGTTTTCCATGCTCGCGAGCGGAAAAGCGAAACGATAAGTCATCGGGCTGAAGCAATACTCGTATCTTTCTCATGGGCAAATGATTCCTTTTCCAGGGGAGTTTCTCAATTCACTCCTTTGTGTTTCATCTTTGGGAAGGCGGACCACTAAGATAAAAGACAAATTTTATCATAAATAGGTTGTAGATAAAAGCAGTTGGAGTCCTTTGAGGAGCAATGGAGGGTTCCGACCACTGCCTCAAGTTCCCCGGAGTTCTATCACGCGCTCCTTTCATCTGCGAAATGGATATCACCTCTCAATTGAGAAGTTGTTAGAGAACGAACGGAGTGAAGTGTGTCGATGTACAGTTTTCATTTTATCTACACAACTTCAGGCAAATTACTTAAATTAAAATTCAATGCAAAAACTTAAGTATGTTGTAAGCATGCGCAGTAGGGGAATTCGCTTTCTTGGTATAGAACAGTGAAAGCTAAAATTTAATAAGCCCGGTCGATATTGAACAAACAATTCCACTTCAGGTATGTGTTCTGCGACTGCAGTAATAGTCCAAATGAATAGCGAGAGTTGAATAAACAGTAGGTAATATAGTGGTTATATCACATAGTTGTATAATAACATCCATGGAGAATGAGAATATTTGTGGGGAAAAAAGATTAAAGTCCATACCATGTTTGAAATTTTAAATTATTTCCGGAAAGTATCTTTGATCTACGTGATTTTCTTTCTTGTTACTTGAACTCAATTAAATTCCCTCTCAGGTGGGCCTAACAGCTGTTTTTTTTTTTAAATGGATAGTGTCTGTCTAAAACGGTTTCAAACTTAGTTTTTCGATTTTCTTTCAAGTGTTTTCATTAAAAGGTTTCTTAAATTGTAAAACGGTATCTTCCCAAAATCGTCTGTTGTGTTGTTAGCAAACGTAGTTTATGGTTTCAACAATAAGAAATCGATTGATAAGTTCGATTGATCTGAATGCGAAGGGCTGACGTTGCGGCCGGCAAACCGGCAAAAGGCGACCGGTGCCGGCACTTGACCCCATCCCCCCCCCCCCCCCCCCACCGTTCAGTCGGGGGAGCAACAGACGGATCATCATCTTCCTTCGACAAGGCCGCGAAGTCCCTATCGCCCCCCCTTCGCCGCCCCCGCTGCCGTGACCGCCCCCCCTTCTTTAGGACAATCCTGAAGGATCCTCCCGAAGTTACATAAAGGACCGGGTGAAGAAGGGGGCGGTCATCCTCCCTCCACGGGGCACCCTGAGCTCCCCCACCGGCTCCCAGTATAAAAGCCTAAGGGATCATCTTCACGCGTTCAAGTGCTAAAGTGTGTTTGGTTTAGGGGGGGCAGTCGACATGATTTGGCTACCCTGGGCATTCGTAAGTACAAAATTGCAATTTATACACAACTTAATCATAAACATAAACTCCAATTTAACAATTTGTTCATAATCTTCCCAATAATTCCCAATTTCAACGACCCTAAAGCTACAATTTTTAGATACGACATTATAGTAACACAATAAAACTGGAAGCATGAAACTCAATACTCCCAATAACACTCTAAAATGAAATAGAGCATCTAACCTCCCTCATATCTAACCACGACTTACTTCACATTCCCCAACAAATACATTGATTCATCCTCATTTTGCTTCCCCCGAAAATATATAACAGAAAGAAAGAAAAAAATGTAAACAAATCATCTCAAGACAAGTAAAACCAATTTGAACAAAACAACCACAATCAAAATTCCATTGGGATAAAAACAACGCAAATTTCTGTACACAAGCACGAAAATCCTGTATTCTGCTATAATCATCTGTGTGAATATACGATCACCCTCACTTACATAGTGCTCCTCATCAGCTCATCAATCAGTCAATCAATATACTTGTATTTGCTAAAATCGCACGTAGTCCATAAGCAATGAATCATCCTCATAATGGTCCAACGACGGATTTCCATGAATTTCACCATCCAACCGATCTTGGATATCGATTAATTGTGAATATTTTTGTCACCTGTACTGCCCACTCACTTGGCAGCCTTTTTTGTCTGGTGCAAGGATCAATTTTATTAAATAGTCACCATTGTTCAAGACTGTCATCTTGATTTTCCAAGGTTACTTGATTTGGTTAACATTTTCACTGCTATCCTCTAACTACAATATCAATATTTTACCATGTTCAAGTTTTTATCAATGTGAAATGTGTTTTGTTGTTTTTGTGAGTTTTGTTAATGTTCGTACGATATTAATAAAATGAACACGTAATTCAACATTAATCCATTTTGATAATTCGGTTAGCCTAAACTGGAACACAAATTCCTAAATCCTGGGACTCGCTTTGAGCCGGTAATATTTGATTTGACATTTGCCTGAATCCAGAAATCGGTCCGAATCAAGTAGATTGTAGATCTATATTCAACCTGTTGCTAAATACCATCTACGAAATTCAGGTGGAAAAATGAAATGAGAGAATCAAAACTCCTTCTGGAGCGCACAAGTTACGATACAAGCATCCGTACCACATCAAAGAAGGGCATAATTAAATTCCTTCAAGCAGGGGCTTAAGGGGTCAAAAGGTGGCCTGGAAGTCAAATATGCTAGTACTCCCTTTATTGCCCTTCATTTGAGACCGACCAGGACCTTTCAGACGAGACTATTTAGCTTTCAAATCCCTTCTCGTTATCCTACAGACGATATTTACATGGACACCACTCGTTTTAATTTACTGAATAAAATCATTTGAAATTAGTGAACCCACTTTCTTAAATTTTACTGGAAAAGTCAAGTCTGTGTCATTTCCATGCTCCAAGCTTCCCAAACTCCTGGCCCAGGTTGTACTACTGTATTCATGTCTCTGGAGAAATTAATCAAGTTTTTCGATTGATGGGCACTATAAACGAAAGGTTAAGGCTTTACCTCAAGCCATTTATTTATCACCACAGTACATAGGTAAAGCATCGAGTACCACTTTTGTTAACCGAATTTTCGATTATATTGCGCAATTCCAACGAGAGTTCCTCTCGTATGTGGGTGTGATAGTGGGTGTTTATTGATCTGAAATCGGTATTCGAATAAATAAATTCTAACAATAACTTCGTAACAAGAGCAGTTTCAAAAATCTGGATTTCTGAATGAATAACACGGTGTGAGTTTAGGAAACTGCTACTTTACAACAGATCGGGAGCCGGTAGCAGTGACCGCTTTATGGGAAACCTTGACCATGGACGGATCGGGTTCACCTACGACAACTTCAAACAGGGCATTCAGACGATGTCCGTAGCCTAACAGTAACGTTTAGCAAGCTCGAAATTCGGCACCGATGTGACCTGAAGATGAAATCAGTTCAAGGAATCGACAAGTTAGCACCGTCGCTACGAGTTTGCCTTTCAAGCAGGAGTTGAATTTAAATTAGCCTCCGGACCCAATGTCAATAACGGCTCGTCAAACAGAAGTGGAGGACCACGGCTTTGCCTATCTCTATAAATTACTTAGTGTTTCACTATCACGAATCATTCTTTCAACAGCATACCAAATAGATACCGATTCACCGAGTAAATAATTCGATTACCCCTTCAAGTCACGATATAGCAACCCATGTGCAATACCACTACAACATAGAAACATCTACCCACAACAGTTGTTTCTCACTGAAGGTTTCTAACAATCTACTAAAATATTGGGTTTTCAAGTCAAACTCTTACATTTGGGCAAATGTGGCTCAAAAGTGAGCCAACTGACATACCCTGACATATTGGCATGAAACCCACTAGTCAATTGTCATCCACTTGTTGTGGCCATATCTTTACTATCGTTTGAATTATGAGTTGTGCGCCACGTAATCTACAACAGTCATGAATATATCAAAAAGTGGATTATAAGGAGGCAAAGCCGATGAACCACATATGAGCCACTACACAATTCAGGTGAATTTAAAAGGACCAAATATTGCACTCTTGGCAATCGAAAGGTCAATATCGATGTCTAATGTTGCCTTTTTTTTGCGAGAGAAACTGTGGGAAAATGTTGAAGAAGACTATCTCTTTTGAGGGTCTGCACTTCACAACTATATGGGGATTCACCTACTAACTCTTACCCTTGACCTAGTCCATCACTTCTTCAGCGTTACTTCGGTGTGGTGTCGATCACTATGGGTTTGTCACGCCATCGCCGAGTTTCTTCTTGCGGCCTCGTAGTTTCCTTCATCTGAAGATCGGGTCGTCTCGTTTTTTTGGTTTGCAGATTCGGACTATGAACGATACAATCCAATTTTTCCGTTTAGAGACAAGAGATCATCCCAATCACTGTGTTTGGTGTGATTGTACCCGTCTCCTGAGAGCATCTTCCTTTCTCTGATCCATTTGGAGCAGTGGATAAAAACGTCATCCTGTGCCCTGCAGTAACTGGACAGAGTCAACTGTCTCTTTCTCTACAATTTCAACAACTACCTCGATTTGTTTTTGCATGATTATCTTCATCGCGGATACGATACATACAAATTTGTTGTGAAACATCAGAGTCTCTAACGTAGGAAATTGTTAGTAATCCACTCATTGATTCGAGGTTTTGGTATAAAAAATAAATACAAATGCAGAAATTCTGCGAAGCTCTTAGTGCCGTCGAATCAGTTAGTTTTTGCGGGTCCTTTCCCCAGTATCAACCATTTCTTATCGGTTGAGAACGTTTAAAACGTTTCTGAAAGGAAGGTCGTAAGTTTTTTTGATTGTGACGCTGAGTGAAGACACTCTCGACACTAACATCACACCTATGCAGTGAAGTATATCCACGATTCAATTCTGATAGAGTAAATCATCACAAATTTAACAACTTCCAAAGTTGAAGATTGTTGACCTATTGTATAAAACTGTCCAGAAATGGTTCATAGCTCCTCATAAGGGTAAATTTGTCAAATAACAGTTTGTTTAATAAAATTAAAAAAAAAAGATTCATTATAATACAACGTCTTTCTAACTAACTCCCACACTGCTGTATCAATTTCAGCAGAATCTTACAATAATATCAAAGTAATAATATTATTATTACTTTGGTTACCTGTATCAATCACACCAATTCGTACCGTATGAATCATTTGTCATTACAATAATTATTGTAGCCCCCGAAAAAATGATTAGCTCACAAAAAGCTACAATACTTTTTTTCCCATAAATGCGAGTCATTTTCGGAGGATTTTAACTTTCAGAGAAAATTAATTTGCAGAATGAACGTACGAGTATAATATACATAATATTATCATGTAACGCCCATTCAATTATACACATTTACTAATCAAATTGTCACTGCCACACAAACGAGACATTTTAAATTATATTTACTTCCCGAAATTGTACTGGGGGTTAGTGGATCCTGTCACGAAAACACGTACATTTTTTACAAACATACGCACACATTAGGATGGCCTGGAAATGATAATAAATTGACATTGTTTTCTCAGAACACTGCGTTTCAAATTGGCCTCGTCGTCGTTAAAATTATATCACGTGCCTACTCTGAAATGAAATTGAATTATGAGAATGAATATATCTTTTCACGAAATGAAAATAATGTTATCCTAAGCGAATTTCCGTTTTTGATACAAGCTGAAATGAATCGCATTCCCGATTATGCTTACCTGACCCACATAAAGTATTAATGACTCGGATCTTTTTGCCACTCGAAGTTCATGCCAAAGGTTCTCTTGAGAGGTTTAGCAAATGGAACGGAATATTAAAACATCTCTCATTCACGGAAAAAGAAGGCGGCTGATGAAGAGCCCCCCCCCCCCCATCGCACAGTCAAACTAAGATTCAAAAGGTTGGTTTCTGTCGAGAATATAATCATATCGCGGCGAGGATTTAAACGGGAAATATAAATAGGTTTCAACAGATTTTCGTGGTTTCGACATAAATGGTTCGCGAAATTGAATGCCCTCCGAAAGTTGGCCGAAGAATAGAAACCCTCAACGGAAAATGCCTTGGAAGGCCGCAAGATTTGGCGGGGTATCGGCGGATCCCTTATTAACTTGATGAAACGACGAAATTTAATCATGAACTAAGAGGAAACTCTCAGCGTCAGCAGAACAGAACTCACGTGCAACACATTGAACACCTGTTATATCATTAGCGTTTCCATGTCGTAAATTGATCGATTTGAATCCAATTTTTTGGAACCATTAAAATTACGCTCTTCTTACGTACTTAAGCATCCTGTAATAACAAGATGTGGCAGAGCTTCTGAGTATCCATAACGTGATTAGGTATACGATGATTAGGTATACGTATATGTTTATAAGTGTATTGGGATTAAAATGAGTCATTGGAATCAAGCGGAAAAAATTGACCAGGGCGGTCTGAAACGCAAAATGCCAGTGGAAACTTTGGTTTTAGAGGATTGAAAGGTTGTTTACCTCATAATAATTATAAATGAAAACTGAATGAATTGACGTTCGAAATGAAGAGATGGATTAGAAAAAAATATATTTTTGGGTGCAAAACAACCTCATCGCTGAGCGAAAACGATTCGAAATAAACAGGAGGGCATTTTTATTAAATCATGAAACCATTAACCTAACAAGAGACGTAAGGAGATTTCCGCCCCCGGCTTGATTAAATCGAATTTTTTAAACGAGCTTCCTCCGAGTTTCAGAGACCGAGTTTATTACGGAACGCAAAAGACATGAGGGCAGGGGTGAAGGTTTGGCCTAAACTAAAAGCCGTTTTCCCGTTGAATTCCAAGTGATTCAAACTGATCCAACCACCAAACATCACGGCAAACATAATTTTCAAACAATTAACTTGTCTTTGGAATGTCTGTGCCCACGCGTTGCTCTTCAGAACTGTAATTGAGTTTGAGTAATTCGGTTTTGAAAGGGACCGTCAGTTGAGATTCTTGAATATTCAAATAGACGAACGGTTCGCCGGTCTTTGGTTCTGATTGATTAATTTCCCCATTAGATGGTACGTCAAGAACTCGAGCGATCGGGATTGTGATAGACCGCACACCAGTCGATTAAAAGCTCAATTCCTCTAGATGTATTGAATCGGACAATGATGAATACATAAACGTTGAAAAATTAGGGGTCCATGAAGATCTAGATAAATCAAATTTGTCTATGCAAATAATCATCTGGTTTTAAATTTGTACAAAATAATTTTGTACAAACGGCCGCCGTTGAAGAATTAAGTGACAGTTTTTAGTGGTTGAGAATCCTCCTTGTCACTTTTGCAAGAAGAAGAAGAAGACATGATTATTCGTGATAACTCATGAATCATTATTCGTTGTGAGCCAAAATTGTAGGACTGGCCTTTTGGGCCAACTGTCCGGGTAGACGGATATATACGGATATAACCTATCTCTATAACTATATATAGGTTATATCCGTATATATCCGTCTACCCGGACAGTTGGCCCAAAAGGCCAGTCCTACAATTTTGGCCAGTCCTACAAAAAAAAAGAAGTATTAAATTTTATAAATGTTATAAACCTTAAAATTGTATAAACCTATATATAATATATATTATATAGGTTTATACAATTTTAAGGTTTATAAAATTTATAAAATTTAATACTTCTTTTTTTATTGTAGGTAATGTTTAACATAATTACTAGTTTTTTATTTTGTTTCTCTAGGATCGCTAAAATTTTCAATAAATTTATTCAATAATGTAATATACTCCAAACCGAGTTAATGATTTTAATTACGAACTAGACATTTTCTATAATCCACTGTCTCTCTTGTCACCATTCCTCGCTTTTATTTACCTTCTCTTATGAAAATCGTCAGTATGGATATTTCTAGATGTTTTAGGACATTTCTTTCTAGGCTAAATTAGACCATATTTCTACAGGTGTGCGGGTTATCGGCCAGCAGAACTGATTAGGATCTTGATCTCGATTAGTGGTGTACCCAACGAATCACAATGAGAACATCATACCCCTATAGAAATATATAAATATATGTACAGTATTCCGCACACCATTTAAAATCCCCAACGAAATGGTATGAAGTGATTGAAGTTGCCAAAACTCTTTTAAATTCTTTGTGAATATTCAGAATTTGGCACTTAATTCCGCCAAAGCACGGAGATTATGTATTTTACCCGATAAGTTTAAGAAGAAAAGGGAGGTCTGGATAGACCAATATTAGCTTCCTCTTTTCAGGCGGAAGCTCCCGTTTTTCATAACTTCTTTCAAACTGAAACTTTTTTTCCCCCCTCCACGACCCGATTGAAAGGGAAGAAAAAAGATTTTATCAAGGTAGTATTCCACAGTTTAATATTCCCGCTTTGGGGTGTACTTCGCGCCAGCCGTTCCGCGGGGTATAAATACATCTGATGAATTTCGTTGGATTAGCGGCGGAACTCTTCGATGCACAGGGTTAATTATCTTCTTTGTGCAGTTCACCCTTCTGTCTAAATCACGAAATGATAGATGAAACGTTCAGAGATGATGAATTGATTACAAATCCTACCTATTAACTTTAAAATTATTCATTAATTATTACCAATTATTATTGTTTATTAACTCGATGTCTCAACACCAATGTGGCATTTGAATCAGCCGGGCGGGTATAAACATGACCAGACATGCTGCCGCATGATTCACCCTCACAGAGTTGCGTTTTTCAAATTTCAATATTCATTTTCAACCCCTTCCCATTGACTTAGGGTTATGAATAGTTTCAAGGATCATTTTATGGCTGAAACGTAAACCCTCACGTTTTGAGGTGGGATAATTTTCTTTTCTTGGACGATTCCAAAGATTCATTATCGAAGATAATAACTACAAAATAGATCACGGTTATATGGATTATAAGGAGAGATTTCAAGGGTGGAATACTCCTATTAATCAAAGGAAGATGTGGTATTATACATTACTAGAATACATTGGTAGGTAAATTGTAAGCAGCAGACTGTCATAATATGACAGTCTGCTGCTTACAATTTATGTATATTATACACTTCTTGTCAAAATATTTGGCGTAGACTATTTAATTCAAGTTCATCGGAAAATGATTGTTTTTTTTTTTTTCAGGATTAAGATCAGAACAACATTATTAACAATATCATGCTTGCAAGTCATATTTCATAAAACAGCGGCTGATCCCATTCAATAACACAACTGGGTATATGCATACTCCATGGAGTATAATTCCATCAGATGCATCTGGGGCTGTTTTTGATGAATGGAGCGCATCAATAAACGAGCCCTGTGCAGTGCTGTTATCAATTGATTAACGCTCGGGGTCCACTAGGAACCTCCGTAATGCAGTTCCAGTCGCCAATAATCCTATCATTGCCGACCCGTAGGATAATCGGTGGCGCGATGTTAATGAAAAGCAGCGCGCTCCCCCGGATCACACCCGGGTGAGTGCCTCGATGAATGAAAACAAATTTTCCAAGCAATGACTGGGAGATTATTAAGAGTGCCTACATCCATGTCGTCTCCTGCGTTAGATGAGAGCATAACACTGGCCAACAAAAAAGGGTTTTTTTGGTGCAGCGGGGATTTGGTGCAAGTGTTGGGGTTTTTTCAGTGTGCTGAATCCAAATCTGAAACCTTTTTTTAGCCATCAGGTCTGGTTTTTCAGATATAGCTCATATACCCCTTTTGTTTGTATGTTAAAAATTGTACTTAAAAAATCCTAGTTAATTTTTCACTTTCTGTGGGTTTTGAGGTGCAGAATCCGAATTTGAAATCCGACTTTTTTTTTTTTTTTTCTTGGCATCGGTTTTATTTCCTTTCAGCCATATCCGACTTCAGCTATCTTCTTCTATTCCACGGAAAACACCGGTAAAGTTGACAAAAAACACTGTAAAATCCCAAAAATCACGTTTTTATACTTTTTTAAAATTCATTTTTTGGCACACAAACTACGATAGATAGAAAAAAACTAGTTCCAAAGTCGGATTCAGCATGAAAAATCCTCCAAGATAAACCACAGTTGGATTTTCATCTGATATGTTCACTTTGTTCATTTGGAGGAGGATTGAGGAACACAAAAGTTGGTTATTGGTTCAACATGTTGGAAGATTCTTCCAATTGATTTAATTAAATCAACAACATAAACATAATCCTGGTTAATTTTTCACTTCATCAATATATGATGAGCATACATTTATTATCTGTTAAATTAACAAGGATTTTTGGAAGTTCAATTTTTATCACCCAAATGTAGCTAGAAAAGAGGCGGCTATACGAGCTATATCTCAAAAACTATACCAGGTATCAGGTCCTGATGGCGAATAATGGGTTTCAGATTTGGATTCAGCCGATCGAAAAACCCCAACTCAAACCCTTGTCTCCTCTGCACCAAACAACACCTTTTGTTTGTTGGCCAGTGTAATTTATGGATGTAAATCTCGGAATCGAGTAAAGGTACGGAAAATCTCTGGGCCTCTTTCCAGATTCGCGAAAACCGTGAGACCATTCGGTGCAGCTAATACAGTTGGTACTATAACGCTGTAGGTGTGTGTTGAACTTTCGAGGATATCGCTGAATTGTTATGTCGCATCGAAGGGCTACGCGATCTGATTATCTGATCGAACAACTGAATATTCATGTTGGCATTGTCTGTAGTGAAGGAATACGACGAGGTAGTTTAATAATAAAACAAGAAGCTGTTATTGGGTTGATGAAACGTCATGGAGGTATGAAGAGAAGGTAGGGATTGAAAAGCCGAAGCTTACTAACCAACATATTGATGCATTACGGAATGATTTCATGCATGTTTATGTGTGTCTAGCCAGATGTGCGCTTACTCGTCTACCACTAACGCCCTCAACTCGCGGTAGCGAAAAGGCTTGAGCAACTGCCAAGAATTTTAGTTTTTCCTTCGACGCCGAGACCTCCCAAGGACCCTTTTACCGACTAGATCTGATCAGGCATCAACGTCCTCTGCCGCCCATACAAACGCCCATCGTCTGCTCATCTTCCACTTCGTCTCGGGCCTCTTGCGTCATTTCCCAACTCGTTTGGTGGAAGGCGAAAAGAAAAGACAATGCCTCCCGTTCCAAGGTGCCAAGGGGCCCGTAAAATCCTTTATTGGGCAGGAACCGCCGCGGAATTACTCCGACTGTACGGACATATTGTACGTCTCGTTCGCTGAAAGAAGAGTTTCAACAGAGTTTTAATCTTACTCAATAGTCTAATTATCTCATCGTGAGGGTTTAATTTCGCTATCCGATGTCACGAGTGCTCATCACGGCTCCCGAGTCGTCGCTAATGGTGGGCGCATGCTCTCGGTTTTAAGCACGGCCTAAAGCTTCAAGTCCTTATTTGGGAGGCAGTCGTGTCATCCTCAATTATTCGGAGGATCTAGTAGCACTAACGTCAACCACATTAAAGGTCAATTTGAATATGTTATAACTCAATGTTTCCCCGCACCATTCATATTTACATTGATCACGATATCATGGTAAATACCTGAGAAGGCATTTTGGAAAAGAATTGAAAAGAATCCAATATTGTTTTCGGATAGGAATTACTGCAACAACTGAGGGTTACTAGGATCGAATCGAAATTTTCTATTCAAGGAAAGAGTACCCCGAAGACGACTCGTGGTATGTGAACCAAGTTCGCGAATCAAACCGGTTGAAAAACGCATATAAAATTTAGAAAATCCACAGTCTAAAAGAGTGCATTTTTGAAGAAATAACCAGTTTTTTGTAAAATGTCTCCATTTTACTACTGGTTTTATAACAAATTTTGAAGACAATCGTGAGATGGTGAAGTCAGAATTGCGATATCTCATTCCGTTATCAGATTAGAACAGATGAACCGTGCAGAACATCTCAAATTACAACCAAGTTTGTTCATCTTCATCATTGTGTTCAGCATTTAAAAAAAACCCTTCAAAATGAGGTGTCTCTTGTCAGAATGTTTCATTTTGGGAATTTATGGATAATTTTGTTTACCCCTTAAACGCCCCAAAACCCTCCTTAGAGTCGCCTGATTCTGCCCATCTTCGAACTTAGCCATGGTTTCAGTCAATTTTAAGAGACATTATGACCAGAGCCAGTCCATCTATTGTCATCATGAGTGCTGCAGGTCACCTAAGGCATCCATGAGGCTTCTAGCCAATTTTCAATATACATGAGACCAACTTCTTTTCATGTTTGATATCATTAAATGTCCATTTTTTAGATGCAGCTCCAAATTCAAATTGAACATTTTGATTCTAAAATTTGTGATATAAGTTATACCTACTTCTAGTTGGCAAATCATCGTCTTTAATTTTTATTAGCTAGGTACTGATTTAGGTGGCGGACGGTGCAATAAATTTAATGAAAACAACTGATATTAGCCAGATGTTTAAATTTTACTTACATGATCATGTTCGCGCCAACCATGTGTACATCGAGTGGCAGAGTTTCATTCAAGGGAACTTTCCCCATCGTCCTTGGCACTCCAGTAATCTGCTACTCTGACCATAGAAAATTCAAGATGGACAAAGTGGCGCATCAATCATTAATCGTGCACAACATTTCTCGTAGTTAAGTGTGCGTGAAAAATCCTCGCTTGGAGCCGACCGTGGACGGACACAGCGAGAGGGTCAAAACCGGCGTCACGAACTCATTAGGGCCACCAAAATGGTGATGAGAGACTTTATTTATTTTTTGCAGCCTCCTACTGACCTCAGGACGTTCTCAAGTGACAGCATCTTTGACATGGGCCAATGTTTCGTGTCATGAGCATTCACGCAAGCGGTTTTGAATCGGGAACATTCTAATATTACTATACTTTTTGTAAGTCTAATTGAACGAAGGTTGTATGAGGAGCATCATGCATCTCAAAGGTGAATTGTAATCACATTATTGGTATTAATTTATTCATTGAAGTTTATTATTGAAGTCACTCACTATTTATTGCATTAAAGGTGAGTTTCACCTATTTCCAAGACTTCCTGCTTCCGGTAGTACTTCCATGTCTTTAATGCTAAATTTCTGTTCTCACTATCTAGGTAAATATTGATTTTGATATTACTGAAATAAGGCTCCCACTTTGGGTTTCAAAATGAACGTGATGCCCCAGAACCTTAAAATTCCACAGGGTCCGTTCGTGTTGGTCCATTAAGACACAACATAATGGTATATCAACCCCCTCGTCATCCTAATCAACTGCAAATGTTGCACTTGAAAGAAATAGACACTCACAACAACGTGTTTTTTTCTAACTTGAATTCATTTGAGAATTGGAAATGTGAACCCGTCGCCGTCAATCTCCGATGACTTCACTCCAGACGCTTCAAGGTAAACAAGGGAATATTCGAAGCCGCGAAAGAATTTTATTGAATCGTGAATACATGAAAACCACCGTGACTCTTCGGTAGTAATTACGTAGGACGTCATCCCGACAAATCCAACTTGCCTCCTTAAGCGGAAGAGTCAAAGCTGCAAGGGCTCTGTATTGAATTTATTCCGACGTAGTTTGAACCATCAAACCTCGGCCCTTAAACAGTATTTTATTGGTATGACTGAACCACTTGACCCATAAAATTGAAAGTTCAGACGTGGAACGAGCTGTTACGTATAGACGCTAGTTCAGTTCAGGCATTCGTAGTAACTTGTGAGAATTACTGACTAATTATTGCTAGGGCAACTCTTGATTATTACTCAAACTTAATTATTTCTAGAAGTGCGAATAATAACATTTCCGTATACCGAATTTGATTTCAACCGTGTTTTTCCGTCTAACCAGTAATCAACCAGTAATCAACATGTGGATTACAAGGCACCAATATGAACTCATTAACCAACTCAAACGATATTTGCCGAGCAAATAATAATCAGTTACCCCTAGCAATTTCCCTAATTAATTTACTCTAACCGCCGTACAGCGCCTAATATGGGATTTTAATTACAACGCCTTATATAACGTTTAGGGGTAATTTTAACGTTTATTTTCTGGTCAACGATTCTACAATTTGTTGGTTTTATTTCAATGTGGTAAAATTAACAACAGTTTGGTATGTTACGGATATATAAACCGGCTGTGTTGATCACAATCTATTTTCGTGACCCTAATGATGGGTGACACATACCCTCAATATGATGGCTGACTAATACATTTCTTTTCGTATTATAGTTATGGCGTTTAAAGGATATTACTTAGAGACACAAACAGTGATATAACTCAAGTTTTTGACTTGGTTTAAATTTGATGGAATCAGTCCCCATGTATGATCATCCAATGAAGCTTACAATCAGTATAATCAGATAAGTAATCTATTGAGGATTACTCTATTGTCTATTTTGGTGTGTATTTAGGACGGAAAAATAATGCCTTATTTATATTTATTAATACAAATTATCAATCAATGAAATACTCGTACCAACGATAAGTTGATAGAACCATATACTTTAGAATAATATAATTGTAGTATAATTTTCGAAATTATTCTAGACAAGGAACGAGTTGCTAGTTCACCAACCAAGATCCCTACGACAATTTCTTGCCGGCGATGTGATTTATTGGTTTCGGAGAAACGCTTCGAAACTCCGAACGCTGTTGTAACTTTGGCACCTGCTTTCAAGAAGTGCTAGTTAAGATTATTGCCAGACGAACTGTACATTAGATTGCTGATTATTCTGATCTTTGATGAACCTCCGTTTAGCGGTAACAGCTGACAACCTCTCGTAGAAATGGCAGGCGTTGTGGTAACCTCAGCCGTGGCCCGTGCGACCCGTTGCCGCTAATGATGATATTATATATGTAACCAATGCGTTTCACCATTCGACGGGACACCAATTCTGGATGTATCCAATTACCTTGAACTTATTCTTTGATATTGAGTTCGGCGAAATATCAAAACTGACATGACAAAATGGAGGCAGATATCAGGGAGGATAATGACGAGAAGTAATGGAGACTAGTGACAGATGACATTTCTTCTAGAGCCAGTTGAAAGCGATTGGAAAATGTTTGTTAAAGCTTAGGGACTCCCATAGATCTATACATGAAAATCGCTTGAGACACTGAATAAAGTTCCCTGATGGCAAATAGGTAGTACAGGCAATGCCCTCCCTGGTATGTCAGAATTACCAAAGACAAACCGCTTATTAATTATTATCAACTACTGACCAAGTTGTAACTACCCGTATGAATTCTACCAATTCCCAAGTGGGCCGAGTCTAATCAGATTATAATCCCATATAAACCGACTCGATCGCCATGAAACGGCATTCGTGATCAACCCAAATGAAGAGTCCGAATCAAACAGCAATATTTACGGCCAGATGTTGAAATACCAAAAACAGAGTTCCGCGAGTGGTAGTTAAAAGGGGGAATTTAGCACCAGAGTGTCAATCGATCATCCAAAAGTACGAGGCAGTTCCTGGTTGCAGCGTCTGCGAGATTTTTTCCACGATTATGCGCGTCTTAATGTCATTGCTATTAGTGGCACAGTTCTTTACGAAATATGTGTAAGCATTGTATTTCTTAACTCGCGGTGTAATATGTGACATAAGAGCAGCGGCATTTCAATATTTAATAATACACAATCATCGTGTTATGGAAGCGTATTTTCACGAATAGTGATACACAACAAATAATAACTGAATATTTTGGATTCTCCCTCGCAAAAAACTCTTCTTCCCAAAAGTCCCACAAATATAATAAGTAACCGAAAAGAGTTCATCTTAACTGCCATACGATGGAAAGATATTCGGGCCATACACTTTTTGGTTAATATCCAGATTGGACATGATATTATCAGCGATATATATAACGATTCAGTATTCGAAATAATAGATTTCATTACTTTTTCTCGGAACTTATCAATATTATCCTAATGGTATAAATAATTTCATTTCCCACTCTCATGTACACAACTTGTCGCTCTTGATGATCTTGAAGAGCTTGAAGTAACCATTAAAATTCCTTTTAAAATTGTACAATTTGTAGGGTGATAGGGATAAAAACGATTCGAGTACGAGCCCTGTAGTGGTGGGGATACAGCTTTCATGAGATAATCTGCCGATTTTTCATGTCACAATAAGGCGTCAGCAGTAAAGATTTTGTATCTCCTCAAACTGGGAAATATACGAGGAGGAAGCGCAACGCGCGTGGGATCACAAATGGTTTCTTATGGTAGCCAATCTGTGTTTACGTCCTCCATTCCAGTTCTAGTGGGCGACGGCCCTCCTTGTATACCGAATACGTGCAAGTTCTCAAATACCCGGCAAATGGAGATAATTCCGTTAGAACCTCCCAGTGAAACTGGGCTCTCACGTAGGGGAATCTTGGCAACGTACTTCAGGAGGTCCGGGTCGTTTCGTGTCGTGTAGTTCGTGGGTGTACCTACTTTCATAACGGTATATGCACTTCACGGGGTCTGGTTCGGTGACAGTTCGTTATAGTCCTTCAAAACGATGACTAAATCCAACAGAATAATAATATCATTATTATTATGAATGATATTGATACTGGTCCCCAACCAAAACATGCACCAAAAGGAGCGCTTTAGTCAAGGTGTAATAAATATTTAATTAATTCCCAAATAGGTACCTACTATCGGGATTTTTCCTCAATAATGAGTTTATTTTATAACTACGAATAGATGCATATTAGGAAAATTATGATGGCTTCAGTTTTATGTAGCTCAAAAAGACAAAATATTCTCAATCTAAGATTGAGAGGAGATTTAAAACGGGTTGGATACATACCGCTACGTTTTGGAGCGGTTTGCAATACATAAATCGGTGTTACTTCAGCTTAGCAATAAAATTTGCATTATCCAACGGTCTTGTGGTTGGTTAGTTTGGTAGGTAAGTACTTTTTCCCGGTACCTATCAGCTGAGATGTGTAATGTGACTTTTCACAAAACACCGCGTTTTTTGTCGATACTATCCAACAATTATGTTACCTCGGGTTCCTCTCCTGCGAGATTGAAACCCCAGATCGACCTCTCGAGTCGTAATAGAACAATAAATTCAACAATCTCCGGCGGAGCGACGGGATACAATCAGGGAACACTATGGTTCAGCGTTCTGTCCACGACCGGCGATCCGGCAAGAGGTTTAGAGCGGACATCCATCATTCGAGTCCGCTCAATCTTACCCGGCTTTCTTCCTTTCTTTTAACAGTCTGGAAGGGGAGTCTAGACGAATCCTGTCTTACTACGGGGAACCTAGTTTATTACAACAGGAAATACCTTCTTCACGATTGGACCTACTACCGTTTGACAGAGTCGACAGATTTGTTTGAGGGAAAGCGCTTTACAGAGGGTGTCACTATAATGTGGGATTCTATTTTTGTTGATTGAAGGGCAATGCAAAGAAAACAAGAACGCATTCGTGATGAGCAGGAAAATGCCGTTACCTCACAGTTGAGGTCACTGGAGGTCATTTTGCTAATTACCAGTGAGTAGTACACATTACATGAAAGCCACACGTCGTCGTTTCATTATTGTTCAACCTTGAGCTAAGATAATGTCCAGAGAGATTGGCGAATCACATCTGTTTACATTATCAGCTTTTGAAATCCAATCAAAAATTCTTCTTGCTACGAATTGTTGGAATTTCCAACTAATGTTTCTTGCAAAATAGCTAGTACCTATGTAATACAACATTTCAACAGGTAATCGTTTTAAACGACCAACGTTTGATTTGATTTTATTTACTTTAATTTTTCAACGATTTTTCAGATCCCAAGTACCTAAGTAGTTAGATACATCGCAGAATAACATTTTTTGGGAGGTTTTATCAGATCAACGTATTTTTTTGGCCGAT
Organism: Stenodema calcarata; assembly: GCA_963920205.1. Classification (NCBI taxonomy): domain Eukaryota; kingdom Metazoa; phylum Arthropoda; class Insecta; order Hemiptera; family Miridae; genus Stenodema; species Stenodema calcarata. Next base: position 19,479,640 of record OY986055.1, on the reverse strand, counting down.
TCCAGCGGTACACAAGACAGATACTTGAGCGAAAATCAAATTATGTAAACCGACTAAATGTAATATTACGATAACTATAATACATTACACAAAATAGCTGTAATAATATTATTATGATTTTAAAATTAAGATGGTTAAAATTAGGATATTAGCTGTAATAATAAAATTATGATATAAAATTAGGATGGATCAAAGAAATACAATACCTAATCTCACAACTCTTCAAAAAGTTGTGGATAACATCGATTTGCCAGTCATAGCCGATCATGCAATCATTCCATAGCGAGATATTTCAGTTTTCCCAGTTGACCACCTTAAAAGCGTACAAAACAGCGTCTGGTGACAAATTTACACCCCACAAAATTTCAATAGAGCTCGGTTGCAGTATTTATAAAATTACGCATAACTAGAAATGTTACCCGCAGTCAACAGGGTGTAAAACAGTGGTGACAGCGATAGATGACATCGAGTGCAAATTAGTAATTCGCCCAACATTTTCATGATCCCCGTTTTTGCTGGAATTATTGGTCAACAAATTTCGCTTCGGTAATTTGCAAGATACGCCGAGCAGAAACGTTCGATAGATCATGGTAAACGAACCCATTTTCCATCGTCTAGTTCAATCGGCGGTTTTGATGGATGGTCTGAACTGAACAATACCCACGGTGTCCAGTAGGTAACAATATCGTATGCTACTCGATACTCAATCTGTTCTAAATATTATTTCACGAATATACCAAAGCGGAAGGGAAGAAATTTTCGAAAAAAGGCGCTCGCTCCGCTATTAATTACGACTTGAGTGAAAAATAGTCACACGTTTTAATCCATCGAATGAAACTTGCCATGATAAATTGACCTTATTGTGAGCTGAACTTGAGCGGTTCGAGTTAAGTGGCACTACAAGCTTCATTCCGCTTCCTTCACTTTTTTTTTTCAGGAGGAAATTCAGATTATAAATAATGGTAGGGGACAGAAGTAGGTCACCAAGACTATTTTGTATCACACACCAGACTCAAGCAACTCCTGATACCGATCGATATCCATGTCCACCAAGTATATTATACGAGTAGAAATATTTGTAATATTTGTTAATGATTTAAATTGAAATAAAAGGATTTCTGGTCGAGGTCAACCAAACCAATTGTACAGTTGCACGGTGAAGATAAATGAACGAATGAAGTCGAGAAATCGGTAATTTATTGTTCTAGAACAATAATTGAAAATATGGAAAATTGGGGAGCGCGAAAGTAACAAACTACAAGCGTTTGACTGAAAGGCGTGGGAATACGGGAGGGACCCATATGGCGTCACGTGACGCAGTTCGGTATAATAGGTATTATACCTATAATAGGTACTTCATGTTTTGCCCTTTTCTCGGCATATTACCCCAAGTGGCATTTATAAATTAGGAAATAATATTCTGGAATTATTATGTGTTGTAATTCGGCAAGTATGTGTGATAATGTGGAAGTTAGGGAGCGCTAGTGGTCTACGGGGATAAGGGGAACTAAAGGCGCTAGTGGAAGGTCGATAGAGTTACTGGCAACTATATGTAGGAAAGTGGCAGGTCGAGAGCGCTTGTGGGCTACGGGGAATAAGCGAAACTGAAGAACTGAAGCCCCAAGAAGCCCAAACAGCTTTGGGGGTCGAACACCAATCTTTTGATAGACGAGCACAGTAAGAAATGACAAATATCTTAACATTTCTGAAAATGGTTTAAACAACGATCACAACCCTGAAAACTCAGCGTTTTATGAATGTTAGAGAGTAACCGATAAGCGGGATTGATTCATATGCAAGATCACGTGAGGGTGTCACGGCAGGTGTGACGTTATCGCCTGCTCTTCCCCTTATATTATAATTGCCACCATGACCGCCATGCAAATGTTGGCGTGAGGGGTACTGAAGATTCCACGGGTCTGGTCGTCCGTCTCTGCACCTCCACCCTTCACTGCGCTAAGCCCTCTCCAAGCAAACACATTAAGGTTTCCTATCGAGCAGCGGATCGATGAATGTTGGATCACGCTCGTATGACCGGATTTCGCCCTGGAAGAAGGTACGGCTATGAATAAACATTGAGATATTTGAAAAAAATATTTTCGAGAAGCGATAAAGAAAAACTGCTGAAGAGGTTCGATACCAAATAAATTCGAGGTATTAAGTCTTGATTAACAGTCACGATCGCAAATCCACAACATCAACCAAACCTTATTTTCATTGTCTTTAAAACAGATTTACTTGAAGAATAAGGTCGTGGATCCCCCAAAAAAGAGAAAAATATTTCAAGAGTTTATTTCAAAATCAGTTTTCTGGCCGATGTTATATTTTTACAGGTCTTGAACATCATTTTACAGGTCAGTTATTCATCATTTTTGGGTTACGAATGTCTTAGGAACTTGGAACGAAAAATATGAATATACAAACGCCCACCCATCATCTGTATCGGAAAGCTGGCACAGACTAGCGTTGTCTTCCCCCGTCAGAAGGTGTTCGTGACGATAAAAGATTCCGATTAGAAATAGAAAGAAGGCTTGCAAACGATCTTCAACCTTCGGCCGCGAACAATGTCATAATCGATTTTCACTTGAACTTTAAAACCAGAGGCTGAAGGAGGACATCTTGGGAGGATGACGGTATAATGTAAATAACAGTTGCTTCTGGAAAAAAACCAATCGCGATCGTGATGAGTCGGAAAGCGGCAGGGGACACGAGAGGTGTTGTTCGATCGGTCGTGAATAACTACTCATCAGGACTACCGCATGGATCGCTACCCCCTTCGATGGATTAAACTAATGCTGAGTTAATGGAATCCAATAGGCTTTTAAGTATTCATCTTGTATTACTTTAACCCTCTATGTTAATCCGGAAGCCAATCATCGGAGAGATCAATTGTACCAGTTTATATTATAGTGGGAACATCCTACCAAATGCTAATCACTCTACATCCCAGCGAATCCATGAATTCTGTAGCATTATACGTGTTTAACATGGATTTTTCACTCGATCAACAATTAAATTGCCCAAAATGTAATAAACAAAAACGTTTACGGTGCCAATATGAACAAATTCTTTTATTTATAACATGAAGACTCGGTAGCTTCAAGAGTTACACTCGTGCTGATTGATGTTTGCTCATGAATTTGGCATTAGTTTCACGTTTAAAACATGAGGCAAAATTATCATACGTTTCTGAGGGAACATCTATCTCACGAGATTGCCCTAACGATCTACCGTTTTTCTTACAATCAATAAACATGAGACCCCCGGCCGCTACGCCAATATTCTCCCTCAATCACGAGTAGGGGAGACATGAAATTTAAACATCTTTTCCTACTACGGGGGGGGGGGGGGGGGGCTGGTTGTACGAAGTAAATCTCATTTCAAAGCAAAGGAAGTTTTTGATTACTCTGACAGATGTCCTCTGAGGTTTCGGTACAGCTAAGCCCGAGGTTCATAGGAACGAACTCGGGGTTCGTTAGGATTGTATCCGCCCCGTGACCAACCGTTTCAAGGGGTTTAGAGCTTCAGGGAAGGATTAATTCGTTCTGGTTCCCCGTCAGTAATGCGGGTAAAGACAACGGTTCACTCACAAATTCAGTCCAATGAATGCTCTTACAAATTTGTACCTAACTGAAAACATTGGGCTCTTTTTCGAACTGTTTTTTATACTTGCTTATCTTGGGGTCACGGTACTTATTTCGATTTATAATGCGAGGGAGATCCCGGCAAGTTGTTCGGAAGAAACAATCCAATAATAATATTATTTCACCTAGACCTATTACCTATTTTATAATATTCAATTATGCGCTAAACAAAGGGTGAATCAATAACGAACTCGTTAATTCAAAAATATACATCATAATATTCGTTTAAGGTGGTTTCGAGGCTGATCGGGAAATGTCTGAAATCCCCGAAGAAAGCAACTCAGAGTCACCTCCTCTGGGTTCCGGTACATGTGAGATTCAAGCGGGTGGAAAACTTGATTTTGCACATATTACCGACATTACAAAAATATGAGGTAATCAGATGACCATCAGTACATGTGAAATGTAATCGCGTTTCCGCTGTGGATCAATGTGTACAATAACCTTGTTTATGTGGGTCTTGAAATAATGATTTTGTAGTTTAAAGATACATACAATTCAATAATGGACATGCGTAACTACGGGTATTTAAAGGTTGATCATTTGTTTCGTTTTCGTATAGATCAGGAACTACGCTCAGGAATCACTTGATGACATCAAAAGGTTTTAGTTCTACCAAAATATAATTGGTCAATTAAAATATATTTTTTGTCTGAAATGTCTGATCCAAGTTGTGACTTGAAGTTGTTAGAGTTCTGTTGTAAGAGCCCCATTTGGGGTCGTATTACGGGCTGTCGGATGAAGGGACCTTTTCCGACTGGCCTCAATTCGAAAGGATACTGAATGAATTCACTTCTTGCGGGTCGAGAGTCCCCGATCACGCCAATTAGATCGGGAAGGCCGTATACCGCCTTGTCAGAAGATATCACTCGGGGTCTAATAGAATATCGACCCTAACCCTCTCAAATCCAAAGAAGAAGGGGCCGTGGTGCGACTTTACGGTCTACAGGACTGATTGGTAGCATCCTAACATTCCTTCGAGGCGGGTTACCCCTTGATTTGATTATGGCTGAGAATTAAGCAGAAATGTCATCCACAGTCACCTTTTATGCCCTTGGAACAGCAGTGGTGAGATGGAGGGGAATTTCGATGGTGCAAAGAGCCCTTTCATTCGAAGAACTTGAACTGTGTCCCTTCACAACCGCCAGTTTCCACCTCCGGGTCTTATTGTACGACATAGACGGCTAATCTACATCGCTGATTGGATTAGAGTTCACAGTTAAACGGCGGTCGTTCCAAGTTGGATGATTAGGTATAGTTTCTTTTCCAATTCTATCCAGAAACGTTATAAGTTGATGGGCAACTGTCCACACCCAAAGTATTATGGCCGGATCATGGTTTGAATGAAGAAGATACAAAACCCTTCTCAGTCGGTTTAGTAACAATCGAATTCTTTTCTGTACTACTCAATCAATGAAATCGTAAGTGGAGTGACCACAGAATGGCTAGTTGGGAAACCATTGGATTACGAGTCTAGTCTACATATTGTCCACTCATACCAGAATGTAGAATTGTTGTTAAGACGGCTCAGTATATACCGCAATATGGGTCTCTGAACTTCGAACTGCGCTCAATCAACGCACTCATGGCTTGTCCTCGCAGATCCCATATCCAGCAGAATCTACAAAGACAGTTACATTTCCATAGAACGTTTCTCGTTCTCTTCAACGAGAAACTTTTCATTCTCCCAACTGTTACAAACTCGCTTTACCGACCTGCAAAATCCCAAGTTATACGGGGAGGTGGAATGCTAAAGGAAATCTCAACGCTCTCGAGTTCATCTTTACTATTCAGCTCACAGGAGCGGAAACCTTTTTGGAATTTGTAGGCTTATTCAATGAGTCGTATTCATGTCACTTTGCCGAATGGTGTAACGCATTATGTGAACTGAAGACTTGAATGAGAGCCTTTAATATACATGGAGGGACCACTTGTGTCTTTGCAAGATCCTCACGAATTACGTCGGGTGTACCTTGCAGAGTGACTGATTGTTTCGTACCTGAACGACTTTTAAGCAATCAAAAGGGACCTTTCTTTCAGTGAGAGTGGCGGCATTCACTTTCACGAGGTTGAGGGACCTTCAAATATCCTCTTTAAGAAGGCATCCGTATTTACTTGGTTAATATGAAGTTTTACATACACATCGACACACTTCTAAAGGAAGAGTTACCGTAGCTCATTGGTATTTTAACTCGGTACGCTCATCTCTTTACGAGTGTTGAAGTGCAGGGAGGTCAGCAAGAGAAGGAATGTATGCCAAGGCAAACACCAATCATCATCTATTTATTCATAAAGGAAATGTGACTCGACAATACCGGATAGGCACATTTCTCCGTAGTCAAAGAAGCAACCAAGTGGAATTGTTCAATGATAAAACATTCACTTCTTTCAGTTCTAAGAGAAGGGGGAAAATCGGAAATAGGGAGACAAAATAAGGGGGTAGAAATCTACTTCTGGCAGTCCTAAAAACGAAACCTTAACAATTATTGCAAATCTAAGAAATGCAACTGACCACCGAAGCCTGTGCGTTCATGGATGTTTAAACGTTTGATTGTCCATAGTACTTCATGCACGGGGTTTATTTCAATATGGTATCGTGTGAATCATGTGCACACTGAGGTCAAAAGGTTGCCTTTAGAAGTAGGAAAGCTCCCAGGACTACAAGGCCATGAAAGTAACCTACCTTGACGATACATCCGATCATCCTCTGAATGCTGTCCAAACCTTTCGAGAAAAAACCCCCATCCCCTTTCTCAATCAGGCCTATTCAAGGAGGTATGAACGACTCATTCATCCTCAACGTGTAACTGAGAGCTCTGAACGATATCCTATTCATCCCGATTTCAAGTGCCGTCCCATCACATACCTTGAAACGCTCCCTAATGCTGTTGACCTGAATACCAAAAAAATGACCGGACTCGGCGTTGCGATGTTGCGGAGAGGAAAAATATAGCTAACGAACAAAAGTGAGGCTTTTACGTCATACACCCCAGTTTGAAGGGCGAACAGAGAAAAGGGCTTTGTAGTGTGAGTAGCAATCTCAAAGACAATAACTCAGACTTTCCAAGGTCGGAAAAAAACATTGTGGGTAATTACTTCGGCTCCTGCCTTTCCACCCTATTTTATTTCAAGTTTTCAGTCAACGTTTTAGGTCCTCCAAATCGCTTAACAAAAATATTGTAACATATTTTTCCTACATGGAGAATCTAACGAAACATGCCGAGACAAGGGGTAGTAGGGAACTATCTGTGGGGCAAATCAGTGTTTAAATACACAACAAAAGTTAAATACACAACGTTTCATGAAACTTGTATTTAGTTCGTCTAACCAAAATTCATAATAACAATCACCCTACAACCTCTATAAGGAATAAGATTTCAGGTCCGTGCTGCATCAGATCCTATAACTGGTAATATAATTCAGGCGTTCGCTATCAAAACCAGCTCATTCCATATTTTTCTAAAATTCACTTTTCTGCATATTTTGAATGTTTAGAGGGTCCTTCATAACCTGACGAAGGGATATAGCTCAAATCCAAGTCTAACCTAGTCTAAAATGTTTGCCCTCTGGATTAAATCCAGCTCATTCCAAGCTTTTGCCATCTCCCACCAGGAGCTTTCTCTCCTTGCTTTCTGCATTTTATTTAGGTACAATGTTATTTTTCATTGAAAAAAAAAAAAAAAAAAAAAATTCTGTTCCATTTGGCTTTGCAATTTATGACCTTTTTCACGTCGTACCAAAGTTTATGTCGTACCAAAATTTCAGATCATTTGAAAAAGTTAAGCTAGTATAATTAAATGCATAGGATGACATTTCAGGATTCATAGGATTCAATCTACTCAAACCTGAACCTTGAAACCGCTAATAATATTTAGAATGCACTGGAATTGCACATCCTGCTCAAAAAAAAGCAGGAGGTCAAATTTAGCCAAAAAACCGTTATTGCTGAACATTTTCTTTTCAATGTTACAACTTCCTAACGAATCATTGAATTTATTCAGGATGCAAATAGAGGATGACACAACAACATTGTGTATGCATAAGATAGAGAATTTTTGGATTCGTGAAACTAACATTTTCAGTATGTAAGGTACCTACGAAGTAATTAGAATTTTCCACAAATGGGAAGAGTGGGGAGCGAGAGGAATATGAAATTCTTCGTGTTTAGAATGAGTGGGAGTTCTTCGAACGTGTAATGGCTACAATCCCGTTCACTTCCAATTAATCGAAAAACCTCGAAAATTCGTTTTGCATCCCCTCTCGTTGGTCCAATTCCTCCATTTTCCCCATTCCAGAAAAAAGCTCAAAGCTACAGTTCCGTCGAGGTGAACTATTTCACGCTATCGGGATACCTATTATGTCGTTAATATTATTCTAAATCGTTTCAGAGGCGGCTCTCGAGGCGAAAAAAAATTAAAGGGTGTCTCTGAAAACAAAGGCTATCTGCTGGGCTGGCAATAAACGTTTGTGAACGAGAAACCCTTGACTATCATGCAATGTTAAATCTTCTTTGAATCTCTTTGATAGAACTTAGTTGAATATCGTGTTGAAATTCAACTGAAATCCCACATTATGCTTGAGGGAGCGAAATAATTGTGACACGAGAATATAAAAGCGGAGAGGCGATTGGTGCTGTGGAATTGTTTATGGTAAAGATTTGAAATTCATAATATTAATGATTGCACTATTTGAATTTCAAGACCAGTTCAAGAATCTAACCGTTCATATAAATAAGCCTTTAGATGTTAAATAAGCCCTTAGATGTTAAATAAGCCCTAAATAAGTCTAATTATGTTGAAAGAGCAGGGTAACTGAGACGTGTACATTTGCTGCATAAAACTCATTTCAGAAACATTTGCAGCTCTTCCATATTTTCCCAATAAAACACAACAGTATAATACAATTATTGGAAATAATACAAGAGTCGCGATCATAATACATGGCACATCAACGCGTAAAACTGCCTTACCGACATACAGACTTGAATAACCTGTGTATGATAGTCCTAAATTCTTTAAGACACATCTCCAAACCGATTCGTGAGATATGAGTTTCAACGTTCCGAGCGGCTAACGATGGAAAGAACGGCTTAGCTCATCGCGGGCACCCACCATTTAGGTTAAAATGTCAAGGACGTCGTAGTGCAATCGTATTTTTCGCTAACTATGTGCATCTTGGTTTTTATAAAGGCAACTCGTTGTACGGTCGGCGAGATCAAACAGGTTGCCTGTAATAACTATTCGACGGGCAAAAAACCTGGATCCAAAAATCTTTACAGTAATTCCAGTAGCGGTAGTTAATAAAATAGCAAATAATATTGAGGATTCTGAATAGAGGAGTGTTATGTGACGTAGGAGTTTTAGACCAGTAGATGACTATGGAATCTAACATCAACGCCACTACCATTTCCCAAAGCTACCACTATAATGAGGGTTGTTCGTTGTTAAACCCCACTCGAGATTCTCCCGGAATATAAAGTTAATAGTAACAGCGTAAATCACTGATAAACGAACGGGCTGTATTATTAGCAGATGGAAGGCATACGATAAAATTAACTTGGATCCTCATAGCTCCACCTCAGTATTGATTGGGGAACAGAAATCAGCGAAGGTGCAATCTCAGCTTTATTTACGGCACCCTGACGCTTGCTTACGTGTGATTTAGGGTTATAGGCCCGACACCGTCGTAGTACGAATGGCAGATCAAGGGCTGCAGATGGCCGTTAATAATTTTGCGGTAGCGCACTCGTATATTTGTGTGACCATTATTTGTGACAACGTGAGGTCCTACTCGCAACAGCACCCGTTGCTTAGTTTGTTAACACTGAGTCATCTCGTTTACAGAACATAATAGTAAGTTCTTGCTTGAGAGAAGCATTCAAAATATTCTGAAATAAAGCACATCTATACATTTATGTTCGTAACTGCACGAAACGTTAATACGAAGTACATTCAACTCGCCCACCATCTCCGTCCTGGAAATCATCGGGGTCTCAATGCTTTGAAATGTAATGATAAACGAAGTTTCCCAGCTTTCGGATCATTTAATGGAACCCCAGCCGACAGAATCTCAAGTTCAGCACAAACGAGTTTCCAAATAATGCTCTTTTGACATGCTATTTACCTGCTCCCTTTCCCTATGATTTATTTCGAATCCTTTCATTAACTTTCAGACGTTTCGAGTTTTACAAAGGATTAAATAATATTATGCTCGTGGCTCACGAATGAGACTACGGCACGGGGCGGGACACACCAGAACCCGATTTATTGATCAATGAAATCCTGAACTGGGAATTGTTAAGCGTTCAAATATGTTGCTCCATCTCACATACTTCGTTGTCATGTGAAGAACAAACGAGGAACTGTAATGAACTGTAGAGGGCTGTAATGAGACTTGAGACTTGTGTCAAACTTACCTATAGTAAGTACGTTCACGAGTGTTTGCCAAAATCTGGAAGTTTATCAAGATTCCAATCATCAAGTAAGAAATATTACAAAAAAATTACTGTGATTAAACAAAAACAGTGTCATTAGATGAGTAAAAATGTCAATATTCGAGTTACCAGACTATAATGGCTACTGAATTTCGCCGAAGAGGTCTAATTAACTTTTCCCAAACAAAGTGTGCAATGTAACGCTAGTGAGCCCTGTTGCGTTTAATTTCGCTCGAGGAGCCTAAACAACTCGTTATTGCTCGTATCTCGAGTCCTTTGGTGGCAACCTAATTATCCCGACACGTCTCTTAGACGACTAAATAAACAAAGAGTCGAAAACACCTGATTCCTCGTAGAGAAGAGTGTTGTCTTAGCAACCGAAAATGCATCGACATTACCATGTCGGATTGTCAAGGCAAAAGGTTTTGTTTGGAGAAAAATTTATATTAAAGCAATGCAGTAGAAAGGTCAGGGATTTTGGTGAACTTTTTGAGATCAGATATTTTTTTTAATATTTCCATAAAAATTTTCCGAACAGGGAGGAACGCCATTGTATCAGAGAATAGTTCTTTGATGGTCAAAAATCGAATTTTGGTGACTCACAAGACATGTAAGACAAGTAATTTCAATTTCAAACGAGAAAAATTTTGTTTAACCAACAGATAGAACTGAATTTGAGGCGTTTGCTATCAAAACCAGCCGATTCCATTTTTGGAAATAAGTACTTACTTTCTTAAATGTCTTTTACCACTGTATTAATTATTCTGAAGGCGAGTTCTTCTAGGAAAAAAATTTAAAAAAAGCACTGTCATTCCCTATTGTGCTCGAGGATTTAAGGTTTGGCTAAAATGAACCTTGGGAAGGTTTGTGTATTCACTGTCAATTTGCAATTTGTAAGAAATACACTCTGTACATTGAACTTATTTTTTGACAATTTATTCATTATGACGGAAAATCCAAGGGTAGTATTGGACATTGTTATTATTGGTGTGAAATAGCATGTAATGGGAAGCATAACACACGAAAACGTGAAAACGGCTGAGATGGGAACGGAGTTGATAATTGAACCGTTTGAAGCCGGAAGTTCGGGCCCCGAACTGCTTCTTTCCATCGGAGTAATAGTAATTCATAGAGTCACTCTAGAGTGACAAATCATTAAAGAAGCCGTCAGAGTCAATCAAACTGAGACTTCTCAACGTTTAACCCACTTCATGCCTATATAACGCAATTCAAATAAAACCCGTCATCTCGCATGCAAATGGCTGTCCTGTCATCGCATGTAGATTTGTCATTGTTTCAAAAAACTTCGAAACCGATTTTACAAAACAGCAGGCGTGTCTCGCTACCTCCAAAATTCAAGACACTCCAATTTGTCAAAGTAGAAAACGGTATAAGCGGTCGCTCTTCCAAACATGAAGTAGTATCGTTCGGGTGGGCGTTAGTTGACGGAAGATGACACCGGTATGACACCTATTTAATCATCTTCTGCATTTCAGATAACCTAACCGTTGCGTAACGTTCGAGGAGTCAAAAACCCGTCGTCTAATATAAAAGAGGTGGCCAGGATTCTATGGTACCTTTTTTCATTCACTTCAGGAGGGGAACTGAGATTTTTTAATAAAGACAAAAAGGAGTTGAGAAAAGGTTATTACGACGAAATAAGAGTATCCCAGCACCGACGGGACGAAGGATCAGTGAAAGCTAGGTGATGAGCAACCTTCTCAATTCCTCTTCGTTACTCGAGTTTTACTTGTGATGTAAATGTCGGCTCTCCGGCTGTTTGACAATACTTTTTCCTGGTTCGTGCTCGCGGCGGGTGGTGGGCGCGGTTTTCGTGAGAATCCCGGACAAAACCGAGAGACTGAATGGAGAAAAAGGCATCCTTGGAAGGGGTCTTATGAATAGCTGAAGGAGGAAGTACGGTCCTCTCTCTATTGATCGGTTGTTTGATTTTGGTCAATCACAACCACGATAAGAACCGACGATTTCGAAATTTGTCATTGCTTCCCTCTAAATGCTACGTATTGTACTAAGAATATACAAACCACACCTTCAATAAAAAACCAAACAACCCTGATCACGTACCCTACAATGTAAACAATATTTTAGTGCGTTTTGTTGGTACAGCTCAGGATAACCCTTCTGAATATGTTGATTTCATGGATGCACATTTAGTGCTTTCGTCAGCACATGCAGTGTCCCTTGAAACAAATCATGAAAATCCTTCTTTTCAAGAATCAATTTTCTGATCAAACATTTTGTTGAAATATTAGACCAGCCATATTGACATGAACAACCCTATCCCTGATACAGATGTGGTACGCTACTTAATAACGGCTCACATATTATGGGATATGGCTGGTCTAATATTTCAACAAAACGTTTGATCAGAAAATTGATTCTTGATAAGAATTTTTTCTTGATAAGGATTTTCATGATTTGTTTCAAGGGACACTGCATGTGCTGACGAGAGCACTAAATGTGCATCCATGAAATCAACATAGTCAGAAGGGTTATCCTGAGCTGTTGGTACTATGATATCATATTATGATTCGCACATGGCTGAACAAGTGAAAAGGCCCCCATCTCTGCCAAGTTTCACCATTATCGTTGGACAATAAACGCCTCCTATACTTTCCATGATACGTCCAATCTGGCAGTATGGCTATTCCATATGGGGGCTGGCCAGCAAAACGCAATCAAAAGAGTCCAAACCCAGCAGAATAGAGCTCTTCGTCTAATAACCAATGCTCCATGGTTTGTGGAGAATTCAGTTATCCATAGAAATCTGAATATACCAATAGTAGAGAGGGTGATAACAAAAACAAAGATAACGGTCGACATGTTGGACAGAAACGAATAGACCTGATTACCATCCACTCAACTCCTAATTGTGATAACTAATAAATTATTATATACTACAAATTACATAATATGTATTATATAAATAATTAAGCAAGCTAACGTACTATATATTACCATTATACAGTATTTATATTGGGAGTGCCTGTTGAAGAACAGCCACCCTCACTCAAGTACCATTGTACTATACTACAAAAGAACAACTGTTAACCAAACAAAAAGTATTGTACACAAAAGTTGCATAATAAATATTTTAGAAAAAAGTGTTGGTTTTTACTGAACCGAAACGTTCGAACCGAAACGTTCAGTTTCCTCACTTCTTGTGGAATAAGGAAAACAAGATTCCGCATTTATATGTGTTGCAATGAGGTGGTTTTGGATAGATGGGGTATAATCGCCTCAAGGCTGTTTTGCCAGGTGTGGCTTATGATGGTGGAGTCTCCTGCTTAAGTGCTCCCTTGTATAAAGACGTCCTTTTCCGACGTGTCGAGCCCTCGCATCCCCAATAACGTCCTATATACCATCCTATCAACTCCCCACTAATGGCAGGCGTCTATCTGGAAGGTCCTCCCGAAGATGGATGGCTGTTGTAAAATAGTGCTGGGGCTCCCCAAGTTGCGCAGTGTAGCGGGTGAAATGACGCGAAGCAATCAATTCGAGTTTGCTGTCGTCGCAAATGCCCGTCACGTCGTAGGTTTTGGGATAGTTCACTGGATAAATCAAAACCACATATGCTCCGTACGACTTTTTCTTAGAATGTTTCGAAAATTGAATGTGTTGAGTTCACAAAGGGTGATTGGTAATTAGGGTTTACAAACTCGGGATCCACCTATTCTAACATGAATGATACCTCGGCAAACAAATGTTATTCACAGTTACAGGTTGGTAGACGTTCGTAATATGTGGCCATTTTTTTAAGAAAAGGAATAATTCCTGAAAAGGAACAATTATTGTTCTCGGTCCAAAATTTTTAAGACTCAAATTTCGCACTGCATTTTATACCAAAATCCGTTTCAGACTATCCTGAATTCGCTGCCAAAAGACACCAAAAATCATATTATATATATATATTTAGGTTGTATTCAAATGACCAAGCTAGTCTTTTTTCCGTGTTTATTTTTTCACGACGTTTCGGCAATGGAACAAAGCCCGATTCATGTGAGATTACATGTAGAAGTGAAAATGTCTTACATACCAATACTTACAATGTCTTACATACCAATGTAAGACATTTTCACTTCTACATGTAATCTCACATGAATAGGGTTTTGTTCCATTGCCGAAACGTCGTGAAAAAATAAACACGGAAAAAAGACTAGCTTGGTCATTTGAATACAACCTGCTTCTTCACACTAGTCAACCCCATCAACACAATATATATATTTATATATTTATGTAGGTATGTGTCATTCCAGACGATAACTCTCGGTAGAATTAAGATAAAAAGTTCAAATTTGCAAACAAAAATGTGTCTTATGTGTCTTGGCAATCGAAAGGCTATGTTCGTAGATGGACAGAATCGGGCCACGCTCAGGGGGGTTTTGGCGATAATCAAGGGGGGAAAATTACCCATTAATTCAACACAAAAAATTACCCATTAATTCCAAGGGTTTCTTTACGCTGAACACGATGGTGAAGTAAGAATTGTGATATGTTATTCCGTTCTCAAACTGGGATACTTTGAAGATGAAGAAACATGGTTACTTGAGATGTTCTTCACGGTTCATCTGGTCTAATTTTGTTAACGGAATAAGATATCGCAATTCTGACTTCACCATCGCTTTCAGCGTGAAGAAATCTGTAGGTAAAATGAGGTGTTACTCGGCAAAAACCTACCAACTGTGCATTAATCAAATCACCATTAAAACTTCTCCAAAAAGTAAAATTAAAAGCTTAAAAGTTTTTCAAAGATTAACGTTTTCCACATTCAAATTATAGGTAGGGGTTTTCAAAAGCTAATAGGGGATCTTGAGTGAATCCATGGGTTATTCGGTATCTTTTGAGACTAAAACGGATCATTTTTGTGTTATCATAATATTATGATCATAATGATAATATAATGTGACGTATTGGGTCATGGAATCCCGAGATCGATCTTGCAGAATCCCGGATTTTGAATAATCGTTGGGATTGCAAATGCCATCATAACGATTATGATGATTTAAACCCAGAAAAACATATCTATATGGGAAGAAACAACATTATCATTTGAATCTGGAGTGTGGTGAGGTACCTAAATCCACCTTCAAGTGCTGGGTTATATAATATAACGGTAATGTTCACCAGCAACTGAGCTGAGATCATTAAAGGCATGATGCTTCTTCTACCAAACCGTCATCACCTCATTTTCTTTCAACACCGTCTGATGACACGGATTTTTTTCAGCTCAGACCAGGTGTCAGTCATTACAAGACTTCTGTTAAATAAATTGGTTTCGTTAAAACTTAACCTTGTAAACTTGAACGCCGCAAGTGATGTATTTCATACCTCCTCTGACATTTGAGCAGTACCGCTCTGCTAGTTGAGACTGTCTATTAGAGCCAGAATTCATTCCATTTGACTGCACCACTCATTCATCAATTTTTCAACATTCATGGGCTTTCGTCATTTTAGTAAATTTCTGTTCGATTCACAGGTTTGATCAGCTAAACTCGACCAATAAAAACATCCAAACAAGTGTTGGTTCTATCATGTATACGATAATTGTAATGTTCATCGTGAGCCGAGTTGTGGCATTGGTTTAATGTTAATGTGAATGAGAAAGAAAGATGGTTCACGAGGATAACAGAATACAATGAGTGCTATGGAATCGGCTCAGAACTTTTTCCGACACACGAACTTTAATGTTCACTCCGGGAGTATGAGTTCACCGGCGTTATTCCACTTCCTTTGCAAGAAGTTTTGTTTAATTTTCTAATATCAAGGAGAGCACCCCCGGCGTTTCGCGATAAATCACTTGAGCTTAAGTTTGTGTAAACTTTCATGTAAATGGGTGAAAATATTTAATCGAGTTGGAGTAACGGGAGATATAAGCGGTCGAAGGTAAAGTT
The DNA here is from genome assembly GCA_963920205.1 of Stenodema calcarata. NCBI lineage: Eukaryota > Metazoa > Arthropoda > Insecta > Hemiptera > Miridae > Stenodema > Stenodema calcarata. The sequence continues at coordinate 19,463,651 of OY986055.1, read as the reverse complement.
GATTAAGTGATAAACTCAATATCAGGCGTTTACGACTGAGTTTATTTCAAGTTCTGTGATGGAAACAGAGTGAATTCTGTTAGAGAGAACGGAAATTATTCATGATTGAGATAATTAAGTTGGAAGCCAGAAATTAGGATAATTTCTCTGTTCATCTATCACCTACAATCCTTGACTACTGATATTTGTGATGATTAATTCGAGAACGACCATACAAAGTTACGAAAGTTACAAACTAGGTTGCATTTGTTTGCAGTAGGTGATGCGGGTCCAGTATCAATAACATGCATTTCAAATTTGGATTGGTTAAATTTACTGAGACCGCAAGAAACAATGCAGCAACACAGGGTTTGGTTTGGTGGGCTCTGTTATTATTCAATAGGGCAACGGGCGAATGTTCACAACCTCACGTTATTTCCCACAGGCTCATGTTACAGCCTCAGGGATCATGTTTGGAGTTACCTCCACGAAAAATCGGTATCTGGTGAATTTTTAACTAAAATAGTGCCTTGCCAATTCTCGTGATTGGTCATTCTGTGCAAGTTTTTTAAACAAAGATTTTATTTATTTTATACAACGCACCTACACTAGTATGGCGCTAAGCCTACTAAAGCCTAACGAAACGAGTAGAAACTATAATTTCAACGATGAAGGATTAAATTATATCATTCCACAGTTGTGTGAGTTGTTTTGGTTGGTGCGAAAACGTCTACAGAACTTGAAACAAAAAAGTTACGTTTTCGATACCGCAGACCTGCCACACCGTCAGACATTGCAGATTGCCTACATCTATTCCGTACGAAGAACTAATAGGTACCCACAATAAAGTAAAGTGCTCTACAGCTACATTTCGAACATCTATTCATATCAAGAGTAATAGGGTTGCCATGAAGTTAAATTCATTTGGTCGTTCAAAAACCTTGTTGTGTTACAAGAACTTATTGGTCATCCGGGATGTTATCCGAGAATAGAACCTGAGGTGAGAATGCGCACCTTAACGTATTAGCAATGGTTTCTCAAGGTCTGCTGACAAGTCTAGCAGTCGGGCTCGGGTCTCTTGAGGTCAAGGACTGCTGGTTAAACGAAGATGATAAATAATTAGAAGCTGCCGATAAATTTAGACTCGTTTCACCCCCGAAATAAAACGACTTGGTGAGCCATCGTTCGGAGCCCTCTTACCGAATTTTACTACTTGATGAGCTCAACGTTGATCATTCACGGATTTTACCTTGAACCTATAAAAGTTTTATACGCCCCGTAGATCAATAAACTTCGAGCAGTTACCTAATTAATCAGAGCCGCTGTGGAGATGTCAATCACACCATTGAAGTATAACCAATGAGGCAATCGCTGTATGCGTCTATCCCTGTAAACTGTAAGAGAAGCAAACAACGTTGAAAGATTTTAATAAATAATAATAATAAAATGAATTGAAATCAGCACTAAATATATGACAGAACACCATATTGAGCTCGAGTAAGGGTAGTGAATAAATTCCAGATTCGAGAGTTACGTTTTTGAAAATTCAAAATTCAGTTTGAACCCTTCCCCATTGACCTAGGGGTTTCAAAAGTTTCAAGGATCATAGTGGGACTTGTCCGAACCCGTGAACCAAATTTCGTAATTTTTAGACAACGCAAACTGGGTAAAGTCCCACGGACGGACGGAATTTATGCGATTTTTAGAATCTTCTTACCTAGAAACGTAAACCAGCAAATACGAAGGGGTAAGGAAGGGGTAATTTGTTTCTTGGGAGATTCCAAAGTTTCATTATCGAAGATAATAAACCAAAATTGATGATTAGTACATAAGGTGCACATATTCTCTTTGTAGATACCATATAGACTTAGTTTGACTTTGTTCTGGTTAATGACCTACCTGCATTCAATGATTATTTAATCGAAAGTTCAGTAATGATGATGACATTCTTGTTGTTACAGGCCCTTATATACATAGCCAGGGGCCAGCAAGGGGTGCAAGAGTACGCCCGGCCTTTTCACGGTGACAAAGAGGTCGTGGTGGACATAGATGACGGCAACAAAACGCAGTATCACGAGCAGAATTTCAACACAAGTAAGTTTGGATTTAGAATTCTTATTTTTAAAAGAAGGGTAGAAGAGAACGAGTGATGCAATGTCATTATAATGCTACAAATTAATTATATCAGAACTCATAATTTTTGGCGACAGCATAAATTTTATGATAATGTTAAATAATCTCAACACTGTTCCAGGTGATTACAATTTCGGATACGAAATCGGACCGGACGGTCAGTTCCATCATGAGCAGAAAGGTCCCGATGGTGTTGTATACGGATGTTTCGGCTACATAGATCCAAACGGAAAGTTACAAGCTACTCATTACGTATCTGATGGATGGGGTTTTCGGCCTGTGACACCAGGTGAAGATGTCGAAATATTCCTTCATCCACATGATCCTGAAGACAACCATGTTGAACACGAGCATAACGAAAATGGGGGAGATGAACATGATCACCACCATCACCATGGTCAGATAACACCTTGGGGACAACTATATTTCCCAAAAGGATGTGGAGGAAGTCGGCCAGGAGGAACAGGGGGTCAACAAGGAAGTAATGTACAACCTGGAGGAGGACGGCCTGGATTGCCAACAACTGAAGCACCAGGAAGCTCAGGTCAACCAAGTGGAATAGGACCACCAGGTATATTAGGGCCACCAGGTAAACCAGGAGGCCAAGGGCCATCTGGTGGAGTGGGACAGCCGGGCAGACCAGGGCAACCAGGATACCCAGGCCAGCCAGGAAGCCAGGGACCATCAGGAGGAATAGGAAAACCAGGACAGCCAGGTGGACAAGGGCCATCAGGAGGAGTAGGACAGCCCGGAAAACCAGGGCAACCAGGATACCCAGGACAGCAAGGTGGACCAGGAGGCCCCGGTGGACCGGGAGGTGTAGGTCAGCCTGGATACCCAGGACAGCCAGGTACTCAAGGACCATCAGGAGGAATTGGACAACCAAGTAGACCAGGTCAGCCAGGATACCCAGGACAACAAGGTGGACCTGGTGGACCAGGAGGTGTAGGTCAGCCCGGATACCCAGGACAACAAGGTGGACCAGGTGGCCCTGGTGGACCTGGTGGACCAGGAGGTGTAGGTCAGCCTGGACAACCTGGACAGCCAGGTACGCAAGGACCCTCAGGAGGAATTGGACAACCTAGTAGACCTGGTCAACCAGGATACCCAGGACAACAAGGTGGACCAGGTGGCCCTGGTGGACCAGGGGGTGTAGGTCAGCCTGGAAAACCTGGATACCCCGGACAGCCAGGTACTCAAGGACCCTCAGGAGGAGTCGGACAACCAAGTAGACCTGGTCAACCAGGATACCCAGGACAGCAAGGTGGACCAGGAGGCCCTGGTGGTCCAGGAGGTGTAGGTCAGCCCGGATACCCAGGACAGCCAGGTACGCAAGGACCCACAGGAGGAATTGGACAGCCAAGTAGACCTGGTCAACCAGGATACCCAGGACAGCAAGGTGGACCAGGAGGCCCAGGTGGACCGGGAGGTGTAGGTCAGCCTGGATACCCAGGACAGCCAGGTTCTCAAGGACCATCGGGAGGAATTGGACAACCAGGTAGACCAGGATACCCAGGGCAACAGGGTGGACCAGGAGGCCCTAGTGGACCAGGAAGTGTAGGTCAGCCTGGACAACCTGGATACCCAGGACAGCCAGGTACTCAAGGACCATCAGGAGGGATTGGACAACCAGGTCAACCAGGATACCCAGGACAACAAGGTGGACCAGGTGGCCCTGGTGGACCAGGAGGTGTAGGTCAGCCTGGACAACCTGGATACCCAGGACAGCCAGGTACTCAAGGACCCTCGGGAGGAATTGGACAACCAAGTAGACCTGGTCAGCCTGGATACCCAGGACCGCAAGGTGGACCAGGAGGCCCTGGTGGACCAGGAGGGGTAGGTCAGCCTGGATACCCAGGTACGCAAGGACCCTCAGGAGGAATTGGACAGCCAAGTAGACCAGGTCAACCAGGATATCCAGGACAACAAGGTGGACCAGGTGGACCAGGAGGCCCTGGTGGACCAGGAGGTGTAGGTCAGCCTGGACAACCTGGATACCCAGGACAGCCAGGTACTCAAGGACCCTCGGGAGGAATTGGACAACCAAGTAGACCTGGTCAGCCTGGATACCCAGGACCGCAAGGTGGACCAGGAGGCCCTGGTGGACCAGGAGGGGTAGGTCAGCCTGGATACCCAGGTACGCAAGGACCCTCAGGAGGAATTGGACAACCAAGTAGACCAGGTCAACCAGGATATCCAGGACAACAAGGTGGACCAGGTGGACCAGGAGGTGTAGGTCAGCCTGGACAGCCAGGTACGCAAGGACCCTCAGGGGGAATTGGACAACCAAGTAGACCTGGTCAACCAGGATACCCAGGACAGCAAGGTGGACCAGGAGGCCCCGGTGGACCAGGAGGTGTGGGTCAGCCTGGAAAACCTGGATACCCAGGACAGCCAGGTACTCAAGGACCCTCGGGAGGAATTGGACAGCCAAGTAGACCTGGTCAACCAGGATACCCAGGACAACAAGGTGGACCAGGTGGACCAGGAGGCCCTGGTGGACCAGGAGGGGTAGGTCAGCCAGGACAGCCAGGTACTCAAGGACCATCAGGAGGAATTGGACAGCCAAGTAGACCAGGTCAACCAGGATACCCAGGACAACAAGGTGGACCAGGTGGCCCCGGTGGACCAGGAGGTGTAGGTCAGCCTGGACAACCTGGATACCCAGGACAGCCAGGTACTCAAGGACCCTCGGGAGGAAGTGGACAACCAAGTAGACCTGGTCAGCCTGGATACCCAGGACCGCAAGGTGGACAAGGTGGACCAGGAGGACCTGGTGGACCAGGAGGGGTAGGTCAGCCTGGATACCCAGGACAGCCAGGTACGCAAGGACCCTCAGGAGGAATTGGACAACCAAGTAGACCAGGTCAACCAGGATACCCAGGACAACAAGGTGGACCAGGTGGCCCTGGTGGACCAGGAGGTGTAGGTCAGCCTGGACAACCTGGACAGCCAGGTACGCAAGGACCCTCAGGGGGAATTGGACAACCAAGTAGACCTGGTCAACCAGGATACCCAGGACAGCAAGGTGGACCAGGAGGCCCCGGTGGACCAGGAGGTGTAGGTCAGCCTGGTAAACCTGGATACCCAGGACAGCCAGGTACTCAAGGACCCTCGGGAGGAATTGGACAGCCAAGTAGACCTGCTCAACCAGGATACCCAGGACAACAAGGTGGACCAGGTGGACCAGGAGGCCCTGGTGGACCAGGAGGGGTAGGTCAGCCTGGATACCCAGGACAGCCAGGTACGCAAGGACCCTCAGGAGGAATAGGACAACCAAGTAGACCAGGTCAACCAGGACAACAAGGTGGACCAGGTGGCCCTGGTGGACCAGGAGTTGTAGGTCAGCCTGGACCACCTGGATACCCAGGACAGCCAGGTACGCAAGGACCCTCAGGAGGAATTGGACAACCAAGTAGACCAGGTCAACCAGGATACCCAGGACAACAAGGTGGACCAGGTGGCCCTGGTGGACCAGGAGGTGTAGGTCAACCTGGATACCCCGGACAGCCAGGTACTCAAGGACCCTCGGGAGGAATTGGACAGCCAAGCAGACCTGGTCAGCCAGGATTCCCAGGTCAACAAGGTGGACCAGGAGGCCCTGTTGGACCAGGAGGTGTAGGTCAGCCTGGATACCCAGGTCAGCCCGGTACTCAAGGACCCTCAGGAGGGATTGGACAACCAAGTAGACCTGGTCAGCCAGGATACCCAGGACAGCAAGGTGGACCAGGTGGACCAGGAGGACCTGGTGGACCAGGAGGGGTAGGTCAGCCTGGATACCCAGGACAGCCAGGTACGCAAGGACCCTCAGGAGGAATTGGACAACCAAATAGACCTGGTCAACCAGGATACCCAGGACAACAAGGTAGCCCAGGTAGCCCTGGTGGACCAGGAGGTGTAGGACAGCCTGGACAACCTGGATACCCAGGACAGCCAGGTGCGCAAGGACCCTCAGGAGGATTTGGACAACCAAGTAGACCAGGTCAACCAGGATACCCAATTCAACCAGCTCAGCCTGGGCAAGGGCCCTCAGGTGAGACAAACCACTTATTATCAAGTATTCATTATTTGACAATCGCCGGAATTTTATGCTCATTTCCCCAAACAGACACATAGGACAGTCACATAATCTTACTGCTTTCTGCAGTTGTATTTAAGTGGTTTAGTAGATGTAAGGAATATTGTACCATTGTACAATATTCTAACTCACGTGCATATTTAGGAATGTTTAGGGAAGAATAACTGTAAGATATTCATCCAGCCACATTTTCAACCAAATAGCTTTACTTAAATTCCCCAAACGAAATGGTATCCAGTAAATTTTTAGGGTAACAGGGGTATGAAAAGGGTGAAAGGGTTCTTTTCATGTTGAACGGCTTCCGACTCTTCATCAAAATCCAATTCCACCTCTGTGTCACTGTTGTGGTCTAGGACGTTTATATCCACATAGTCTGGATCCGCTTAAGCTCTTCAAGAATCCTAGTAATGTCGTCTGATCAGAGGAGCGCTGAGCCCTGGGCAGAAGCACAGGTAATCAAGATCGGGTATGAGTATTACACCTCAGAAGGGTAACGAAATTACCAACAAAGTGATTTACAGATTTTAGGTATCAAACAGTTATACCTTTTCTTTAAAAATGCGCTAAAATTAGAATAAGTACTACATACTTAACCTTACACCAAATATTCTTGCAAATGTACTTGCAACCTGTAGATTAATAATATTACAAAAAAAGTAGGCTATTTATTCACATTTTCAGTGAGGGGTAATGTGTGAAAATGGGACGTGGGCACTCGCGTGTGGAGTTTCCCCGCAAACAGTCGCACAGTGGGGCAAGTGCGGATAAAATTTGATTTTTCTAAATTTTAGATTTTGATCATCTGGCTCGAGTTTCTGTTGTACATTACCCACTACATCAAGATAATATCTATATTATAGCACAAATGTCATCCGGACTAATAAGTCATGATAGTGGAAGTTTTGATAAATCACACCTAACTTTCAGAGTTTGGCATATAAATGAGAAAAAAACTCTGCAAATTCTTGACACAACGGTTCATTATCTTCTTTGTACAGATCACCCTTCTGTCTAGATCACTAGGTCTAAATGTCTAGATCCTAAATGTTAGATTAATTATTATTATCAATTATCACTAATTATTAACAATTTTATCAAGTTCCTAGTGAAAATTATTATAATATATTGTTAGGTATTAATAATTTGTATTCATTATTAATAATAATTATTATTAATTATGATTAATTAATACGATATAATTCTTGGGTTTTTAATACTACGTCGGTAATAATTTTTCTATAAAAGAAGTACCTACCAACAAACATTCGAAATTACCTTCATTTCCGTAGCACGAAACGCACCTCAGAACAACAAACTCGACATCCTTAAACCATATGATGTTACAAAGAGCTTGTTAGTATGAAAATGGACCTGTATTTCAAAAGTTTGATTCATGATCGTGTTGTGAGGCACAATCTTTGAGCCGTCATTGTGAACGAACGGCTGGTCGTACAAAGCTGCGGATGGTCTTAAAAAATTCTACGGAACAAACTCTATCAAAATATGAAATAAAAAACATACCGTTCTATATGAATTTTTCGAGATATGAAATTTTAAAAATTTCAAAATTCGTTTTGAACCCCTTCCCCTTGACCTAGGGTTATGAAAAGCTTCGAGAACCATTGTGGGGTTGGTCGAAACCCATAAAAAAAAATTTCGTAATTTTAACTCAACGCTAACTGGGCAAAGTGGCGCGGACGGCGTACGGCGTACGGCGGACGGACGGATTTTTGGTTTATTATCTTCGATAATGAACCATTGGAATCGCCCAAAGAAAAAATTTTTTTAACCCCCCCTCAAAATTTGTTGGTTTACGTTTCAAGATACGTAGATTCAGAAAATCGAATAAAAAAAAATCCGTCCGTCCGCCGTACGCCGTACGCCGTACGCCGTCCGCGCCACTTTGCCCAGTTAGCGTTGAGTTAAAATTACGAAATTTTTTTTATGGGTTTCTACCAACCCCACAATGGTCCTCGAAACTTTTCAGAACCCTAGGTCAAGGGGAAGGGGTTCAAAACAAATTTTGAAAATTTGAAAATCTCATATCTCGAAAAATTCATATAGAACGGTATGTTTTTTATTTCATATTTAGATAGAGTTTGTTCCGTAGAATTTTTTAAGACCATCCGCAGCTTTGTAGGACTAGCCGTTCGTTCACAATGACGGCTCAAAGATTGTGCCTCACAACACGATCGTGACTCAAACTGTTGAAATACAGGTCCATTTTCATACTAACAAGCTCTTTGGAACATCATATGGCTTAAGTTAAGTCGAGTTTGTTGTTCTGAGGTGCGTTTCGTGTTACGGAAATGAAGGTAATTTCGAATGGTTGTTGGTAGGTACTTCTTTTATAGAAAAATTATTACCGACGTAGTATTAAAAACCCCAGAATTATATCGTATTAATTGATCATAATTAATAATAATTATTATTAATAATAAATACGAATTATTAATACCTAACAATAAATTATAATAATTTTCACTTGGTACTTAATAAAATTGTTAATAATTAGTGATAATTGATATTAATAATTAATCTAACATTTAGGATAGTAGGCACAGTAGGCACCTACTTCTTTTATAGAAAAATTATTACCGACGTAGTAATTAAAACCCCAGAATTATATCGTATTAATTATTCATAATTAATAATAATAATTATTAATAATAAATACAAATTATTAATACCAAACAATAAATTATAATAATTTTCACTAGGTACTTGATAAAATTGATAATAATAATTAATCTAACATTTAGGATCTAGACATTTAGACCTAGTGTTTCATCTTCCAGGTAAACTACAGTCTAGAAATTGTAACCGTCAGTCGGGGATAGACCACATTGCAATATTCACTCGGTTTCTCATCTGTAAAATTGTTTAAATAATACCTTTTTGTAATAATACAAATTAAATTTTGATGCTGAGCTATTGACTCGAAATTTTAAAAATAGGTCAGAACTGGATCACAATGCAATATTCACTCGGTTTCTTGTCTGTAAAATTGTTTAAATAATACCTATTTGTTTAAACAAATTAAATTTTGATGATGAGCTAGATACTTGAAATTTTAAATATAGGTCAGAAATGGATGACATTTCAATATTCACTCGGTTTCTTTCTCATTGCAAACCTGTTCATTGTGTACCCAAGATCCTTCCCTAAAAGACCTGGCAGCGGGAAATATTATTCAACATGGTTTGAAAAGGGAAAAACAAGTTTTGTAAAAAATCCCAATGCTCTAGGTAGTAGTCGATACCAGTGACCAACATTTTCTTCAGTAGTCGACATGGTTTTGCACTAGTAGTCGACCTACATGTGTTAGAAGTCGACAGTGTCACTTGAGTCAGTACTCGACAGGTTTCGTCATTCCATCGTTTTCGAATTTTAGGTACGACATCTAAATAAAATACATTCAACTGTGAATCGGAACTTGAAAATAGATTAATAATATGTAATAAAGTAGTTATCAGACTTTTTATTTGCAAACAGCTCATTATCTGTCTCAAATTGCAATAAGTACTTAAGTAAAAAGGTATGAAAACTATAGTCGAAAACTCATTGTCAGAAAATTGACATTACAGTTGGGCTTAGGTACCTATTTACACATTTTTTTGACATTTTCATGTCTTTGCTTTGGCACATAAACTGAAACGGGAAAAATTTGTTCCCTTGATTCACCCTTTCCCTCAGATCACGTCAGAACACAAGCGACCGGCGGGCCATTACGTCAGAGACTATGACGCACGAGCGTATGACGTAAAACGGCTGGCAGGAGGCCAACAAGTACGTCAGAGCCTATGACGCACGAGCATATGACGTAAGACGGCTGGCAGGAGGCCAACAAGTACGTCAGAGCCTATGACGCACGAGCGTATGACGTAAGACGGCTGGCAGGATAACTAGTGCGTCAGAGCCTATGACGCACGAGCGTATGACGTAAGACGGCTGGCAGGATAACTAGTGCGTCAGAGCCTATGACGCACGAGCGTATGACGTAAGACGGCTGGCAGGAGACCAACAAGTGCGTCAGAGCCTATTACGCACGAGCGTATGACGTAAGACGGCTGGCAGGTGGCCAACAAGTACGTCAGAGCCTATGACGCACGAGTGTATGACGTAAGACTGCTGGCAGGAGGCCAAATATTGCGTCAGAGCCTATGACGCACGAGCGTATGACGTAAGACGGCTAGCAGGAGGCCAACAAGTACGGCGCACAATGATCCTCGAAACTTTTCATAACCCTAGGTGAAGGGGAAGGGGTTCAAAACGAATTTTGAAAATTTGAAAATCTCAAATCTCGAAAAATTCATATAGGACGGTATGTTTTTTATTTCATATTCAGATAGAGTTTGTTCCGTAGAATTTTTTAAGACCATCCGCAGCTTTGTACGACCAGCCGTTCGTTCACAATGACGGCTCAAAGATTGTGCCTCACAACCCGATCGTGAATCAAACTGTTGAAATACAGGTCCATTTTCATACTAACAAGCTCTTTTGATCATCATATGGCGTGATGTCGAGTTTGTTGTTCTGAGGTGCGTTTCGTGCTACGGAAATGAAGGTAATTTCGAATGTTTGTTGGTAGGTACTTCTTTTATAGAAAAATTATTACCGACGTAGTATTAAAAACCCCAGAATTATATCGTATTAATTAATCATAATTAATAATAATTATTATTATTAATAATAAATACGAATTATTAATACCTAACAATAAATTATAATAATTTTCACTAGGTACTTGATAAAATTGTTAATAATTAGTGATAATTGATAATAATAATTAATCTAACATTTAGGATCTAGACATTTAGACCTAGTGATCTAGACAGAAGGGTGATCTGTACAAAGAAGATAATGAACCGTTGTGTCAAGAATTTGCAGAGTTTTTTTTATTCGATTTTCTGAATCTACGTATCTTGAAACGTAAACCAACAAATTTTGAGGGGGGGTTAAAAAAATTTTTTCTTTGGGCGATTCCAATGGTTCATTATCGAAGATAATAAACCAATAGTGAAATAACTCTAATGTTTTAATCCTGTCCTAGGATGTTTAAATATGCCATACATGAGACGAATTGGTCAAAAAAATATTTTCCATCGCGTAACTAGACCAAAGTTACGAGCTACCATAAACATTTTGAAAGGGAGTGCTACAATAAAAGCTCAGGTTCCCTCCGGATGGGGAAGGTATTTTCTCAAAATGGACGTGTTAATGTAAAGATTAGAACAAAAATCATCTGCGTTCATCTGCATATCCGACCATAACACAGTAAAGAAAAGAAAGGATTAGAGTACGCCTTTGGTTGTTGCACCATTTTGTTTTTCCCAATTGGCTCAGATAATACATGTCCCCACGTCAGAACACTTTTAATTCGAGTTCAGTCTAGTTGCTAATGTTCTCTAATCATATTCTATAACAATTAAATACCAAGCTTTATGTGAGTGCTTGTGTGGTGGTACAAACGTCGGCGTATTTTCTTGAAGTCTTTTGAGCTTCCTTGAATTTTTAATTCTGAGCATTATTTAATTTTAAAATATACTCAAATACTTGTTGCAACTCGTTTTGATGAGTACAGCCTATCCCAAAAATTTCAGACATCTTTATCATTTTGTTTTCTCATTAGTTATTTACTTTTCTTCAAAAGTTCAATAAAAACCGTTGAACTTGATGTATTTCTTCATTCTGAGTCGAATGTGACCAGCCCCAGGTTTCTACGTTAATCCGTTTTCGAGATATTGATTTTTTTCCCCGCTTTTTGGCCATTTGGCCCACTGTGCGTCGTACTGACGGACTTTGAGGTGTACTGATGGAAGGGGGTGAAGACGGAGGCACTCGACTCAGTTGTTATCTTGTGGGGACATAGGTATTAATTGAGGAAACATATAGACAGCTCTAATACAAGAATGCGGAGATTCTCTGCTAGCGCGAGCGGATGTGGTATATGAGTGGTATCAGCATGTTATGACTAAAGACATTTTGGTCATTGTTATTAACAATGAATTGGACATTGAAGTTATCTCAAATAATTACATATTCATTATTATTACTGTTTTATTCCATTACTGTCTTCCATAAATTACAGGAGGTGTTGAACAACCTGGCCAAGGACCATCCACCGGTATTGGACAACCAGGACAACCAGGAAGACCAGGTCAACCAGGACAGCCAGGACAAGGACCGTCAGGTAAGGAGTAATAAAAAATTATTTCAGTAGTCATCTTTCCATCTAACATCATACTTTTTGGGAGGATATTTGCATAGGATTGGATCATTCATTAACAGGACTGTATCAAGTATTTACAGCTGTCCAAGGCAATACGTGTGACATTATGGATATTCTTGGAATTCCACAGGAGGACCAGTACAAGCCTGTGGCCAGGGAAATCAAGGATATGGTTGTAGGCCAACTACTCCATCACCTACAGGCTACCCGCCAAGTGGCCAAAAACCATACCCTCCGTTCCCTGAACCAAGTGGACAGCCCAGTGGAACGGGGCAGCAGGGTGGCCAAGCACCCACAGGAGGACTTGGACAACCAACTAGACCGGGTCAACCAGGATATCCAGGGCAACAAGGTGGACCAGGAGGTGTAGGTCAGCATGGACAACCAGGATATCCAGGACAGCCAGGTACTCAAGGACCCTCAGGAGGAATTGGACAACCGAGTAGACCTGGCCAGCCAGGATACCCAGGACAGCAAGGTGGACCAGGAGGCCCTGGTGGACCAGGAGGTGTAGGTCAGCCTGGACAACCTGGACAGCCAGGTACTCAAGGACCCTCCGGAGGAAATGGCCAACCAATTAGACCAGGTCAACCAGGATACCCAGGGCAACCAGGTGGACCAGGGGGCCCAGGTGGTCCAGGAGGTGTAGGTCAGCCCGGACAACCTGGATACCCAGGACAGCCAGGTACTCAAGGACCATCAGGAGGAATTGGACAACCAAGTAGACCTGGTCAACCAGGATACCCAGGACAACAAGGAGGACCAGGTGGACCAGGAGGTGTAGGTCAGCCTGGATACCCAGCACAGCCAGGTACGCAAGGACCCTCAGGAGGAATAGGACAACCAAGTAGACCTGGTCAGCCAGGATACCCAGGACACCCAGGTGGACCAGGAGGCCCTGGTGGACCAGGAGGTGTAGGTCAGCCTGGACAACCAGGATATCCAGGACAGCCAGGTACTCAAGGACCCTCAGGAGGAATTGGACAACCGAGTAGACCTGGCCAGCCAGGATACCCAGGACAGCAAGGTGGACCAGGAGGCCCTGGTGGACCAGGAGGTGTAGGTCAGCCTGGACAACCTGGACAGCCAGGTACTCAAGGACCCTCCGGAGGAAATGGCCAACCAATTAGACCAGGTCAACCAGGATACCCAGGGCAACAAGGTGGACCAGGTGGACCAGGAGGTGTGGGTCAGCCTGGATACCCAGGACAGCCAGGTGGACCAGGAGGCCCTGGTGGACCAGGAGGTGTAGGTCAGCCCGGACAACCTGGATACCCAGGACAGCCAGGTTCTCAAGGACCATCAGGAGGAATTGGACAACCAAGTAGACCTGGTCAACCAGGATACCCAGGACAACAAGGAGGACCAGGAGGTGTAGGTCAGCCAGGTTACCCAGGACAGCCAGGTGCGCAAGGACCCTCAGGAGGAATTGGACAACCAAGTAGACCTGGACAACCAGGATATCCAGGACAACAAGGTGGACCAGGTGGCCCTGGCGGACCAGGAGGTGTAGGTCAGCCCGGACAACCTGGATACCCAGGACAGCCAGGTACTCAAGGACCATCAGGAGGAATTGGACAACCAAGTAGACCTGGTCAACCAGGATACCCAGGACAACAAGGAGGACCAGGAGGTGTAGGTCAGCCTGGACAACCTGGATACCCAGGACAAGCGGGTACACAAGGACCCTCAGGAGGAATTGGACAACCAAGCAGACCCGGTCAGCCAGGATACCCAGGTCAGCCAGGTGGTCCAGGAGGCCCAGGTGGACCGGGAGGTGTAGGTCAGCCTGGTTACCCAGGTACTCAAGGACCCTCAGGAGGAATTGGGCAACCGAGTAGACCTGGTCAGCCAGGATACCCTGGACAGCAAGGTGGACCAGGAGGTGTAGGTCAGCCAGGACAGCCAGGTACTCAAGGACCATCAGGAGGAATTGGACAACCAAGTAGACCTGGTCAGCCAGGATACCCAGGACAGCAAGGTGGACCAGGAGGCCCTGGTGGACCAGGAGGTGTAGGTCAGCCAGGACAGCCAGGTACTCAAGGACCATCAGGAGGAATTGGACAACCAAGTAGACCTGGTCAACCAGGATACCCAGGACAACAAGGAGGCCCTGGTGGACCAGGAGGTGTAGGTCAGCCTGGATACCCAGGGCAGCCAGGTACTCAAGGACCCTCAGGAGGAAATGGCCAACCAATTACACCTGGTCAACCAGGATACCCAGGACAACAAGGTGGACCAGGGGGCTCAGGTGGACCAGGAGGTGTAGGTCAGCCTGGACAACCAGGTTACCCAGGACAGCCAGGTGAGCAAGGACCCTCAGGAGGAATTGGAAAACCGAGTAGACCTGGTCAGCTAGGATACCCCGGACAGCAAGGTGGACCAGGAGGCCCTGGTGGACCAGGCGGTGTAGGTCTGCCTGGACAACCTGGATACCCAGGACAAGCGGGTACACAAGGACCCTCAGGAGGAATTGGACAACCAAGCAGACCTGGTCAGCCAGGATACCCAGGACAACCAGGTGGTCCAGGAGGCCCAGGTGGATCAGGAGGTGTAGGTCAGCCTGGATACCCAGGACAGCCAGGTGCGCAAGGACCCTCAGGAGGAATTGGACAACCAAGTAGACCTGGTCAGCCAGGATACCCAGGGCAACAAGGTGGACCAGGGGGCCCAGGAGGACCAGGAGGTGTAGGTCAGCCTGGACAACCAGGTTACCCAGGACAGCCAGTTGCGCAAGGACCCTCAGGAGGAATTGGACAACCAAGTAGACCTGGTCAACCAGGATACCCAGGACAACAAGGTGGACCAGGTGGCCCTGGTGGACCAGGAGGTGTTGGTCAGCCTGGATACCCAGGACAGCCAGGTACGCAAGGACCCTCAGGAGGAATCGGACAACCAAGTAGACCTGGTCAACCAGGACAACAAGGTGGACCAGGTGGCCCTGGCGGACCCGGAGGTGTAGGTCAGCCCGGACAACCAGGTTACCCAGGACAGCCAGGTGCGCAAGGACCCTCAGGAGGAATTGGACAACCAATTAGACCTGGTCAACCAGGATATCCAGGACAACAAGGTGGACCAGGAAGACCAGGAGGTGTTGATCAGCCAGGACAGCCAGGTTACCCAGGACAGTCTGGTGGTGCATGTACACAATCATCTGGTACATGCTCTCAGCCAACTTACCCAGGGGATCAATCAGGACAACCTCCAGTCTCCGTAATTACCTACCCTATCCCTATTGTTCCGAGCCCAGGAGCCTGTCCTTGTTACCTCGTTTCTCCAAACAGTACTGATTCCATGAGCACTTCGACACCCGCCCCACCCCAGCTACCTCCAGGCCTACCACCCAATGCGATCATAGGATACATCCCAGTAATATTCTTCCCCTACTGTCCTGGCAATTCGACAAATGAAAACGAAATCAAACCGATGTTCCCTTCAGCTCTAGCAGTCCCTTACCAATGTTCTCAGTGTTCGCCTCAAGCAGGGACGAGGTCCCTTCAACTCCCTTCAGGCATACCCAAATCATTGTTCTTCCGCAGTTCCCTTCAAGGTCACCACGAGCCTGTTGAATTCGGCCGTAGAATACAAAGAAAAGTTAGAGTGAAAAAAATCAAACACGATGCGACGTAATTTATTGGTTATAAGATTATTCTTATTTGCCCGTCCGTTTGTAATGGTGCCGATTCCGTCCGTCAACATGCATGTCATTACCGATGGATAGCCAAGAAAGAAAATCCGACAATTCGAACTATAAGGCTGCTAACTATTGTTATAAGAATTTGTGTGAACATTGATTGTAAATTAGTGATTTTTTACACTTCACGACACGTGAAGTCTCCGAGCCAATTTTTATACCTATTTTTAATTTATGTAAATAAAATTAAGTTTGATATGGATTGTTGAGTTTTGTAACCCTTCTCATGTTTGTTGGAAGAGCTTCTGAAAGTCATTTCAGGTAACTTGTGTTATAGGTGCCATTTGATTTCCTTTGAGATTCTCAAAATAGTGATGGCAACTTTCTCTTTTTTGGAACATTGCTTCATATTTATATTCAATACGCTTATAAGCGTGTATTCTTGATATGTGGGAAAACTTTAGTTTTGTTGTTGCAAATACCATTCGACTTATGTGGTATTCACTTGGATAGCAGTACAATTTCATTTTAATCCATCATTTTTCAACTCACTACTCTCCATATCAGTAGCAACTACGGTATTAATTCATCTTCTCCGAGGTTTAGGCATTTTTATGATGTATAGAAATATTGAATATATTGAATATAATATTTCTATAATAATAATAATATGAACGAGTGACTTATTCTCCGTAAAAAGGCCGACTGCAGCCTTTTACACATTGCGGAAAACATCTGTTCTGAAAAGTGGGCTTGGAATGAATATTCACGAGTTTTTAAATACAAAGACATTTGGATACTTGATACTAATTATTAGTTTCAATGTGTGCAAACCTGCAATCGTCCTTGGAGAATTCGGCACCTGTTCGTGAGTTTCAGATCACTCAACAAATGGAATAAGTGATCATGACACAATGTGTCAACACAAGAGACGACTTTCGTAAATTTAAACTTCATATTCCTCGACATTGTGTGGAACCGTTTAGCACTATTACACCACTTCACCTAACCAGAATACAGATAATACAACAGAATACAAACTTGCAGATCATTTGCAACGTCGCAGGTCTGAAAGAAATTGTCCAGCTGTGCGGGAGAAAAAAAAACTCCTTAGATGGTTTCTCACTGAATACTTTGATCTCGTGAAACTAGACAATGAAAACTTGAAATTAATCATTTGATCCTTGAAACATGAGGAGTTGTGCAGTGAATTTGAATTTGATCGTCTTCAAAACATGTACCAATACGATAGATTCGTGTGAAAGAGAAACTTATGTTAGGCAATAGACGCAAGACACACGAGTCGTGAAGGTCAGTTACGATCACCGACGCCTTGATGAAAGCTACACACTCACACTTCACTGTTGAAATCCTAGTACTAAATGAGAAGAATCGGTCAAAGCAACACACAATGGTTATTTCTCTCTGAAGGACATTTTGCATGATAAAGCAACACTTGGTTGGCGTACAGAACATGGTAAACTATTTGGGAGCATAATTTTACAGATTACAAATTGACTTACAGGAAGTTCCGGAAGGACCGAGCGAAGAAATGTTTTCTAACCCTATAGGGTGCAAGTTTCTACTTTACATTTATTTATTGGGCTTGATATTTTTATTTTGATAATATTGGTATTGAGTGGTTCTATCATGAAATACATGAGTTTTTAACATTAGGAAAGTAAGTTTTAAGAATCTCGGTATGTTGTCATACCACTATTATACGTAGGTAGTAATTATGACGAAAAGGGATCAATGTACAGACACCTACACATATGGAGGGTCACGAGGGTCAGTTTTTCAACACCCGTAACTCGAGACTCAACGGAGAATGTTGCACAATCCTATGCAGACGATGTCAGACCAGCGTTCATCGAATGTTCGTTACTTTCAAGCAACAAGCACGTTGGTAGGCAGGTAATCTTCTCCTCACCTGCCATATTCACGTGTTTAGCATGATCGCAATAATCAGTGAATGAATAGCTCAATGATATGGAAATTGTGTTTATTATATTGAAGTTAATGTAGCACAGTAGGTGAAACTAGTGGATCCGTTTACAGAGGAATCAACATATTTTATAATTACCGAAGAGTTCCAATCTGCAACTCCTCGGGTGATCACCACAACTAGACAGAAAGAACCTTCAAATTGAAGCAGAGGGAAGAAACAATATTATTGTGTACACATGTATATTTTAAATATTAATATTTAATATTTAATATTAATATTTAATATTTAAACTCTGCACCCCACTGAAGCTTCATTTTCTTTTTTGTTCCTTATTTCTCAGCCTCGACAAAAGGGTCGACAAGATTGAACCGTTTAAGAAGGAGGCACAGGCAAAAAACAAGAAAAAAAAGTGCCAAAATTTCGTGGTTTTTTCGGAGATTGCGGAGGAAGCAACCGTGATCGGAATTCGAAAACTTGGATTTTTCACATCCTAATAGCTTCCAATATCATGTCTAAAATCCAGGACTCCCACATTTGATGTGGGGTACAACACCTCTATTCACTGGACTACGACGTCACACGTTTTTCATTCTCCTTTTTGACCCACTTCCCTAATTGGACCTTCCTGAGTTTGCGGTTACCAGATCCCCTCAGTCGACTGATGTGCTGATGTTTTGAGAACGGTTAGTCTTCACTTCCACAGCGGTATTCTTTCGTTGCGCGAACTATACTTGGTTGGCCCTTTGAGCCAAAGCTTCCTGGTCCGGTCCTTGTAGGCTTCCGTCCCTTACACATTACGAAAAAATTGCCGCTTTTTCATTAGTTCGGATTTCCCAAACCTTATTTACGACCCACCATTCTCCTCGAACTCGACTACCTTTTCCTATAGAAAAGTCTTCTCCGACATGGAAGGATCGCTCTAGATTAAAAGTTACTAACCGTTCTCCCTCGTACGAATCAATTCTAGCCCAAAATCCTACAAGTCTCATTGTATTCGTGTCACACTAGACAACTTCAAGTTCAGTTTTCTCTCTACTTTATACCTACTGTATCAGCAAAATATTACTCAATCATTACAATAATTTCTGCACTGTCGCTTTTCGAATGAAATATTTATAAATACTCCCAAGCAGCACAATTGGTCGGATTTCACGACTTGCTACCTAATCTGTAGTATATCCGACGTCGGAAATCTGTATGTCAAATATTAACGTCATCACGACGTCGGTACGACTTAGAGATTCGTCGGAAATCTATAGTACAGATAGACGAGGTCGCTACGACGTCGGATATTTGTATTACAGGTTGACGAGGTGGCCACAACGTCGTATATCTGTACTATATAACGCTGAGGTCGCCGCGACGTCGGATATCTGTAGTAAAGATAGACGAGGTCGCCACAACGTCGGATATCTATAGTGAAATGGCGATGGCGAAAACACACAGGTGGGACGCTACAGGCGCTCATTCTGTTGTACCGTTTGGGAACTACGTTACTATATATTTCTGTACATGTTTTGTACATCAGCCGACGAGAGGTAGACCTGGTCAGATCCTCTACAGATTTGTTACACAATCGTGTAACAATATCGGAACATCCCTAGTTCGCCATCTTTTTCCATTTCCATTACAGGTTAGGTTGAGGTTAGATATTAATTTAAATAATTTTCCAATATATTTATTTCTGAAATTCAAATGTAATAATAACTCTGATAGTTACCAAGGAAATACAGCAGTTTAATAGTGAAACCAGCGAAATAATAAGTCGTCATAACATTTTCACAATAGTTACCAAATTGAAAAAAATATTTACAACGTCTCAAATTCGGAGGGCACTGGTTTTTGAGAGATAGAATCGAGCATTTCACGTTAAATTTTTCTCCGCGGATGATTTGAAGAGACATGAAATTACATACGGGAGTTGGTAGGTACCGTGTAATATTCACACCAAGTATTTCACCATCCACCATCTTAATGATTTCCGTGGAGAGAGATAACCTTCCTCGTCGGAAGATGTCGGTTTTGTATTGAGTCAGTTGAGGTCGGGCGGCGACGTCGGTACAACCAAGAAATCATTCCCCACATTGGTCGGCATTTGGTCGTGGTGAGGTCGGCACGACGTCGTCGCCCGACCTGAGGTCGGGCGGCGACGTCGGTACAACCAAGAAATCATTCCCCACATTGGTCGGCATGCGGTCGTAGTGAGGTCGGTACGACGTCGTCGCCCGAAGTCAGGTCGGATTTCCCAACCTCTTACGACGTCGGACCGACGTCGTTGTGCTGCTTGGGCTGCTCTAGGTATTTCCACGTATTTTACGAATTCACGCATTCCCGTATTGTGAAAGTGTCTTCCACCGTTCAACAATATGCGTAACAAAATTAGCGACAAGATGAAGGATTTTTCAACGTGAAGATGTAAATGAATGCAAAATGAAGGCGCGGAATTCCAGAGGCTTATTAAAACCCGATCACCTAGCCAGCCAGCCCTCTGACGTCATAGGCTCTTACGGCATAGGCTGTGACGTAATAGTTGGCCTTCTGCCAGCCGTCTGTCGTCATACGCTCGTGCGTCATAGGCTCTGACGTACTAGTTGACCTCCGGCCAACCGTCTGACGTCATAGGCGCTTCGGCATAGGCTTTGACGTACTAGTTTGCCTCCTGCCAGCCGTCTGACGTCATACGCTCGTGCGTCATAGGTGCGTCTGACGTAGTGGCCCGCCTGTCGCTTGTGTTCTGACGTGATCTGAGGGAAAGGGTGAATCAAGGAAACAAATTTTTCCCGTTTCAGTTTATGTGCCAAAGCAAAGACATGAAAATGTCAAAAGAATGTCAACTCCATCCTGTTGTTGATACAGTCGAGAATTAAATGCTTGCATACGAGTCTGCAACACATTGGGACATTTTATGTCTTTAAAGAAGTGATTCAAGAACCTTCGAACAATGCTACATCACCTACCCCAGTAGCGTAGTTGTTATACTTAATTGTAGGGTTCATCATAAATTATGAAGCTTGCATTCGTATAGACAATATAAATTATTGAGAATGATCACCTGTGTGTAAACAATCACGCTCATACCGCAGCTTGTCGGCCACGCACTCCGCAGTGGTTAACGTAATATGGTTAGGTAAATGGAGAGCTATCCAACGAGTGGTGAACGATTTTTGTACGATGATAACTGGCGAAGATAAAGTTCCGTAGCAACGAATCGGTTGTAAGCGAAAATCATCAGAAATTTTCGTGACGATTTCGTGTAACGCTTTTGTGTAACGTTTTTCGAGTTATGTGCCAGAGTAAAGACATAAAATGTCAAAAGAAACCAAAATGATTCGAGACACGTCCCAGAAATTGTTTGTAACTACAAAATAAGACTTACTTATTTTCTATTTCCAAGACGTAGTCCTAAACACGTTAGGGCATGTTATTGTGATATACGGTACCAATCGATATCGGGTATCAAGTCAATCCAACGTTGTGCACGTAAACACACCTAACAATACTCACACCACCTCTACTTTATTGGGCTTCCTTTTCACAGCACTGTTACCACTGAAAAAGCTATCACCTTGAAAATCAGAAGAAAACAAAAATAAGAACCTCTCAACTCAGAACCTTACAGGCAACGTAATTTCCAATATACCTATATTGATAATTCAACCTAGATAAAGAATTTAAAAAAAAAATTGCTAAAACTTGAACTTTTTGTTCTTTGAATGAATCAATTGAACTATCGGATAAATCATAATGGATAGTAGTGAGAATATGTACTTATTTATGGGTGGCCTCTGAAATTAAACAATACTTACCACTTTTGCTTCCAAATGTCATAACAAAATAAGTATTGTACACTAAACAGATATTATCCCAATTTCTGCATAATTCAGGTTAAAATACAGATTTGTACACGTTTATCATTGATAGAAACAAAAGCGTTGGTAAGTAGTAGAGGGGTCTGGTAGAGGAGAAAGGAATAATAGCCCGTTTAAACATGTACTTCGTTTTTCTATTCAAAAGAACCAAAATTTGATTCTTTTAAACAGAAAAACGAAGTACGAAGTACACGAACTATTTAATAGTTTCTATGCGAAGAAAGTCTGAATAGTTCCTGAGCCTCATAAGTGGAGATCGCCAATAGGTATCGAGAGATCCGCAAAAGATCAAAAATGGAAAGCAACGTTTGCCAAGGCCTGTTTCATAGCTCCCGCGTACCCGTAAATCTTTTTTTTTTTTAATGATTTATTGGGCCAAGTAACTAGTTATTAGCAACATATTTTTGACATAATATTATATGTGTATTAGTTGTAGTACACTTAGATACTTCAATAAGTTTTGAAAGTTAAGAGGACAATTTCGTGCACTTGAATCGATTACTGATTTCACTGAACGTAGCTAAGCGTGAGAACACCTATTCACTCACATCCACAGGACATGAGGCTTCTTTCTTTTGAAACGTCTGAGTAGGTCATCAACGTCGAGCAGCTGGACCGCTTCTTCATTGACGTGTACTTGCAGCCGCTTGCGATGAGCTATGGCTTGATCCTTGATGACTTCATTGACAGTTGGTATGCGATATCCTTTGTGTAGCCAGACGTTTCTGGTTTACCGGTAGGCGTTCACACAATCTCAGCACATTATTTCGGAAACGTTGGATAATATCACGGTAACTTTGAGCAGTGCAGCCCCACAACTGCACTTAGTAAGTCCAAACAAGACTCACCCCGACTTGATTACACAGGGTTGATTTGTTCCTGGTCGAAATTTGTGAGCGTCGGCTCACACCAGTACATTTTTCTAAACTTAAGCACAAGTTCTTCTTTTTCCTTCTTGACATGCTCCTTCCAGCTCAATTTGGCATCCAGGGTCATATCCAGGTAATTAGCTTCATTGTCGTTAAGCTAAAGACTGCATAGGTAGGTAGGAAACGAGTCACGGTAGCAATACCTATATGTGCAATTCTAGGGTTAGTACAATGACGCATAATATCCATCTGGGGCCTCAACTATTCAAAACTTCACCAAAAATTGGAAAACCGGAATTATGCGTGTGGCATGGATATTATAATATGATCGAGCAAATGTATACATTTGCACGTACTATGATCGAGTATTTTTCTCCAATAGGGAAGAAATCCTTAGGGAACGTTCTGGGTACCTTAAATCAGAAGAAAGGCTTTGAATGAGTATGAGACATTTTCATGCCATCCAGCTTAACCCAAATCCAGCCCGTAGCTCTATTCCCAGAGGATTTATCACGGAACATTAGCGACCCTACGCAGGTTGCTATTACCTGACATTTTTTATTTCTTACTTTACTTATTCGTTAGACTAGAAGAGGTTATTCCAGAAATAAGTTACACTGTCTGCCGGGCGTCAAAAGTAAACAATCCAAGAAAATACGAAGATCATGTTGGAAGGTGTCTGTGTGGGGGTGACGATTTTGGAAGTCGCGTCCTGAAAACGGCCTCGACGCACTGTCGAGACGGCTGAGTCTGCTAATGAATCGCCAACAAGCTCTACTAACTCGACCCAAGCGCAGTTTTTCGTCCAATGTAGAAGATACATGTGCGGTTCGGGAAAAGTTTGTTGTTGCGAGTAATCAATGCCACGAACGCTCAATAATTACCGTGCATATAACCATTAAAGGTGTGATGTATTTTCCTTCGCTCAATCACATTTGTTTTCCAAACTTCTCAAGTTTACAAGTGTGAAGTGAATCGTGGATTTCCTGGTATTTATTTTCATGAAGCGGTGATGTGGAGATTCGAGTCAACAATCAGGTAAATGAGTGAATGCACATCCCCAATAATCCCATCACTTCACTCTCACACCTTCACAATTCACCACACTTCACACCCCACATCGTCACTTTTGGCCAAAATGAGTTATGCATACCATTCGAAGCGTCTTCCCCCGGCGGATCGATCTAACTAAGTATAAGTTAGGTACCTAAGTTAGGTTACACAATTTATTTTACTTATACCATAATACTTTATCATACCACATCATCATCTACATAAGTGGGTCTCCTAAAGATGTGACATATTCTCCTCATATTTACAACGGAGAGTGCACTAAAATAATGGCATCTCGTGAATTTAAGTGACTGGTGTGCAGATGAAGAACTCCTTATGAAGATTAAGTACATTAAGCAATAAGTACATAATATGATACCGTGCTTAACGTACTTAGAGTTCTTCATCTGCACATCAGTCACTTAAAATCACGAGATGCCATTATTTTAGTGCACTCTTTGTTGTAAATATTATACAGCTACTAGCCACGCTGTAGATGAATTAGCACAAGAATCCGTGCAATTTCATTATTATTTAAGAAGGTTTGTATTTATATAAATAATTTTAACCTTAAATGAGAATGAAAAAGTAAAAGGGGTTTGAGAACAAGACGCCTCGATACAGGCGTGTTTCGTACTTCCAGTTTTCTCGAGTGTTTGAGTTGAATGAAGGTGAAAAAGGTTTCAGGGTTAAACGAGTTTGCTGAGAAGAGCCTGGTGGTAACCTAGTTAAGAGGGAAGCTCAGTTTAACTGAATGCCAAAATACCAACGTAATTAAGCGGCTTACATGAAGAAGGTGCCAGCAGAGAGGGAAGGAATGTTATTAGAACGGTATTTGAGTTCAAGCAACGTATCTTTGGAAAATTGGGAGAAACCCTACCTGAGGGTCTTCTTTCAGCTTGCGGGTTTACTATAGGGGCCATCACGGGGGGGGGGGGGGGATGTTGGAGTTTGAAAAGATTCATTTTTCCGGATGTTCCGTGGAGTTGCGCTGAGCTCAGCAGGTGTTGGGGCTTAATTCAAAGAGGGAAGACGATGTGACCTGCTGTCAGAATAGAATTTACGTGTGATACACGTGTGCCTTACAGATTGGGATGTAATTAGGCGAACATCTAGGGCGGCGAGGGGCTGAAATGGAGTCCGGGAGGTGCCTGACGTGAGCAGAGGAGTGATGACTCGCCTTACGAGGCCTAGAGGCGCTGTTTTTGCCTCACCGCATTACAACCAAGTACCAAATCTTGGTCACTTGTGATTGTTGTAGTTTGCGTAATTCAAACTCGAAAATTGAGCTCAGGTGTCCGTGAGTCCTTGACGCTCGTACATTGATAACAGTCGCCTAATGTCTTCGAACCTTTAAATATTTTTGGAGATGACAACGATCCCATATCAACTGAACATAATTGTAGCTTGAACATCTTTTGCATGATATTAAACGCCCTACCCCAAAACACCCAGTAATATTATTACCGATAATGATTGAATAAGGTTCAATTCTTGAAAATAATTGGCAGTTGTACTAACCCATCAAGTCTCCCTTAACGAATTCGTCATGTACACTTGCGCTTATACGTCAAGCAAACGAGTCACATCTTTTGAACGATTTTTCTTGAGTTATAAGAGGATTTACGTAAATCCCAATAAAATAATAGCTATCGTCAAAATGAGTGGGAATTAAATAGTAGAACCTCAGGGTAAGATACTTACAGAACAGCTGAAGATACTTACTTAAGATACTTACTGAACAGCTGAATCAAACAACACGAGGTTCAGTGAAAGGTCGATAGATTTCTTTTTTTTCGTTTTAAAGCCATTTATTAACATAATACGCATAGTACCTACAGAAAGAAAAGTATTGGAAATTTTAGAAATTTGATATTCATAGTAGTATTGGGGTAACTTTGGCGCATAAGTAAGCCGAGGGTAAGACCAAAAAATTTTGCAAACAAAGATTTGCTAGGGCTTTGATATCCAAATCTAAATAGAAGTCGCATACTAACTTTATTACCACCTCAAATGATCTAAAAGTAGCTCAAAATAGAGTAAACGAATGCATGAAAAGTAATTTTTAGGGTAGATAAGTACCTAAGGGAAGACATTTATTTCAAAATTCAAATTTAAGGATGATGGATTTTGCATTTATTTGATTCATCAAGTGTTGAAATGTTAGCTTTTTGAATACAGATACAGAATTAGTTGTTTTAATTGCTAATGGCAAATTTTCGAAAATTGAGTGGGCTATCCAAGGCAACTGTCTAGTGTAGAAGTCACTGCTTGGGCGTGCTATTGATAAAATACTTCGTGCGTTCAACCTGGTAGGTCTCACATCGTTCTGACCTTGTTCTGAGATAATTTTCTTGTCTATGAAAAGTGGGTGATTTCAAATATTTGTTGTTAGGTAGGTAGGTGCGTCTTGATATTTAAATTATTCCAGAAGTAGTTAGGTACAAGTAAAAACCCCTAAACTTCATAGATGCTGATAAATTATGGAGAAATTATAAGTATTGCATTTTTCTTGATTATTTATTGGAGAACTGAATTGACCATTACTGAGTTGGTGACTGACTACCCCCATCATATAAATGAACAGGAATACCTAAGCTCATTGTTCTATTTATTTCGTATAGTTGTGGAACTTATAAGGGTATTGTACATAGAGTAGTTGTTGGGAGAAAATTTGCAGCGTTTTTTGAATCTCTCACCGTTTTCAATCTACCCTGGCCAGAAAAGAAAATCAACCTTTCCACCTCCCATTGTATGAGTAGGCACTTCTCAAAAGAACAAGGAACGAATTCATTTTACCGCTGAATCGTAAAAACTTGAGTACGAACACGGCCCAATAAACGGGAGTACTTGGGTCACCCAAGCCCCGCGAAGGCAGACGAGGGAAGTATACAAGGGGTTAAGCGTTCAGGGGTGGGCAACGCAGGACGTTTGGAGCGCATGCTTTCCCTCACCGGGAACTCGTCCGTCCGCACCGACCACACGCCCGCGCGCCTCCGTCAGTTCAACACTCAGCCGGTATTTTGACATGTGAAGCAACCAGTCGCGATCTCTCCACGTGAGTATCGTACATTTCCCGCAGATACAAAAAAAAATTAGAAATTTACGAGGCAAACCAAATATGAAAGGATGTTGATGAAGAGTCACATATAATCAAACTGAAGGCCAGCAGCCGCAGCAAAGGCTGCTGAAAGGGTTTTGAAATAGTGAAATGGCGAACAACCTAACAAAAAAATCCATCTTCAAATTGGCTCAAACTAACGTACCAACATAAACATCACTACTTTTCAGGTATCGTGAGCCTTACACCGCAAAGTCTACCAACCCAAAACATTGTCATTATGACAGCATTCCAAAAAAATTGTATTTGAAAGAAACTGAAAGAATTTATATACATTAAATTCATTCAAATATTCATTTGGAGGCGATATCATATTCTTCCCTTTCAGTTCTAAATCGTAGCGTGGAAGCAGAAGCTGGATTTAAACAAAACAATTGAATCAATTTTTTTGGAAAGCTTTCAATTTCCTTCTCTAAAGCGGTTTATCAGACAGTGTGAGGGTGTCTGAACGCGATTCTCGATCGATTATTGTAGTGGATTGAACCGGAACTAATGTTGTGCTCGGTACTGAATACAAAGTATCAAAGTGATAAACCAATGTCAATAACTCTCTACAAAGAATATCTGAAACGTCTACCTATTTGTAGACACAAAATTTATTTCGGAACGAGGAACTCAATTTTATGACGCTAGGAGGTACATCAGTTTGATACAGGTGTTTCCAACAATGAACGTCTAGCTAGAATTTCGGTCGAGCTCACATTTGGTTTACATTCATGTTGAGATTTTCCTCGTCAAAACGTATCGTCGTACAGAGTGCGGAAAAAAGATCAATCCATGCAGAATATAAAAAGTGATTGGAAGACATATAGAGAAACTTAGAGTTTCGTAGTCGGTTTTGACCATTATTTTTCACCTCTTCCTGTTGATTGCGAGCTGATATAAGTTCATTCGATTATCGTAATTGGAGGTAAATTTCAAAAATTTTATTACTAATATTAATGAGATTTGTCATTTTTATAACAGCGATAAAGACAGAAGAAGCAATTGGTAATAAAGTCTCTCAAACCAGAGAGATTACAGTCGCTGAGCAGTGGGCTGAAGCATGATACACAATCAGTGTTGACAAATGAAGAATTTAAGAAGATATTAAGGAACCCAAAAATATTCCCGTTTCAACTTGCCTGAGGTTAGACAGATTTGACTCAAGCATATCAACTGAAGGAGCCCATTTGTAGGGAATGTAACGATGAAAAGAGAGTGGAGCAATAGCCAACGCGTTCTTTGTTAATCAGTACAGTAACGTTTATGCAAATTTTTTATTCGGCCTTATTAAATTTCTATCGAGCACTCAAGTTTTTGTCGAGAAATCACACCCCAAATTTTGAAAAACCGAGAGGAAATCAAACATTTCCTTATTTTCATACATGACAACTTTCCAGAGATCAAGTGATCATCTCTGGAAAGTTATGCAAACATATCGATTAATGAACGGCCACTTCAGTTATTGATCGTTACAGACGATGGATATAATCCCTCCTGTCGTTTAACTGGTTTACTTACCCAGAAATGACCAACTCCGAAGGCCCTAACCTTTTTTTCTAACCTGAGCCGACCCAAAGGGTGAACGAATATTGAAATTAGCCCTAGAAAAATTGTTTGGAACTTGAGGCAGTACGAGAGTACCTATTTCGTTAAATACTCGATTGACATGGTTGAGGTATGTGCACGTATGAAACATGAAAATATGAAAACTTCTTATTTCAAGGATCGCGTACTACGTATTATTTTGCTATTTACGAAAGTCTTACGTCGAAAATCAATTTTTGAAGTCCATTATTAGAGGGGTAAACTAACAAAACAATACTGCAAATTCTTCCACAACGGTATATTATTTTCTGTTATAGATAACTGTTCTGTATTCAATAGCCTTGGAACTCAAAACTACGAAGAGTAATAGGTGAAATCTGGAACAACTGAGTTTTCGATTGATTAAGTTATCAGCTGCTCTACTCCAAGAAGAGGGTAGTTGGTTAATGGCTTAATGTTAGTCTCACAGTTTCAGCAAATGTCCGGCTTTATTTTTCCAAAATTGCCCATTTAGATGCGTCTAAATTCGAATTTATGGAAATGAGAAAAAAACTGCCTGTTTATGCAAGTTAACTGTTGCTCTCATAGTACCACAGTGACGACTTCCGTACCATTGACAACCTTTCATAAACCACACACTATAATACACGATGTATAATGTATACATAATATATAAGTGTGTAATAATATTATGCACTGTACAATAAAATTATAATATACCTAATATTATATAATAATATAATAATAAATAACTACTGTACAATAATATTACACAGCACTACTAATATTACTCTACAGCACGCTTGTAAGATAATCTTACTACCGCCCACTATTCTTAATATCGCCCACTAAACGGAATCAGGAAAAACAGAAATAAACAGGAATAAGGGAACTCATTTGAAGCCCCACCCTTGGTGATGGAAACTAGTAAGTTATCCAACGGCTGAGTAAACTATTAAGTACTTGTTAACTTAATATAATATATAATATATTAACATATAATATTTCTCACGCACTTGTAAGTTGTATTAAAAATTAGTTGCTGGAATGACACAAGTGATTTCGTTCGTGAATCAAGTAAGTTGGTCTTTTATGCCTAAAAAATCGTACAGAAAATCAGAATCTGTTTCCACCATTATTTGAGCAGAGAGATTTACATCCATCGACTCATTCTGCGTATGGTTTTATTATGAATTCGTATGATCATGAATTCGTACACAACTTCAGGGTTCTATGGTACGTAGGTAGTATATAGGTGATACATAAGTGACTATGTATATTCCAAACCAAGCCATAATACCGGAGGTTCGAAATGATTATAATCCCTTTCATGTGATAAGGTCTCGCAAATAACAATACCTAATACTATACAGCATGACTACATTGTAATATTCATTGGATAAACACAAATAAATCATCTAATTTGAATTACCGGAGGAATACTGGGTCGGTAAATAATAGTTATATTATAACTAGATATGCACCATTACCGTGGTTCACACCACTTCATATCGCATAGACGTTGCCTGTAATTAAATTATAGATGGAATGTAATAATCGAAAATATTAAATAACAGTGACCGACAAATGAAGTACTCATCCCCCTAGGCTTTCTTGCCAAACTCAGTCAAATACCAATGATTCATTATTGGAAATAATGAACAAAAATACTCAAATTAAAATCGTTTTGTGTGTCTGGTGGGGCAGAATTGAAAAATAATTTTGAAACAATATTGTCAACATTCACATTCCGGTGGTATCTTATAAAAGACAGACGATATTGAAATACCTCATTCAATATTGCCCTTAAAAGCTTCCACTAACAAGATTCATGGCACGTGAGAACATCAGAACCTGAGAAGTATAACTAACTATGACCACGCAGGGTAACTGAATAGCGGTTCCCAAAATCGACATTTAAATTAGTCTCTAACTTTGGACTGAAAGTGTAATTGAGGACGTTTCAAATACCGCACTATAATACATCATGCTACAACAGACTGTACCATTTGAATAATAAATAATGAGTCGATATTATTTATTATAGACTTGTAGATTGAGCCAAGATTGTTTATCGAATACTTAAATATTGAGCGAATATCATTTATCGAATATTTAAATATTGAGCCAATATTAATCAATATCAATCATCAGACATTGGGTCATTTGACCGTGAAAATAACTGACACCCAGGCAAGCTAACATTGCCTGTTGTCAACTACTTCCTCGCCGGTACCTAATAGTTATTTGTCCCGAAATCAACGTACAGGGTACATGTTATTTGTAACTCACCGCTTATTTGGAAAGGAGTTTGATGAATCAAAAATAATACACTCGCTTCCCTAGAATACGCTACTCCTAAACGTGCAACAAGTGAGATTTGTTTATCAAAGTAAAATTCGTCTACTTGCCAAAAGAAACTGAACTTCCCTTCAAGTACCTACCTCGTAAATATTTCACTAGTCGGAGAAAAGACGGAGGTTACGAAGGCCGTTATGGTGATTCAGAAATAGACCGGCAACTCATTTTGATAGCGATCACCTTATGCACGACCTGAAAATTCGGTCGGTCGAGCTCGAGGGCCATGTTTTTTGAACAAGAAATGAATATTTCAACAATTTTTTTTCCAAATTTGAATAATAATGAATTTATTAATATTCAAGTGCAAGTGAAGGTATAAATTCTAGGGTTGAAGATGTTAAGTGGCTTCATTCACAGCATTAATTCTTAGCCAATCTCAGAATTTGCCAAACGATAACGATCTTTGGAAGTCTGGTTAACATGGTCAACCAAAAACATGAACCATGTCTCTTTAGGGGGATTTCCAAGGCCCTAAAATAATGATGGAGTCGCGTTTCTGGCACTTTCGGCGCATTCTATATATTTATTATGTACTGACCTTTATTGTAAAAGAATCTTTACGACTGACTACATGCCAAAGTTTTACAGATCCCTGGCATCATTCGATTTGTCATCACGACCATTGGTACACTTTATAATGGAATGTAAACTAAAAAATACGCACTAAGCTAAAAATGGCTGAGGAAGGATTCGACTTGAAAAAGACTGGATTTAGCTCAGTAATGCTACACAGCTCTTTTCTGGCATGGGGATGTTGTTCACTTGTTCTTCAAATCAATGGTCAAATTCAGTGAGTGAGCGCTTGAAATAATATAGAACAGTAATGGGTCATCACAAGCCCACTGCCTCGTAACAAATCGGTGAACCCACAGGAATCCTGATCATTCTCTAGTAGGAAAGAGACGCCGTAACATACCCCTCTAAGCTCTCATTCTGATCTGAGAGTCAAAACACTGCTACGTGTTAATCAGTTTAGAAACCGACGCTATTCTCGGCCCCACTACTCGTAAGCGTTATTTCTGCTCATAAAAATCCACGAAGTGAACATTTAGAACTACAACGTTAACGGGAGTGGGGAATTGTCAGACGATTCGGTTCCCTTTCGTGGAATGAGGAACAGTGAGGTAAATCTTACCTATTCCGATAGTTAGCAAGGCAAGGCTGAAGACGCCCGTTACTCCGAAAAGATCAATACAATTACCTCACCGCTCAACAGTAGCGAGTCGAGGAAAACGAGGAAGAAGGCGGGAGGAGTCATCATCATCAGGACGACAACAGAATTCAGTCTGTGGTTTGAAAGATGCAGCGACAACTTTTGAGTACCATTTTAATAACATATTTCCAACTCATAAGTTGTCGATCATTTTGCTTTTCGCGCAAAAATGTTGCTGAATATTTATAATGGGGCTGAACGCTAAGAAATTGCCACTCTTCGCCTCGAAATTACACAAAGGAACTACATAATATGTACTGTAGGACATTTGGTACAATTATAATAACATTCAAGATACCCTTTATGTGGAAGCTCAAACTACCTAGGTATTACAACTTCTCCCACAATTTTGGTAAATATATAAAATCCGTACACGAATACGCTTGGGATCAATAATGACCAAATTATATTTAAAACTTTGAGAATAATAATATTGTTCTCGAGTGGAGTTTTGCTGACCCTCCCTAGTTGCTCAATGTTGGATATCAAGTGGGGCTGAACAACATGGCCCACCTGAGATAGGGCTGGTCAACATGGCCTACCTCAAATGGCTGTACAACATGACCTAAGTGTTTTTTTCCAACATTTATAGGAGACACAAAAAACTGTTTATTCCTAAAATTTGGGAACATATACGTGACTGCAACTATAGACACTTCCGGGTGCCAACTTACGGGATGATGAAAAATTGTTAATGAATTTTAATTTGAATCCCGCTGAATAAAAAAGGTCAATATGCCCAAAAATGTCAGTTAGGCCATGGTATTCTGCACTATTTGAGGTAGGCCATGTTGACCAGCCCTATCTCAGGTAGGCCGTGTTGTTCAGCCCCATTTGCGGTAGGCCTTGTTGCCACTTCACCCTCGATATTATGACACACTTGAATGATATGAAAAATGGACGAAAACTAAGTGAGTCTTTTCTGCATCGAAAATTTTATTTCAATACCGTGTTCAACTCATAAGTTGTGCGATCCTACTGCATAACGTAAGTACCGCCCTCATTACAGTACAGTACATCAGGGTCTTCGTGGACTATTCTTTTTACGACAGAATCAGTGACCGCATCCGATGTCTACCAGCTTTAGTGCCACTAGGGGTTTGTGAGAATTCGCGATGCTTTCTCAGCTTAGTCCCAACCAAAGGACGAAACCACTGAAAGTGTCGTTTCATTTGAATAAGAACGTGAGGTTCAGAGACGTGTGGCTTTTGTGTATTCGGGATATTTCGTGGTCGTAGTTTTTGCGGTGCACAGGAAATTTACATTTCCAACGGGATTGAAAACATTGTGATCAGATTTAATGACCAAAACATGAATGAAATACTCGGATATAAAATTCCAAACAAACAAGATAAAACACACTACTCAAATAATTCGTACATATGCGCCATTCGCCAGAAGTAAGTTCAGCTGTGTGGAAAGTTTGAGAATCAACTGAAACCGTGATTGTGTACAGCGATTGTCCAAAGTAACAGTGGGATAGTCCCGGATTTATTTTATCGTTCAACGTATTACAAATAAAACGACAGGAAGAAAGGTCTTTCTACTGAGAAATATAACAATCCATGGAAAGTGGTAAAACCCGATTATTACCAACTTCCAACCAGCTTTAATTGCCCGGTAATTGCGACTGACACGCGGAGTCAGAAAACAATGCGAACCCTTCTCAAAGATTTTACTGAATTGGGATTCATTATTTGCATACCAACCGCTCCTCCCGTTCTGAAGCATCCCCAGAGAGTAGTTTGGAGTTCCGAACTAAGAACATTTTCAAACAGACTTTCGGCTGTCATATAACACAATAATATTTACGTCACTTAAGAGGACCTCTCTCCTCGAATGAAGATTAAATGCATAAATAATAGTATAACTATACACTTACTCATACAAAAATAGATGCTTCGTGATTCGGGAGTTTCTTTTGCTGAGGAAGTCGTAAATCACATGAAAGGTAGAAGGTGGGTGGTGTATAGCTGAAAGGTAGCCTTTGAGTGATTGCTCTTTGGAAATGTAGCGTTCGTGTGGTATTCTTTTCTTTTACGAAGACGTGGCTTTTACAACCGCCCAACTGACGCCAACAGACTCTTAAACCTTGATGAGCTAATTTCTTGGTTGATTTGCACGTAAATATGGTTCGAAACTACCGACTACCGAAACTATGGATATTAAATAATTGTTTTCCGTTTTTTAAACATTCATTGCAATTTTGACGCATAGCCAAAGTTCTATTGGAGCCGAACGCGAAGCTCAACTACTACTGGACAACACTTGAGTAGGTACCTCTGTATGCATTTTGCACCAGAACACTTGAAACCAACTTAGAGGTGAAGATTCACAGAGAGATTTTAACGGAGCTAAAGCTGATTCGGGGTCAACAGTTGAAAATGTCAACACACCCACGGTTATTTCTGTCGGGATCGTGAATGAAAGTGATGAAATAGAAATATTATCCGTCTATTAACTTCATGTTGGTTTATTATCTTCAATAATGAACCTTTGAAATCGCCCAAAAATGAAAATTTTCATAACTCTATGTCAATGAGAAGGGGATCAAAACAAATTTTGAAATTTTGCAAAATCATATCTCGAAAAATTCAAATGGAACGGTACAGTTTTTAGTTCACATTTGAATAGATTTAATTTTTATACTTTTTTAAGACAACCCGGAGCTTTGTGCGACCAGCCATTTGTTCAAAATGAGGGCTTAAAGTTGGAGCAGATCAAAAGCAGATCAAGCAGATCAATGCTCATACTGGCCCAGCTGATTCGAACAGCACATGGTTCTCAGATATCGACTCTCACTTGGTGAAACCCACCATAATTAGTGAACTAAGACTTAGACTAGGTTTGAGTGTTGTTAGAATCTAATTTTATTTTTGATTTTCAAACTCTCATATGAGGCCCATTGCTCAGTTATATCGTTGAAAGACAATCAAGACAATGGGCGAAAGACGTAAGGCTGTATAGTAAATCCGGTGTAACAGATTTCTGCCCGACCTCCTAACACTGACTACTACGGTGGTGGGGAGGCATAATGGATAAAGTTTCCCGACCTGGAAGGGGAAAGGGCGGTTCCACATGAATCTGAAAGGGTTAAGAACATTCAGCGTCTGCGACATAAGCTGCCATGATTCACGACGCCAGGAAAAGCGCCAAGGAAGTTGTCGACGAACGCCTTAAGATGGCGATAATGTGGTTATGGTTACTTATAAAATATGGGAAATAGAATACTGCCTATCAGTATTCCCTCGGCATTCCAAATCACGAATAAAGTCAGGGGATTTGCAGTCTCTGCTGGTAAAACAATGAATTCGTTCTAAAACCTCAACAAAAATTACAGACTTGTACGTTTCATCGATTGCTCCGATCAACAATTGAGCTGCGGAAGAAAGATAACCTTACAAAAATTTGGTTCAGTTTATGCCTTGAACAATTATTGTTCAAGGCATAAACTGAACCAAATTTTTGTAAGGTTATCTTTCTTCCGCAGCTCACGTTGAATTCAATCTACCTACAGGTTTCTGAGCTGTCAATCGTTCGAGCCTAATTAATATCAGGAGCCAATGTTATTCTAGTATTGGTAGGATTTCACAGTGGAGCTTTCGTTTCATTTCTGAAATAATATTCATTACGTTAGTATACAAAAATGATCTCACGGCTTCTAAGGGCTCAATCCGATGATTTTGATTCGTCTTGTGGTATTTCAACCCTCTTTGTTGTGATAAAAAACCACGCACTTTGTTTTCCAATTTCAACATTCTTCGGAACTAACTTTAGCGGAAAGTTAGCGGCCGAAAGAACCTACTACCTGTTTATATTATTATGCTCAACTTTGCTAATTTCGAAACAACACGAAATTAATCGATACAAAATAAACTATACAATCGCAATAGAATAGCTAATACTTGAAATTGGCTCCGCATACGAGCCAACGTTGACTTAACAGTATTCTGTGGAGCACGAAGCTTACTACAAATACGAAGAAGAGGATTATGCACGCCATCGTGGAAAGTATCGTGACTTTTGGAAGAGAGAGCTGGCCTCAACCAACCTCATAGACAGAGTTTGTGTGCAGTGGAAATAGTAGCTTAAGAAGACGTGGCACAGTATCGTGGTTGGATATACATTGTTCGGAATAACACCTACGAGAGGTGATTGGATTGGTTGGAGAGGCGTAGCTTGGAGTGGTATGGGCATGTGAATCGACAATTTTTTGCTCAGCAGTACGAAACTCAATCAAAATCGATTAATTAATTAATTAATTGAAAGTAAATACATAGAATTGAAAAAATCCGTAACTACTGGACCAGGTTTTCAATGAGCAATATGAATTACATGGCGTTTTTAGTGGTAGATACTCATGAATTATAAACGTTGTAAATTATAAAGCTTCTCGAAACCTATGTCTAACAAAATAATTTTTAGAAAATGAATAATATCATACAATTCCTTTGAACAAACAATTCCATTTTTAGGGAGAGGGCGTTAGGGATGGTAGGGGGGGGGGGTGAATTGAGTGCGGTACCCCCATATCCAGAGCCACGTTAAGCTCCTGTGTGCTAGAAATGTGGTTCTCTTCAATCGAAATCGCACGGTCAATTCCCGTGAGGATGGCCTTCTCATATTCCATTGTCAAAGTGAAAACCACCGCGATAACACTCAACTGCAGGTCACAAAGGGGATGGATAAGGAGAGACTTTCATCTCATGGTCGCTCCTTGGTTGACGGCGCAGAGCTGAAGACGTTTCGTTCCAAGTCTGATATAGAATGTAAACTTGAAGAACAGGCTTCTCGCAGAAGGGGTTTTCAGGCCTATCACAGAGGGAGTTGAAAAGCGGCGTACCACTCGGTCTGAACGAAATTTATATAATATTATCTAAAGCCGAGATTTAGGTTCAATTTGAAGAAACGTGCCCGGATGATTGTAATATATGAATTTACTTATGAGCACTTATTTGGTGTACATGAAACGCTAATTTTTCTAACACAATCCTACATCACTCAGATAAGGATAATTAATACATGAGATTCTAGTGAAATATAATTTCTAGTGTTGTTTTTAGTGATTCATAATTGAATAGCTGGTCATCTCACAAACTGAAAAAAATAATTTATACCCGATGAACGAAAATTTCTCTTAACCCTCCGAATACCAGGTGGGATCCTTAACGACCCAACTATATTGTTTCTCTTCGAGTGAAAATTAAAAAAATGTTACTCATCAAACAACATGGGACCACTCCTGGTATTTCCTGCAGTCCGAATTTAGATCGATAAACGTCTCTTATTAAACATAATGAGATCTACCGCTCTAAATGATAGACCGTATGACCGTATTCAATATCTAAAAATTTATTCTTGCTTTCATTTATTCAATGTACTCATTTATTGTATTTATTAACGAAAGCTATCTTAAGATCAGCCTACCAAAAAGTTTTTATTTTTATTACTAATTAAGTATTACTAAATGACTATTACCTACTAATTATATTAATATTACTATTAATGTTACTAACTAATTATTCCCAATTAATTAGTAACATTAATATTAATAATATTACTGTTATTATTACTATTATTCTAGTAATATTAATATTACTGTTATCACTGTCCTTGGCTTCATCCTGATAATTTTAATTTAAAAAAATGCATTTAATAATAAAAGTTAAGGAATAAAGTAAACGAGGCCGCCAGAGACCCCAACCGGAATTTGTAATTTTTTTTACCCTATGTTCGGAGGTTCACATCACTAGGGGCAAGTTGTATGAGTACGATTCTTTCCGTACTCAAGACCACACTCTGGTTTTGAAAAGTTTAATATGCAATAATCATTTTGAACAATTACTTACAGTTATTATTGCACACACTCGAACACAATCATTGTTGGAGTGTACTGATCGAATGTTTCCGGTGTTTTGATTCAATTGTATCCCATAATTAAGTCTGTAAGCCCATTTCCTAAATAGATTATCTTCATTAAACAATTCATGATATATTCTAATTAGGTGTTACTAACGCTTACTAGATTTCATAGTATTGTAACATACATAATATAATATATTATGTTGTACAACCAAGTTCTGTTTTATTTTCAAGATAATGATGAAGAATAAACTAAAATTGATTCCAATTACCGCACACTTCCGTTTTCAAATGACCATGATAGAATATTTTTGCATGGGATAGCCTGATACTTGAGCGGCGGAACCGGAAAGCCCAAAGGGTGTTTTGATATGAAAATTCCCATGGGAAATTGAAACGGATCCCATTGCAATTTCGACCATTTCCCGCGAATGGGTTGATACAACGATGTTCTCGCCAACTCGTCTCCTCCGATAAAGGTGCGATGGTGTTTATGTTTGTTATAGCAAGGTGTAACTAGAAAAACCCTGCATCGAGCCTCCGTAATGTTTGGATTATCCAGTCTCAGGCTAGAAAAACTAATTTGTTCGAGCGTGGCAAAGGCTTTATTCAAATTCCAACGAGTCCTAGTATACACTGTAAGGTCTTCGTCTTTGAATTTCATGCATAAATTGAGTTTCCACTTCTGTTTACCTTGAAGGCCTGATCCACTATCATAATTTAACATTGAGCCTTTGCGATTTGAAATAGGTAAGTACCTATCTGAAATGATTGAACCAAGAAGTAGTACTATTTAAAGCAGTAAATATTTTATTGATAAGCCGTATGTTGTCATATTATTTCATTCACATTCAATGAAGTGTCTCAATAAATTATACATTCACTCATCCATTAGTTGGTTCAAAAGATCACTAACCTTGTTTTCATGTAAGAAGTGAAATAATGTAAAAAGTCAGTCTGGCTCTTTCTTTTCTGTAGCCTTGGCTAACTGAACAAAAAGAAAAACGCGGTAATGGATTTTTGAAGTTATATAACTCGGTTCCCTTTAGACGTATCGACTTGAAACTTTCAGGACTTTCTATTAACCACACCAATAAAATCCACACCATATTTCAAGTTGATCGGTCGAATAGGAGCCGAGATATGAATACCTAGAAAACGCGGATCGTGACGCATTTCATCAAGAATTATGGGACATTACCACGGAACAAAACAAAATTCCAATTCTCACTTTTTTGTTGAGGTAGCCGATTTATATACGGTCTTTTATGGGTTAGATATTCAATATAAACGTATGAATTCATGGAAAGAATTAATCGTGTCCTTAAGTGAGTCCTTAGCAAAATTTAATTGTGATCAATGATAAGGAAGCAATGAAAAATGGTTTGGTCCTGAGAAATTGTCCACAAAATTTAATGATACATGATGTAATGATAGAGGACGCACTACATTTAGTAACGAATCTTTTCGTAGTTATGCCGATTCATTATGGTCAGGGCTAGAGCTTTGAAACTAGTTTAGCCAGTGGACCTCTTTCACGCAACAAAAGCCGTCTCATTCAGTTATTTAGAGACTTGTAGACGCAGTAAATTTTAGTTCAGTTAATTATTCAAATTAACCAGCCCCATCCTACATTAAGGTGGTGGTGATTAGGTTCATTAGGTGGACCATTAGTAGTTGACATATCAACTTCATTTATCCGATAGGTAAAACCCTGAAAGGTACTCAAACAAAATTCAAAAGTAATAATTTGAAAATCGATTCAGCTGGAATAATGGGAAGAGGATTGTTAATTTAGTTAGCAAAGCATATACCTACCCTGCATTCATTTTTATACTTTTCAACATCGCGCTGCTTTTATGATTTGAAGTTTCTGAAAAGTTTCATCAAATTGACAGTAACTTACTTGTATGCTCATCCGTAAGGTTTGTGATTGGATTTTCGGGCTATATTTTCTACAGTGCATGGAACATTTTACTAAATGTGAAGTTCATGACATCCCACCATAATTAACTTTCCCACAGTAGAGGATTGATAAGGGTGCGTGCCATTTGCCGGATTTTCCGTTTTGTTCCACCCCTTCGCCCTTTTTGGATCGATCTCCGCCAAATATTGACGCGGAAGCAATAACTTAGCAGCACAACATCAATCACGGGACCGTACCGCTATCTGAATGAGATTAGGGCAGTTAAAGAGACGACCTCACTCATAGAATTCTTCCTCAGCACATCGCACCTGTGATGCTTGGATGGTGTCGCATCTTGACCTTAGTTGCCAACTGTGATTTCCTCTATATGTTACGTCTAACATTACATTTTACGACAATCAACCCTATAATTAGCACGATTATTAACTATTTGTAGTCAAAACTATGTAATTTGAGTCATGGCGAAAATATGAATTGTTACCACTTCGTTCAAAAACGTAATTTACAGCAATATTCTGGGTAGTTTAAGAAAACTTGGGTACCTATACAGGGTGTATAGCTGAGTCAACAGGTTTTCTTATGGATATTTCAAAAATTCGGGATACACATGGAGTCATGGATGTGTAGGTTCTACGGATAAGTTGGTGTGTAGCTTTCTAGCGAATATCCGGCGTCTCAGAATGGTCACTTGAGAAAAAGCTGCCAGAACCCAGACGTTCCAAGCTCTTTGTTTATTATAAAGCCGAGAAAAGGGCCCTTCTGTCATTGGAGAAGCGGCAAAAACAAACACTAGACGTGAAGTGGCCAGATCGATTGTGAGATCAAGATTTTTTTCATTCTCGTCGAGCCAGGGGCTCTAGCCGGGAACACCCGCATTTCGTTTTAGGTGTCGAGGGAAACGGAACATCTGGAGAAGGAAAGTGATGAATTGGTAGTGAATTGGAGGACATTGAACCGACATATTAGCCCACGCTTTCCTGTTTGTCACCTTGACATTACTGAACCAGTTCATTGAATGGGATTCCATTACCTACTCACCACCGGGCCAAATGTAATTGCGTGCAAATGTAATTGTGTTTGAATCAGCTGTTTATAACCAATTATAACAATAATACTCCTCCTAACACCGGATGAAAAAATTACACCTCTGGCGACCACACTACTTTATTCCTTAATAATTAAGGAAATTATTTTTGTTATTAAATTCTTCTTTTTTTTTAGGTCAAGATTATAAGGACATACGAAGTAGTTACTTGAGGCTGGACCTGATAATAATAATAATTAGAAATAAAAATAAAAACTTTTTAGTCGGCCGATCTTAAGATAGATTTTTTAATAAAATCTATTAACAAAACTATCTTAAGATTTTCTTTCCTTAATTCAATGCACTCATTTATTGCATTTAGATATTTTCAATAAATCTTTAGATATTTTCAAATGGAATTTATTAGAAATCTGCTCTTGAAGTTATAAAAAAAAAGCTTTAGATAAAAAAATGTTTTTTTTTAAATTACTATCACAATATTGGCATAGAATGGTCGATCTCCTTGTGTTCTTTGCACAAATATTTGTCACAACTAAGGTACTTGAAAAGTAAAAGCTAATATGACTAATTGCTTCCCGGTAACCATCATGTTGAGTCCAGAAGTCTAGCTATCTAAATTAGGACTAGGAGAAATACTAGGAGGGGTTCCGAGGTACCCCGTCCATGTTTTTTGATGAATAAAAAATAGTAATAAATTTATTGTTATGTTGTAAACATATATGAGGAATCACACTCATGAGGAAAGAATTTGTTTTTCAATTTCACTTGAAGAAAAACAATCTCGTGGGGTCGTTAGGGACCCCACCTGGTATTTGGAGGGATATTTTAGCTGTTTATAATAACAATGTAGCGATTTAAGCCATAGTATGATTATATCTGTATAATATGCGATCTAAATGCTATCAACACAACTAAGCAGTAAATATACAGTGGCATGTCTGGGACATACAGCCCACCAGGGAATGATAATTTAATGGACTCTCTTGATATTGGTTGTTACGGTTTAATCGAATGGGAACGTTCTAGTATGTATGTACTCTAAATCCTCTTCATCCGAGCTAAATCATACAAACCAAGGCAGTAGAAAATAAGTGTATATCATCCACAATTCCCACTGCACGAAGTGTAACTTTGAGGTCAACGGTACCATAGTATCGTGACACTTAACAGTTAGGTTCGTTTTCAACCTATTACGAATCTGACGTGTAGATAGTAGGGTAGAGATACATAACAAAACGGTCCCTCGTATTATAAATATCTCGGAGGCACACAAATAAATGAGTCTGTATAAAATCCTCTTTAGGAATTAATTTGGAGGCTGAAATAAAAGTTACATTGTCCCTGTGTTTTTTTGGAATCATAAATATGAGCTCGGAACAAGTTTGTTTCCAGCGTACTACTGCAATTCTCTGCCTAAAAACTGTCCCTTGTTTCACATTTGTATGCCTTGCATGCGACGCGATAGTGGTAGGCAATT
This sequence comes from Stenodema calcarata, assembly GCA_963920205.1. Classification (NCBI taxonomy): domain Eukaryota; kingdom Metazoa; phylum Arthropoda; class Insecta; order Hemiptera; family Miridae; genus Stenodema; species Stenodema calcarata. The sequence goes on along the minus strand of OY986055.1, from coordinate 19,421,317 downwards.
GAAACAACACCAGAAGTGGCAAGAGTAGGTATCATGATCTTTAGTCGTACAATCATGTTGTTTAATTATTATTTTTATATCAAATATAAAGGTAATATAATTCAATATTATATCAGATATAACATAATATTATTCTGTTATTGGGCTAGGGGCCAGTTGAAAATTTCCGTTAGGTATCATGTCCGAACTTCGCAAAGTGGATTTGGCTTGAATATATATAAAACTATGAAATAGATTCTTGACATCGGTGTAATTGATTATATTTACTATGAAAAATCCACACCATGTCACTATGAGCTCTGCCTGAGTGTCAACTGACGAAAGCTGACTGGGGCTTCAGATGTCGAGTCTTCAATTGTGAAAAGAATTTTGTGAAGAGATGAATGGTTTTTGTGAGGTATTTTGAATTGATTCTTATGTACTACTTGACTTTATTTGATTAATTCTGGGATGGCTTGAGTGATAGAGAAGAATTTCGTTGTTAAGGTAATGACAAAAGGTTGAATGAGGGAGTAAACCTTTGGATCGTTGGAACCAAATTATTCCGCACCTGGTAAAGAAATGGTGTACCTACACATACGAGCATATTTTATCGAGTACCTACTCAGGTGGTTCGACTGACTCCTAAACGATTTCTGCCACCGCGTTCTTTTCTCGATACCTTTCAGCCTCGACGAAATTCGAAAACCTCCAATGAAAATGGCAACCCTTCAATACATCATATACGCCACAGCCGCGTTCAAAATCAATCGTTCCAGGAATAAGACGCCCCCCTTCAGCTTATATTAACCAGGAGGCGACTTCTGAATAATGCATTACACCGGGTGGTGGGTTCAAGGAAGAAATGGAAGCATCAAAACACCTTCCCTGTCGTTCTGGAAAACAGAAATGGGGGAGGGAATGAGGTTAAGGAGCTTGCAACCGGAGGAAAAGTGGTGCCATTGTCAACAAGTTTCACATTATGCGGGACGAAAGCAGTCTATCTTCGGGAAAACTTTCCTCGTATGGGATATTTTTTCAGGACCCTCCTTTGCTAGAAGAAGTTCTAGAGCTGGGCTCTGATCAAAACGACAGTTCTGACGGGACATTTCAATTGTACCTGCAGACATATATGCTGTGCACGTGTGCGTGGTTACTGTTAACATTTTAGGATACGAAATTCCTACGCTACTATGAAGCTGGGTGACTACCGCTATAACAATTCCGTTGAGTATTAATGGTTGCACTTTTATCGATTGATTTTTTTTTTCTAATATCATAACAATGCAATAATATGGGATCAATTTTTGTTGCCTACTACTCGCTGTCATTGCATAAATACTAAGGATATATGCCGTATGCCTACATTTCAAACGCTCCAACTTCTTGCTCATTAAAAGGGGATCACATGATTTGCGGGGCGAGTTGAAGCTACGGGGCTAACCGCGATTCGGGTCACTGAGCGAAATGGATGAAAGTTTCAAAATCAGCTTGTACAGTTGACAAGTTTGAGTCAACCCGATCCTCAAGGTTCGAATTATCTCTTCTCCCCACTACTGCGCCTTACGGGTGAGTGCCTAAACTGGTCTCATAGTGGGTTGAGAAACATGTTCTTCCTACTTCATGGAAATCACATTAAATTAATATATTGCCTTCTACTGAAATTAGCGAACAAAAAACATGAAAGGGATGATTAAAATAGTATACGGAAGTGTAGTACTTGATGATGCCATACTTCAAACATGTGAATAGAATATACAAATAATGAATAATGACATTGTCTTTTTCCGTTCCATGGTAATTGAAGACGATTGGCACTCATGTATATTGCACCAAACCAATTTGCACGATCCTACGAAGACGTTTGCGTAAATCCTACGATGGTTTTACGAGAGACATTCAGAAAGTAAGGTTACAACATGAGTTAAAATACATTAGTTAATATACATTTAAGTAAATTAAATTTGCCAGATAAGAGTCAAAACATGTACCTAATTATTTCTCTACATAATCGCCATTGAGGTCAATACATTTTTGAAGCCTAAGGTCCAGTTTTTGTATACCCTAGTCGTATACCTTCCGCTCTACCACCCGAAGCTGTTTTTCGACAGCATCCCGGACCTCCTCGTCATTTTAAAATCATTGACCACCCAAAAACTCCTTCAATTTATCGGAAAGATGATAAACCTATGGTGCCTGATCTGGGGAGTATTGTGGGTCAATCTCAATATCCCACTCCGATGAAACAAACAGGTCCTGAGTGAGACAGGCGGTATGAAGTCTAGCGTTATCGTGAAGGAGTGACACACCACGAATCAGCATTCCTCTCATTTCGTCCTTCATTTTTTTTTTTTTTTTTTTTTTCAACTGAGTGTCTCACAGTATGCAGCTGCATTTATGGTGGTTCCTTCAGACATAAAATCGACCATTTCCAAATCGACATTTCTGGTCCCAAAAGACAGATCTTCCTCTCTGAAAATCGGACTTCGAATTTTTGGTTGATGGTGAATCGGTATGGCGCCACTGTAGAGATTGCCATTTTGACTCATTATATTGTGACACCCGTGTTTCGTGACCAGTCACAATTGAGTCAAGTAAAGTTTCACCCTCGCTTTCATACCGTTTAAAAAATTCGCGTGCAGCTCACAACTGATAGGTAGACCGGACTGAGGCGTTCGATGATTGGTTTTGTTCGTTAGGAACCTCTCTACCTACCAGTGGTAACAACCCTGAAAAACAAAATTTCCTTCGTCCTACACATGCCTTGTAATCTTACTCTCTGGACGTCTTTCGCATTACATTTTGAATGCACACTGAATTTATAGCAAACAAGATCACTTTCAGTCAATGGCGGGAGTCATCACTTCTCTCAACTGACGATCTAATGACTTGATTTTACCACTGCGCTTGCTCGTCATGAAAGAGATACGAGGTCAAAAAGACGCGAGGTCAACATCTTTTAAATTGACTTCATCCGCTGAATTAATACAAAACACGTACGAGGGCGTTAATTGACAATTGGGAAAAGCTGACACGAAGATACGGACGAAATCCCGGAGGTCTGCTATAGAAATGGGATTAGGTTCCATTCTGTTTCGAAAGGCACAATATAGAAATAGGTCCTTTACTGATTGGAGGTCGAGATGCGGGAGGGCCGAGATAAATGGGCATTCTCCCATTATTCTTCCTTATCAGCCGTTCAGCACACTTCGCCCGCGGGACGGGAGCTTGTGCGATCAGCCCCGCACGGCTTAAACAAGTTGGCGCACCAAATTGTTCGAACGGAGTTTTCAGGGATGGACGTGGCCTTGTAACGATGAATTTCTAGGCGTATTCTGATGGAAGGTTTTCTTTGTCTCACCGTACACACTTATACACAAGACTATGCCTCGTTTTATTTTCGGGGTGCTTACCTACAAATTCAAACCCCCATTACAAATTCAAAGACTGACGCGTCAGGCTGAACAAACTCCCATCCGATCTCACGCCTCCTCCGGTTCTCATACGAGTGTTAGAAGGAGTCCCTAAAACAAGTACATAATTAAATACTTGAAATATGTACGAGCTCTCAAACGCGTATCTTGTAATTTATCACCAATTCAATGTCATTCAAGGTACAACAACACTCAATAACCTGTCAATCGTAATCTGTCAATATTATCGAATTTTGGCATCATTTTAGGCTTGAAAATCATTTGTACTATTTTAAACCAGTTCGTGATAAAGCTAATTTGTTATGAATTGGAGGGGTGCCCTCAATTGATGATGTACTCCTCTACTATAAGGACGGAACTAGCCCTCTTAGATTATATACGAGATGAAATTGTGTTTTGGAACGAGATGCGTTGTGTACCAACCGAGTTGCATTCCTCTGGGGGATTTTTAATACAGTTGATACACTGACCTCCCTAAGTTTAATTCTACGATATGCGACCAAGTATTAAGAAAAGTAAAATGCAGGACTAATAAACCAGTGAACTTTGAAGAAATCTGATAAATCGACGGTTGAGCGTTTCGGAGTTGATGAATCGGTCGCGTTCCTCTCCAAGAACTCAATTCGGTTGCAAAACACGAAACCCTTGAAGGGACGCGGTGATAAATGAACCGGAAGGGATCCCAATTTTATATTCAAACCAAACGGAATAAGAGATATCGCCCTCTTTTGGAATGAGCTCAAAAGTAACGACGAGGGATGAAGTTGGAATTGGTAGTCGATTAGTGGGAAGAGCTGAAAGCTGTTTCGTGTAGGGTAATAATCGTGTAAATGTATGCCTCAGTGAGCACACAACCAACCTTTTAATAGAACCACAAATGAAATTTGAGGAAATGGGAGCATGGTCTGATAGTTAACGTAAGGAATGGTGGTGTAGTGATTTCTTCTCCCATCTATTAATTGAAACCGGAGTCAATCGAGTAGGATATCAGTAGGTTGATGCTCGTGAGGAAATGGTGGAAATAAGTACATAAGTGAGTGGTTTTAAGTATTTTCCTGTGTTTTCGTCCAACCGCCTGAGCAAGCGGATTTTCCATGAAAGACAATGTTCGACAAATGTCTGTGGTAAACAAGGTGAGAGCAGCTTATAAAAGTGTGATCAAATAAATTTGTGTCTGGATTATCGTTTGCGGACGGTAGTATACAAAATGTTCTACAGGTTGTTCTAGAATCAGGCTAGCTTTCCGCTAAACTGAAATCTCCCTTATAACTCAGGTAATGTCGAAATGTACGGTACCCTGCAGCTTATGTAGATTTAGTCGATCAGAATTTGGTGCACAGGAGCAACGCGGTGCTCTTACTGATTTGAACACGAAACGCGTTTTAGAATGCCGGGTTACAGAAACAAAGCTTAAAGGCTCAACAAGTTGCATGTTTTGAACTGCCAGTTTTCCTAACGACGGATAATATTTGCCAACGACGGATTGATCCAAAACCGTCAAACGGATTTTTCACAGTAGTGTTGATTTTCACCATGTTCGTATTTGTACTGGTCGAAAAATATATCGAGGTTCAGTCCAGGTTCACTCGGCGCAGGTAAGCAAAAGGATTTTCATAATTATTTTCCCTTCATACAATCCTTATTTACTCACAGCCCGTTTTCTGTCGCTCCCTGAGAACGTTTTCTCACGAACAGAGCTTCATAAAATATTATCTTAGTCCTTAGAGGAAAGTTATTGTTTGGAGAAGCACTTCTAAAGACAAGTTCTCCTATCGTCCTGGGTAATGCAGAAGGAGTTGCAGAGGCCCCTTTTGTTATCTTTTGAAACGTCAGCGAGCTTAGTTCCTTCTATATATTTCGACGGTTTCCTCTTAAGATGATGAAGGGGTGGGGTGTACCATAACGAATTATCAAGGAAGAATATTCTTGGTTTCGACGCCAAATTTATAAAGGATAAGCTCGTGGTGAGCTACAGAAGAACAAGTGGGCCATGTGCAAAGGACAGCAAATATGCAACTGTTTCTTCCCTCGACGAAGTACAGACTTTACCAATGGAGCATTCAACCAGAAGAGATAGTTCCGCTAGTAACAGTAGTACAATTAATCCAGCTTCTCCGGGGGAACTAAATTACACTAGCAAGTCCACCAATACCCAACTTGCTAGTGACGACATATATCTAAGGATGACCTATGTCAATAGGATGGCGCCCTCAGTTTTTAGGTATGTTCATCTTAGTAAGAGCTTTCCGAAATGTTCCCAAAATATCGGTGTCTGACGATGGGAGGAGGGAAAAACGAGTCAATGAAGTTAGTCACGAGTATCTTTCCGCCCACTTAATGGCCGAATTACAGACTTTGCAGCTGATAAGTGTAAGGAGGTATAGTATGAAGAGGTGAAACAAAATGGACAAGAATGAACTGAGGCTTGACTGGTACTCTACCTTCAGTTTTCAGAAAGGCATTGTTAAGAAGTTCTCTATGAGGTGTATCTCTATGTATGTTATCCATATAGGTTAGGGATAACGTTTACTATGTTGTCAGATATTTCTTCAGAAAACTTCTGTAAGCTGGATTTCTCCTACAGGCTATCCAGTAAATACTTCATGCTCCGCGCATCACTCCCAAAATCCAATTCCCTAGACATCTGGTGAGCAAGAAATATAAAGAAGAAGCGAAAAACTTGGAGTTGGATTTGTTCTGAAAGGGTTCTTCATTAGGTTCTTGTCACTACGAACTTTCCGCACAGCTGTGCAACCTCACTAGTGGACTTGGTTTCACAATCCACTTGCCGCTAAGGGAGAGAGCTTTTCAAAGTAGCCAACGACAACAAAAAAGAAGTTGAGGTAGACGCGAAAGGCAACTTGCTGTTACGAGTGGATGGGTGTCCAACTCGCTCCTCTGGATAACTTTTCGAGCGAGCGTGTATTTTTAATGACAACGTTTCGTCAAGAACAAGAGGATCGTTTGATGAAATTGGTAGGGATATTGAGCACTTGGACAAAGCAGTCGAAGATTCCTAACCATTGGTTCATTCTGAAGGTTGCTCGAATGTTTCTCAGTAAAGTCCTTGCTACAGAATTGCAGGGTCAAGAGGGAAATATTAAAATTTAATTATATAAATATCACAAATAATTTAAATGATCGGTGAAACTCGACTCAACTGAGATGATAAAGCTTTATTATTGTTAAAACTCAAGTATAGTTGATGCCTCCGGTACGTTTTGGTCATGGTTAATCCAGTGTTTTATTGGTCAAATTGCAGTGCAAATTTCAATGCAGACCGAATTCCATGATTAGATCCCCCCACACAAGGAACCCACAGAGAAAATCTCCAAACCATTTTGTTAAGTTGACTACCTATATTGTTTTGTTCAAACTAGGTCGCCAATTTGAGCCGCCAAGTCAAGGCTTTGGTTTTGCTGTTCTGAGTAGATAATTTTTACGTACCCGACTTAGACCAACGTACTAACCCAAGGATTTGAGGACAAACAGGAGACCTAATGCGATCTAAAAGGAATAAAAAAAAAGGAGCTTCAGTTTCATTTCGTTCGTATTTAAACTCATGCCATAATTATCCGATTTTAATTACATTCGGACTAGTTATGGGGGTTGCCCTTGGATGTTTCCCCTGACTAAGATTGTAATCATGTTTTGGCAGTGAGGTAATTATGTGCAGAGCTTTGGCAGGATTTTTGTCTCTGCTGCATGGCGACTTACAGGTTTCGAACGTTGGAGGTCCTAACAGACATTTCTTATCCGACCTCCTAATGAAACATCAAATCGTTAATGAACCAGCTGCGATGTTTTCCAGAGAGCTTCAACTCATCACAAATAACATGAGTTCAACTGGGGATTGACAGCGTTGTGGATCGTGCGCCGAATACTCGTAGAATGACGCCAACTACTCAATCGAATCGATCAGCTTCTCGATTTCACACAGTGCAAGGGGGAATACACACCGGAGGGAGAATCCTAGTTTTCAATCAAGAAGAGAATTGCGGAAGATAGATTCAATCGTCAGAAGCCCCAATGCGTCCAATAAACTCACTCTACGAGTCCCAAACCGCGGGCAGATTCGCGGAATCCCACAGGTCAATTTCTCGTTTGAGTCGGTGCGGTGAATAGGGAGCTTCTCATCGCCTTTTTTGAAAGGAAAACGAGGAAGTTCACTGTGGGTTTTGTGTGCGTCGCAGTTCTGTCTGTAGGGGAATGTCCAGAGTAGTTACAAAAACGTGGAATGGAGAGAAAAACTGTAAATCGAGGGCGATTCACACTACAAAGTTACTTCGCTGCAGAGGCTTGAATACGAGGTGTATTTCAAAGACCTCTGTGCTTAGGAGCTTTTTTCGACTTTTTTCTTTTTGACGCTTTTCAGGCATTGGGAATAATTACACTCAGGAAGAATAGTGAACAGCTACCTAGCGGTCCAATTATTGACAAATACGTACCCACTCAACTAATTAAATAATTCGAATTATCTACGTTCTTCTTTTTCCGGCATGGCATTTCATATTCACACACTTTTCCAGATACCTTGTAAATGCTTACCTATTTAAATTGAATGTGTATAACATTTTAGATGAGGAATATTTTCCCATAAAAATTCTTTGAGTTTGACCTATTTGAAATGAAACTGCTTTTAAATTCAAAGAAAGTGGGATGTCGACATGCAAAAGCTTTATAACCAGTTTATTACACCTACTAAAACTTTACACAGACCCATCACTGTTCGAAGTAGTTTGCCACGCTATTCAACACGTGGTTTGCCGTGCTTTTCGTCAAAGGCCCCACAACATTGAAAATGATTCACATCTCCCCGCAAATAAGTGACCGGAGCTTTTCAGAGCGGATCCTCTCATCGTCACGTGATTCCTTTCTCCTGAAATCCCCACGTACAAGGTGGGAGTCCTATAACTTATATCTAGAGTAAAAGGTAACTCTAATAATGCGAGGAGGGAGGATGAAACTCGACCGACTGGTTGAAAAGGTATTTTCCGATCCGTCAACCACATTCAGTAGGCAGAAACCTACAAATGTGAGACGCCAGATGAAATTCTGACTACACGATAAGGAGATTAGATCGTTTCGTCTCCTATGGAACTATTGAGAGTATCCTCGCCATATCCGATTTCACCCTCCATGGTCCAATGGTCCACATTCTGAATGACAAAATGATTTCCAGACCGAAGAAAAGTGAACTTCATTTACTATACGGAACCTCAGCTAAAATCCCTAAAAACATGGCGCAGGGCCGTCCATTTAATTAGGGTTAATCGAGAGAAATTTTAACAGGGCGGTTCTGATTAATTTTTCAGCATCAGACCACCAAGTCATTATCCACACGTTATCTTAGTTTTGATGGAGGGCCAAGCATGCCCTTTTGAATCATAATTAAGATTTCATCAGGTTTATTGACAAATTTGTTAAGTAGTATTTCAAAAACATGTGCTCTCCTGTTGGATAAAAATATTCAAGAGAAAAGATTAAAATGTCATTGATCAAAGGTGTTGGCCTGATACAATGTACATCTCAATGTAAATCATCTCTTTTATACATGGTAGGTGCAATACCGTTAGGTATCTCTTATAATTTTGTAAATTTCCACTGACAATGCAGTATCACTATTCCACGATTTACGTCTACTTAATTCATCATACAATGAAAGCTATTGTGGGACACTGAATATCAGCCAAAGTGGCAAATGGGGTCTCTGAGGATGACAAGAACTTCCAGTTTGGTTCTTAGTGAAAAGATGAATAGCGTTGTTCAACTCAATGAACATCACAGGAAGAAATACCGCGGTGTAAACTGTGGCCCATTGAAACCCATTAAATGGGCCCACTTTCCCGAAAACCGCTGTTCCACAGCCGCAAGCACGGTTAGATTCGACCAATGTCCTAAACAACAAACTTGTTCTCAAAATAGCGGAAGGGACTCGACCCGTGGTTGAAGCCAGGAACTCGTAGCCGTTCGTGGGTAGAGTTGCTGAGTATACAACGCGGAGTGTAACCGACATTTGGAAGTGTCTCGTAAAGATCCCGTATGACGTCTGGCACCCTCTAACTCGATCAATTTGTAACGAGTGCTTCACTTTTACACCCGCTCCATCGGGGTTAATGAGATCGAGTTGAGACATTCCCGCGACAGCCCTCACATCAAATTTTGATGTGTATATCATCCCCACTTACATGTGATCTACAGCTATATATTTCGATTCCTCACACGTATATTAATACCAAACTGGTCCAAATACATAGCCTACATAGTCCACATACATAACCTATCAAATCCGGTAACATATAAAATTTATATTTAATATAAATCTAATATTTAATATTAGATTGAATCCGGTAACATATGGTTATAGATTTTGAATACCAAATTTGGTATGAGCTACCAACACTATTATATTCTGCCCCAGTTATCTTTCAGTAATGGATCAATATGAACAAAAAAATTAAAAAAAAAAATAAAATCCAGTCATAGCATGAGTATAAGAAAGAATTTCCGAAGAAATAACGGATTTTATGTAAAATGTCTCCATTTTCCTGGATTTATAACAAATTTCGTCTCTTTTTTTTGCCGAGTAACACCTCATCTTATAGATTATTCAACGCTGAATACGATGGTGAAGTCAGAATTGCGATATCGTTTTCCGTTATCAGATCAGAGTAGATGAAGTAACAAGCACGTTTCTTCGTCTTCAAAGTGCTCCAGTTTGAGAACGGAATGAGATATCGCCATTCTGATTTAACCATCGTGTTCAGCGTTATAGGTCCTTGAAATGAAGTGTCACTTGTCAGACTGTTTCATTTTTGGAATTTATGGGTAATTTTCCCCCCTTAAAATTCCCCCGAACTCCCCTTAGGGTGGCCCGATTCGGTCCATCTGCGAACTTGGCCTTACGATTGTCAGGACGGATTTTTTGTGCAAGTTTGAACTTTTTATCACAATTCTACCGAGAGTTATCGTCGAGAGTCACACAAACATAAATGTATATATAAATGAATAAATAGTGGAGGTTGTTTTGACTAGGAAACAGTAGATTGCGGGTAAGGATGACCAACACTAGTCGTTGTTATCATTCGGTTTTATTACGACGTTTCGCATCACTAGTCATTAAGAGAAAACTTAACACCTACAGCCTAAATACAAAAATCTCCTTTTATAATCACCCAGTCAATAGCAACAAAAAACTCTTCAGCCAACTTAAAGACCCGATAAAAAAAGAAGAAATCAGCAATATAGTTTATTCTGCCAATTGCCAAGACTGTGACTCTATATATATAGGTAAAACAAGACAATTAGGTACTGAAAGAATCAAAGGTCACATACGAGACAACAATAAAGCATTGCTAAACAACAGCTCCAATCCTGATGATTTCACCTACGCCACAGCTTTTGCCAAACACTCAGCCACACTTAAACACAACCCACATATCAAAGATTGGAAAATTAAATGCATTGAGCCCAACTTTGAAAAAAGAAAAATCAAAGAAATGGCGTACATCTTAAAAACTCATAACTCCATGAACTACAAAAGAGACGTCAACAGATTTGCCACAACATACCATAGACTTTTAAAATGAACAATCCCATTCACAATCCAATTCATCCTCCATAACACAAGTACCTATGAAAACCTCCACACCGTAACTTTATAATATCCATCCCAACAACATCCATCCATCTCATGCATTACTTGTCAATTACTTGTCAAGCATTACCGTGTCGCGATCGGACAATCGGACAATTATCATGTAAGTTCATAACTAGTTTGTAAGTCACCATTTCTATTTAACCCTTTATGTTTTTGTTTGTAGGATACATGATTAGGATCGTGTTCCACAATCGAAACGTCGTAATAAAACCGAATGATAACAACGACTAGTGTTGGTCATCCTTACCCGCAATCTAAATGAATAAATCCATATAAAATGAACATAATGTATATTTGACTTTTGGGATCTTTCGGTAACGAAATCAGGATGGCCTAAAACGGATTTTGGTATGAGAATTTTTCGGAAATTCGAGTTTAGAAAATTTTGGACCGAGAACAATAAGCTTCCTTTTCTTTGAAAATTCGCTAATTAAAAATGATCAATCTCAAATTATCACAAGCTTCAGTTGATAATGATGAATATGAATTTTTCCCCATTTTTACAGATTATGAATTGCAGTGAGATCTTGCTCTTACTTGGGAGCAGGATCGAGAACCCGGAAATCTTACAGAACTGCACAAATGCAACATTTGAAGAATATGATGAAAGTGAGTATGTAATGTCTAGATTTGAAGTGCAAGTGTATGAAGGCTATTCAAACAAGATTCTTTCAACTTTGATTTCAACTCAAATTGCATGACCGTTATTGTTAGACCATTTGCATCCCCGAAGTTGTCAGAAATTGAACCAAAATTTAATGTGGATTTTATATGCTGTATTTTTTCCATATGATACCATTGACATGAAAACTTTCCCAAAGCCCAATTGTCAGTTTTAGGGTTATTAAATAAATTTTGTACATCCATGTGCACAAGGTGTTGTTTGGCAATAGGCAACAGTCCTGAGTATAGGTTGGTTAGGTCATTATGACTGTAATACAGTTTGCTTGGAAGAACATGTTCCCAAACCCAAGATCTTTGTATGTTGGGGTTTCTATCACCATGTTTTTTTTTTGTTATTGTTTGTATACTATATAATATATAATATATAGTGTTAGTTAGTTTCATCTTTATATTATCCACAAACTGATCCACCTCCATTTGTCTACTTCTCCACAACAGTTCTTCAGTTTAATGTAAAAACTTTTCACTTCTACATGTAAGTAGCAATCACAACGTATCTTATAAATAGTATTATTCCTGACATAGCATGTAAGTATTAATTCTGTTCTCATCTAATTGTAGGTAACCTCGCATGAATAGGGCTTTGTTCCATTGCCGAAACGTCGTGAGAAAATAAACACGAAACAAAGACTAGCTTGGTCATTTTATACAACCTGCTTCTTCACACTAGTCAATCCCATCAACACTATATATATATGTCTATATATAGACAAGCTGAATCTTCCCATTTATGTTTAACCACACGTATTTAGTTATTGGGAGGTCCTTGAGAAAATGCATCAATACTTTAAAAATCATTCTGGCTCATTTCAATCATTCGAAAATTGTTGTCTTGAACTTCAAAATTTGATTTAGCTTATGAGTTTAATGTTGTTGTAACCAAACAACAAACTAACATGCCACGTTTTTCCTCTAAATTGGAGAGCGGAGCATGCGCTTATGGGCAATTTATCCACAATCTGGCGGCTTTTTTAGAACGTCCTTAGTGAGGTGAGGTCATGTAAACTACATAACTAGAACTAGAACTTACACCGAAACCCAGTTTTTTTAAAAACTGATACATAAAATTCTCAGCTAATTATTGGGCAACTAGAGCACTGGTTGCTGCGATCGAAGCCATGTAGTTAAAAGCCCTGCCCTAATCTGATCAAGAAAGTAAATAATGATGTGCGATAATTCAAAACCATTTGATGCGAAGTTGGCGTGACTTCAACGATTCACACTTAGAATTAATTGGTCGTAATTATGCTTGAGATTATCAAAGTCACTTAGTTGTACTTCTAATCGTCGGCATTTGAAAACATTAGGCCGCGACAATATAATATTATTATATTGTACCTATTATAATAATCTGTAAACCAACTAGGTAAAATGGTGCTAGTTTGAAATATGTACTAAATTGAATTGTAACGTAGTTTTCTGATTACATTGTCATAATAGTATACGATTATATACCTCAAAGATAACTGGACAACGGAAAATTATGAAGACCTTTCCATTTGCCCTCATTAACAAACGATAACACAAAAACCTGTAATTGTAACAATACTAACACGTAACTGGTGTTAAGTACCAGATAGGAGATTTTTTTTTTGTGCAGGTAGAAGATTTTGATTAGTTATTGTAATCAGAGTATAATAGGGTTTTGTAGGGGAAGAAACAATTTGTTGTAGAATGGAACCCGAAATGACCAGTTGAAATGGTAGTTAGTACGTGAACATGAGTCCTTTTATCCAGGATTTCTATTGGATGAGTAATATCTTAAATGAGTAGAGTTATTGAAGTACTATTATTACGGGAATTATATTTACACATGTATGTTGATATCAGACTTACTGCTCATGAAAACTCACTAGTACAAATACAGCAAGATATAGGCTCACATGACCAAGGACCTATGCGTTTAGTGAAAATTTCCCGCCATAGGTGTTACAATTCTCAACATCACCGAATTTGTTTGATTGATGTTTCAGATAACTATGACGTACCGGTAGCAATAGTGGCGTTGCTTTTTGTTTTTTACGGGACCATCTCAGTTGTCGCAGTCGTCGGCAACTTTCTCGTCATGTGGATCGTAGCGACAAGCAGAAGAATGCAAAACGTCACCAATTGCTTCATTGCCAACCTCGCTATGGCTGACATTGTGATAGGACTGTTCGCCATACCGTTTCAAGTAAGTGGCGTTTCGACTATTATTTTATTACATCTATGGACTTCTGGACGATTAAATGCCACGAGGGGACATTAGCAGGGCAAATACGATAATTGGGGACCTCAATGGCTAGAAGAGTAATTACTGTGGTCGTTGATTAACAGAGGGAAAACGCCATCCTTAATAACATGGTGGACCATTTACCGCAGTAACTATTGCAACAATTGCTCTACACACAACAATTTTCGATAATTTTTTTTATCATTTATTTATTTATGTTAGAACTGTATTACAACATCTAGCAACCTTTTTTCTAATACATTATCGATAATGACTATTAAATAGTCATTTCATGGAAATGAAATGACACTCCGATATTGAAAATATAGCGAAAGTAGAAGTTTAAAATATGGCCATACCCACAATAATCGAACATTGTGAAGGTTTAAGGAACAAAGGATGGAAATGGTATCGTTGTGCAGTGAACGGTTCTATTGTTTTCCTTGTCCCAATCGAGCACAACTGTTTTCGATGTCACTTTAGATGATACATGTAGTGATGCTTATAGTTTTTAACAACCCTTTGACTCGAATTTTGGATGAATGATATACTGCACAGTAAGCGTATATCTGCGATACATGGGAAGGAACTTCGTAGGATAGAAATGGGAACATGGAGTTATGTAACGACAACATAGAACAAAGATTTCCTAATTTTGAGGAGATATTGGCCCGAATACAACTAAAGTCGTATGAACAGCACCAACAACACGCAAACGTTACTGAGATGTCTACCTATTAATGATGAACGTAACATTAGTTACCAAAAACTAGGAAAACTAGGAACTCCAAAATACAAAACTCAGCACTCATAACTCGAACTTCAATCATGGGACTTATAAGTGTATGCGAACTTGAATAGTGGGATTTATAATAGAGGGTTTATGAAATACACTTGACAATGATATGCTGTCGCATTGTACTTATCTTATGGATTTTCGAACACTGAACCTATTTTCGAACTTCATAACGCATTATGTCAAGTAGGTTGTGGTATTCGGTATCGTCATCTATACTGCCCTGTTACCCTAAAAACGCCTTAACCCTAAATAATTGAAATTTCAGAATCAGCTTCAAAGTCTTACCATTGAAAAACCTTTTGATTCAAAACATTCCCTCAACCCAGTTTTTTGGTAGGACGTCGATTGATGTTCAATTAGATCGGTGAGTGTGAAGGATCCATCAAAAAATCAGTTTTTCCCATCGATTTACGGCATTTGAGGCGATTTTAGTTTATTTCTGGATGGTTTTTCGAAGGTTTGTTAAATAAAAACCCTTCAAATCGAATTAAGGCGTTTTACCTTCACAAATAGAGGTGGATTTTTTTGGAAGGATTTTGAGAAGAAACTCTCGTCACTGACACTGAAATCACTTATACGCTTTCATTAATACTCCCAGGCGCCATTTGAAACACCTCAACAAATCTTCTGAAGCCAACGATGTTAAGGTAAAACGACTCAACTCAGTTTTCAGCGAGTAGCGGCTTTTTTCCTAAATAAATACCATAAAAGCGTGCTAGTCAAGGTGTTTCAAACTAAGCGTTGAGGTGTTTCTACTAAACAAACATGCAGTAGAGGCGTTTCTCCCAAAATTCTTTATGGTGAGGTTGAATAAAGGAGGGTATGTAAAAACCCCCATGTTCGACAATTTTAGAGTTAAGGCGTTTTCCATTACCAGGGCAGGATTGTCTTAAGTGTATGGTTTGTTATGACTATGAATTTTGATGGGATACGTGTTCTGTGTAGGCCGGCCATTATTTAGCCATTTTAAGGACATTCGGAAACAGAAACCATCTTTGAATATCAACCCAAGGCCCCCTATCAATTGATAGCCCTAAAAGAATGATCAAGAATGTTCTTGTCACGCGGGGTTGTGGAGGGTGGCGGTGATAAACCACTCGTCCCACATCCATCTTTCGACGTGACGAACGGCACTCGATTACTTTCATTCTCCACCGTAAAAGAACTTGCCGCCCATAAACGTGTAGGCTCTTTTTTCTTAGGACGACAACCCCAACGATTGAAGAACGACAAGAGCACTAGGAGATCACGTATTGAAGGGGCTCAGGGTGTTGACAATGATCCAGATCCAACACGACACCAGAAAAGGACCTTTGCAAAAAGTGTCCATGACAACACAAAAAAAGAAGCGTATTGATTCCAAAAACGCTCGGTGTCGTGGAATTATGGTGGAAAACACGAGCTAACAAACTAACCTTTTCCTGAGAAGTAAGTGGTCACCAAGCTTCTTCCTACTTCCGCCGCTAATAAGAACGTATTGTCAATTAGTGCCTAAAACAAGAGTCTTGACTCGTAACTAGAAAAAAAGGGCTTGGAGTTGAGAGTCTGTGTAGTTCTTGCTTGTTTTCTCAGATTTTATAACTGGGCCTTCGTGACTACTGTTAATTTTCTACCCGCAACCACCCGCCATCACCAAAACTACCATTATAAGTTGTCGAGGACATCAACACGGAAAAGTTCAGGCCCACTTTTATTCCTTTGTCCACGGTTAACACCTAACCGATTGAATTTAGTTTTCTTTCTTCTTTTGACTTTTTCTTGACCCATCCCGAAGTTTTCCCCGAGTGTCTGCGGGGGTCACGTTGTCTTGGAAAGTTGGTTTCTCAACAACAACAAGAAACTGAAAAACACTCGAACTTTTTACAGAACCCCCTTCCCATCTCTTAGCTTTTGATCTAAACTGTGTCAACTTTATAAAAATAAAGACAAATCTGAAATCTTGTGTCGAATCAAGTAACTTGGAGAGACTACGAAGATTCGGGATTCGAAGATACACGACTATTTCGTTATTATTGAAAAAATATAGTATGAGTCTACTCACGTTGAGTCCAAATATCTTCGAACCATAATGTTCTTTGTGATGATAAAATAATTGTGTCTGTGCAAAAGTAATTGAAGACTGTTTTCACACAGTTGAATGATAAAAAATCAAAACATAGACTTTCCACTGAAAAAACAATTTGAGGGTTCCACCCACCAACAAAAACCTCACAGTACAAAATTTCATTGTAACTGAAAACCCCATTTTTTTTCTCCATTGTTGCGTCCATTTTTATAATTTTGTATAATAGCTTGACTCATATTTACCCCCAGAAGTTGTTTTCCTTTCCCCTAATAACACAATAGTAATCCTACCCAATAATCCTTTCACAACTTCTCTTCACCTGAGGAGCCATTAGCAATAATATTATGTTTTTTCCTATCACTTTGATCAACCAATCCTATTCGACCTTCCACTTTCGGGGTCCCTATGTAAGTTCACCTCTCTGTAATGCACCTTCAGTATTGTTTTGTTACTGATGATGGTTTAATCACCGAAATCGGTCTAACAGTGTACTCATATTTTAGTGGGAATAGACGCTTTTTCAAAATTTGATTTAATACTCTTGTTTTTTCTTAACGTGGGATTCCACGATTTCTAGTTCATGCAAAACCCATTTTATTCAGTGTTGAAAATTACTTGGAAACCCAGATTGTCAGTTGGTCAAACTAGCGATTGGACAAACTTCCCCTTCCACCACTCAATCGAAACGAATGTAAACATGCAGTAAGGCGTCACGAATGGCAATATTTAGGAAATAATGTAGCTCTATTTGATAAGCTCGAGTCACATAAATAGCATTATGAAGTAAGTTGGATTCGTCCCAGAAAAACTCTTTCTGTAGATTACAAGTCGTCGTCGTATAATGTCGTAGAAGTAATGATATGGACTATAAGATCACATCTCCACTTAGTTACGAGCATCTTTATCCCCTACAATAAGAAATAAAAGGACAGCCCCACAGTAAAATGGGATAGTAATATTTGTTCATAATAAACAATATACTTATTATATTGTTTACTAAGTACTTTTCCATTTCAAACCTTTCTGAATACCTATTGAGTAAACACTTATATGAGCAAAAATATGGAGACCAAATTGCGAATGAATACATTATAGAACAGCCTACGTTGCCGCAGTAAGCATACGCAGATATCATGTGCCCCAATCATGACAGTGTTTGGTTTGTCTGTTGTTATTGGGTCTACATCGTTTTGACCTTAGTTTCAGGCTGCGCTCCTCCAACGGTGGGACCTGCCAGAGTTCATGTGCCCTTTCTGCCCGTTCGTGCAGATCCTCAGCGTCAACGTAAGCGTCTTCACGTTGACGGCCATTGCCGTAGATCGACACCGAGCAGTATTGGACCCACTAAGGTAATGCCCTAAACTATGTTTCAATGACGATCGAAAAAAAAAACTGGAGAACGTGGGAGGATTCTGAAAAACCTTGGTCCCAAATCATTGCGGTTCATGTTGGTCATATTTCCTACTTTCCTGTGTATCTTTGATAGTTTTCTAATGAATTTGATACACGATGCTCGGTAGATTCAAGGCGAAAAACGTGTTTCGAAACAGCATTGCCAAAGTCTTGTGAAATTGATACACTAGAACCGCAAATAGTAACAGCCAAAGTGATGAAGAAATAAGAATCGAATAGAATCAAATTTGGATCCTAAATTGTGTCATGATGTCATGTTCTTCGCATTCTATGAAATTTCCACACGTCTCTGGGCCATTGAACTGAGATATTGAGAGAAATCACGATGAACAAGGCAGCTGGGATGAAAACGAATTACAAGCCTGGGAGCCTCCTCCTTTTCTTATCCCATTTTCTTCCGCCACAGGTAGCTTTACTTCAACTGACACCTAGTTAAAGGTTATCTATGGAACTATATCATAACTCTTCCTCACCAGAATAATTGATATGGATGTGCGGTGTGAAAGAGAGGGATTCTGCAACGTAAGATCATGAATTCAACCGATGATTGTAATTACTAAATTACAAATCAGTCTTAGGAATAACCTGAGTAGGGTAATAATCATAGGTGTAAGGATTTTTAAAAGAGAAAGCCTGATACTCTTCTTCATCTCTGAGGTGTGTCAAGTGGAAGTTATTTTTCATGGGCAACGTTCTCTCGTTTGAATGGGATGAAGATCGATGAGGGATGAGATTCCGGATGAACGACGTTCATTTTAGCTCAAGCAAGGGGGAAAATGCTAATTATTTTCTCGGCTTATTGAGCTCGGCTGATGTTCTCTATCACCTCGCTCGAGTTGACCCCTTGTAAGTAATTATCCAATTATTTTTCCACCAAGTTCGTTCGCAACTGCAAACACCCTTGATGCGGCTTTTTCAGTATCAGAGGAGCCGTGTTATTTTTATATACGAGCAGACAAGTTTGACTAGAGTCTAGATGCTGTTCCCTAGTCACCTCTTAAAATATTTGTGTTCTAGCTTCGTATTTAATTCAAAGAACCTACCCACTTCCCGTACTTAACCACACTGTTGGCTCTCGGGAGATGAACACAACCACGTGAAACTGCTCCCAGAAAGCCTCTAGAAGGCATTGAAACCTCGAAATCGACAAATAACGGAATTATACCCTTCTTCCCCTGTACCCTTCAATTATATACCAACAGTTCTCATGAGATAATCATATCACAAGCCAATAAAGGTTTGATTAATCCACACATTGACTTGATATTAATAATTAATAATTTACCTGTTGCTGGAATATTTTTGGAGTACCATTTCTGAATTACAGGCGTTCAGGTACCAACATTTGATAGTAAAGACACCACCATGAGCGCATTCTTACGTTGTATTATTGCTGGTAAGATATTTAATACAAGATATGTAGATCATCGGTTAGGTCAAACCGGGACAGGAGTCGGTAAAGTTTGTTATTTTATCACACCGTGTTAACTTGAAATAATTTTTTAATTTCTTATACTTAGTATATGTTGGTCGTTGGGGATAATTGATGTTCACTGCGGCAACCTCTGGTAGCACATGGACCTATGCGACATTGATTGGTTGAGTGGAGAGTTCAATCCATTTGAGGATCGGAAGCGCCTCTAATGAAATGTTCATTACATTGGTCCCATTAAAGGTTGGGGGTCATTGTGAGACAACGAGGTGTAGACACGCTCGGTTGAAACGGCATGAGGGCTCCTGGGGCTTAGGTCCTTCGTTAATGACAGTTGAATGGGCTACCGTGTCTTACACCTCGATCATTTTGCAGGTCGTCTATCAACAACTTCAGATGCCCTAAGTACCAACAAGTCACCAATCTTCTGGCGCCACTATTGACATTGATGGCACCTAATTTCGATCATTTGTGCTGATGGGCCTAAGTGAATTAAAAAAAAGTGCTCAAAGTGCTGCAAAATCCTGTCGGTCCCCTCCTGCAGTCTCCTCTTTAGGCCTCTGCATGATAGTGACAACGGGCGTCGTATAGCAGAGTTGCTGTAATTATTAGCTGAAATGTTTCAACTACGAACTAACGTCATTATTCGGATGTTGGAGTAGATTTGGATACCCAGTTTGAAGTATGTAGCTTATCATACACCGTATGGACTGCTCTGCTCGGAGAGAAGTAATTAATAATAATAATAATAATTTCGTTGATATAACCATCTGATTTACGAGCGGTACTACCCACCATCCTGCTGAAAACCGGAAAACCAGAAGTTGTACCAGAACCAACAACACGACAACTTATAACTCCTTAACTTTTCATTGAATCCTAGTGATCAACATAGAGCAGATTTTACCCCGAAGATGATCTATTTTTGTGGCGCCTCGTAACTACGGAATTCAGGAAATGGTTTCCTACCTTCCGATTGGATTAGCTCGTTACCAAGTCCAACCTAACAACCAACGAAATTACTATGAGTCGTTCATCAACGCAAGTACCTGTATAATATTAATATTATTACATGTGTATAGATGACAAAAACAACCTGTTGTACCTACCTAACCTTATACAACTATAGATAACGGGACTCCCTACCTACCTATTCATTGATAGAAGGGTAGCAAGTATCCAAAGAAACAAAATGTACCGTTCTAGGCTCATAAATTTATCTGGAACGGGTTTTTGGTCGGCAACGTATGTTTTCAACCATCCCTAGTTCATGCCAATTTTGTTGTAATCATGCATTGCGGGAGGACAGTCGACATTAATCCTAGAAAGTAGATGAACTAGCTTATCACTCACGTTTCACTCCTAGCGACGAAACAGCTCAAAGTAATCCAATGGCACATCACCAACACTCGCGTTTTGTATCGAAATGCCCATGCACTGCCCCGTTGTGATCGAGTTTTATTCCAACATCGCGAACACCCCGAAACTCACGATTCAATTCGAAAGTGGTGGAAGACCAAAAGGAGATGAATCCGTCGATATCTTGCAGCAAAATCAAAATCAAAATAGAAAAAGAAACAGAAGAGTCGGCACAGAAACGGTTGCGGTCGGGAAACTGAAACTGCGCAGTTACCAGGTTCAGTTTCAGGTACCTACGCACTAGGGGTGTTAGATAGTCGATAGTTGAGACTATCGATAGTCTCGATACTATCAAACACCAACTATCAATAGTATTGATAGTCTATCGACGTCGTTTTTGAGATTACCTTTGCTCGGCATATACCTAATTACGTATTATCCACCTACCTAGTATGTTTAGGGCTTACTCAGCAAGCCTTGCTGTGGGCAAACATGGTAAAATTTACTATTTAATTTCCCCTCACGCACATCTTATAACAAACCTGGTAAACCTTCTCCATGTGAACTAATGGGATGTGTAGGTATTATCTTACAATGTGTTCAATTCAGCTAATTAAAATTAATGTTATCAAATTCTGATAAGAAGTAACTAATCTTATCACCTTGCATTCATATGATATTACCTACACATCCCTAGAGTTCACATGGAGAAGGTTTACCAGGTTGCTTATCGGCACCTTTAGTTAAACTAAACAAAAATATGTAAGAAATAGGTTGATATTGATAACATATTCCTTACATATTTTTAATTTTATTTTGTTAAACCAAAGGTGCCGATAAGCAACCTGGTAAACCTTCTCCATGTGAACTATAGGGATGTGTAGGTATTATCATACACCTGATAAGATTAATTTGAATGGGACTTCTTATCAGAATTCGATAAGATTAATTTTAATCATATCTATGCATGTAATTGGCTATGCCGTACAATTAAATAAATAAATAAGCTGAATTGTACAAAGTGTACAATTCAGCTCATTAAAATTAATCTTATCAAATTCTGAAAAGAAGTCCCAACACATCCCTATAGTTCACATGGAGAAGGTTTACCAGCTTCCTTATCAGCACCTTTGGTTTAACCAAACAAAATGTAAGAAATAGGTTAATATTGATTTCAAAACTCTTCAACATGAACGTAATACTGTGGTATAGTGACGTAAGCTTCTCGTATGAGAATATTATGCTTCGGGGAAAAATAATTAGTGGCTGATCAAGTCGGCAGTGCTTACTGCGCAGTTTCCTTTTCCAGACCACAGCCACTTCTGTAGTGTTTTTGAAATGTCCATTTTGATGAACCTTCTCCATGTGGTCCGTGTAGGTATACCTACATTATGTATCTACATTATCTTACTAATGCACACACTGATAACATTGATTTGAATTCGACTTTTTATCAGAAGGCGATATGATTAGTTTTCATTAGCTGAATTGTACAAAGTGTAATTTTGCATCAAGATATCGACGGATTCAACTCCTTTTGGTCTTCCACCACTTTTGAATTGAATCGTGAGTTTCGGAGTGTTCGCGATGTTGGAATGAAACTCGATCGCAGCGGGGCAGTGTATGGGCATTTCGATACAAAACGCGGGTGTTGGTGATGTGCCATTGGATTACTTCGAGCTGTTTCGTTGCTAGGAGTAAAACGTGAGTGATAAGCTAGTTCATCTACTTTCTAGGATTAATGTCGATGGTCCTCCCGCAATGCATGATTATAACAAAATTGGCATGAACTCGGGATGGTCGATAACATACGTGGCCGACCAAAAACCCGTTCCGGATAAATTTATGAGCCTAGAACGGTACATTCTGCTTCTTTGGATGTTTGATATCCTTTTATCAATGAATAGGTAGGTAGGGAGTCCCGTTATCTATAGTTGTAGAAGGTTAGGTAGGTACAACAGGTTGTTTTTGTTATCGATACACATGTAATAATATTAATATTATACAGGTAGGTACTTGGGTTGATGAACGACAGATAGCAATTTCGTTGGTTGTTCAGGTTGGACTTGTAACGAGCTAATCCGATCGGAAGGTAGGAAACCATTTCCTGAATTCCGTAGTTACGAGGCGCCACAAAAATAGATCATCTTCGGGGTAAAATCTGCTCTATGTTGATCACTAGGATTCAATGAAAAGTTAAGGAGTTATAAGTTGTCGTGTTGTTGGTTCTGGAACCACTTCTGGGTTTCCGGGTTTTTATCAGGATGGTAGGTGTTACCGCTTGTAAACCAGATGGTTATATCAACGAAATTATTATTAATTACTTCTCTCCGAGCAGAGCAGTCCATACGGTGTATGATCAACTACACCGAACTCAAATGTTTTTTAAACATCCATAAACGTTACTACCTAATTGATCCCTCACGGGCACACTAATACGCCATACCGACATTGAGAAAATCCATAGCACGGTAGCTAGTTATTGTGCCTTGTCTCGATTTGAAGCATAACGTCGATGTCAACTCATCAGAACGTGAATGAACGCGAATGAATCATTAAAAACCCACACAGTCCTGCTGTGAATCACGACGGAAAAAAGATCTATTCTAGATTCCCGAAGTTCGACATACCCTTAATGATGAGAAATCTCTGTATAGAGAAAATCCATCGACAAACCCCACGACAAAAGGCGATTCAGAGCCGTGGATGCTGAACACGAGCGGGCCTTGCAGGGAAAAAGGTAATCAACCAGCAAATCGATAGCCATCATCACGTCGGATAGGAAGTGAAGAGCATGACGCGGGTGGCGGGTTTCCAATGAGGGCACCGCAGAATACGCTCATCGAAGCCCCTGACTATATTAACCGACATCGAACTATCGTGGACGTATATGCAATTTATAGTTTTATTACGACAGCAGGGCGAGGGCATGGAACATCTTGTTGAGTAACATCCTTCTCTTTATGACTATATCCCTCTCAACTAACCAGTAAATTTGTTCATACAATAAACAATTATTCAACTATCACAGTCTTTTGGAGACTAGCCATTTCTAGCGCATTTTCCCTGAGTGCCTGGCGATTGGAATTTTCCTCATATTGATCGACCATTGGCTTCATCCAACTCCGCTGAATGGAACAAGCCCAACCAGAAAAACAAATCAAACCGAATAAAAATCTATGGTTTGAGCTCAATCCACCTAGACCTACCAACGTTGGACCTCTTTTACTGCATCTTACTGCTCACACCCTTCCTGGGATGTGTATGACCAGCTGGTTGTTAATTAGGGAACCGAAACGACCATTAAAACTATCGGTACTTTTGCATCTTCAACAGCTGCGATTCGTGAAGTTCGATATTATGCTTCCTTCCGTGTGAGAGCGGTTGAACATGGTGAAGAGAAAAGCGTTGAAGTGTTATGACCAAGTAGGCGCCCTTGTAACTTGGGGACAAGTTGATGCTTACATAAATCACATTTACTCTACCTACTTGATATCTACAAAATATATCGTGTTTGAACTGTAATGTAAACATAGCAACTATGAGTACAAAGTTGAGATTTATGAGGTGTACGATAGGGTTAATCTCCCTCCTAGCTATTACCATCTTACAAGCTATTGTGCCTAACAATTAAAAAAAAAGGAACCATGAGAGACAGCAGCGTGAGACCAAGATCATACTATGATCTATAATATATTATATTATATTTCAGATTCAGATTTTGTTTTAAATTGAACTCGTAAGTACATTTGATACAATTATGATTCATAGGGCACAGTACATTAAATTTTCGAAGTTTCAAGCTAATTACAGACTAGAGAAGTTAATATAATCTTTTCGAGTTCTGAGCATAAATGTCTGCCTGATCTGAATTCAATGTTGCAAATCTTTCGAAAAGTGGCTGTGAATTCAGCGTTTTCATGTACAAAAGGAAAAGGAAATGTTGCGCTATCTGGTTATTATAAGGTGAATAAGTCATCATTAGGTGACTATTTTTCCTGAATCGATTCTGGGATGTCCAATAAGACGTTGACAAGGAAGAATGAGGAATTTATAACTATGGTTAGGCATCTCTCGCCCTTTGTCCCCAGACCAATTCTTCACTTTTCCTCGGCAAAAGTAATGAAAATCTTTGGTACCTAAATAAATTTCGAATAGAATCTGCAACATGATTGGCTCACCATTTAGGGGAGGGTTCTAAATGGATTCCTCATCTTTCAATTTTTCCCTTCGAGCGTAACTGAGACTCTAAAACCTCCGCACGATGGCTTGGTGAAGATTCGAGCCATCTTCGAAGAGGGAGGGGTCCCCATATTGGATTCCTCGTTACGAACGGCTTGAAAGGGATTTTCAGGGGGTTTTTCAAGAAATTGCTTCCCTGTTTCCTTTAACAATCCCTTGAGCCTCCGTCGCAGATTCTTATACGTGCCTTTTTTTTTTAATCCAAGTCTTTCTTATTTCAAGATTGTAAATCCTCCTCAAGTTGTGAATCCTCCTGTTTGGAAAGAACATGCTTCAAGATTTTGATACATCTACCTCTGAATTAGTTACAAACGTACATACGAGAACTCCCCTACTCGTACAGACTAGCATCGTTATTAATGAATCGGCTCCGTAATTACATTTGAAATATTTCGGTGTTCAATTAATCACATTGATTGTTTCCAATTGAAGGACTAAAATTAATTGCTTAGTCGCCCTTCAACGGGTAATTTACGCTCACAAAATAACCGCAGTTGAAATTTTGATCCGTAAACTAGATTCCATTTGATGTTTAGTCGGTTTCGGGTGGCCTCTTGTAAAGGAGTTTTGCTCAAATCGCTAATAACTAGATGCCTCCTCAGTTACGTCCCTATTTAAGTTTCAGGCATGATAAGACCACTGCATAGTAAGACCACCAAGTTCTCACTTTTTGAGCTCTCTTTAGTCGTAATAGACCATTGGAATCGACTGGATTCCCCAGAGCATTTCTTTTGAGATGAACCCCACAAAGCAGGTTTCTTACCGTGAAGGCGTCGCGGGGGTTTGAGATCAATCTCGAGGTGGGTGGGTGGGATTTCTCGATCTCCTAAATCTTTGTTTTTCGTGATTCCAATGATTGAAAAACCGAATTCTTGGACGTTCCTACAGTCCAAATAGCTGTGGGTTTATCTTGAACTTGTTTATAGTGATTTCTCTATAGAAGAAAACTTATACATAATTTATGTTTTATAGTTTCCCTTGTGTATTGAGCTCAGTGCATTATCCATTATTGGTCTGATTTCTTTTTTCATTTCTACCTGCCTACATTGATTTTGGTTTATTATCTTCGATCATGAACCTTTGGAATCGCCAAAGAAAAAAAAAATACCTCCTTCAAACTTTGAGTGTTTACGTCTCAAGATACGTAGATTCCAAAAATCGAATGAAGAAATCCGTCCGTCCACCGTCCGCCTATTTGTTGAAACCAATTAAATTTGGATGATGAGCTAGGGACTTGAAGTTTTAGACATGGGTCGAGGATATATATAATTAGGAGATTTATAATTAGTCGAGATATATAATAATAGTAATTTTAGCAGAGCATATAATATATTATGACAATGAGATATTCGATTGGTTTCTCATCCACGGCACTGTGCCCAGTTGACGTTCTGCTAAAATCACGAAATTTGGTTTAACCGGTTCAGACCAACTCCACAATGATCTTTGCAACTTTTAATAACCCCAGATCAAGGGGAAGGAGAATCATGCGGCAGCCTGTCAGGTCATGTTTCAACGCCCCGGCGGATTCAAATAGCTGATTGGTGTTGAGAAATCGAGTTAATTATTATTATATGGGTGGTTTAGCGGTTGCAATTGTTGGGCGTTATTATTGCTTTTATGAGTAACAACAGAGCTCCATACCATGCTGGGGCTACACAGTAATCAAGAAATATTTATCGATTTCGCAAAGTTGCTAGTCTTAATTACCTAAAAGGAAATTCAATAAAATATTTCGCTTTTTGTATTGAATATCTACAATATTCGCCTGACGTCGATTCAATATATAGTAAAAAAAAAATTTTTTCTTTGTTGACAGTGCTCCGCCAACTAAATTGAAAGCGAAGGTTCTGTTGGCCACAATATGGGTGGCGTCTGCTCTTCTCGCCACCCCAAAAGCTGTCGCTTTGAGCGTGTCACATGTGGAGTATTACGCCGGTAAGTCATTTTCGAATCCGTGGGTGTTTTATATTAAAGGAAGTCACGAGTTTTAATATTGTGCTATGGAGTCAAGTGCTGGAAGGGCGAGAGAATTCAATTAGTTATGAAACTGCCAGTCACAAAGTGAGGTAACGAATCGCCCTCCTCGCCCACGCATAAAAAACCGGACTGGCAAGTAGAAATTGGCCTCAAAAATTAATAGAATGAAAACCCTCAAAATCCGCTAGACAGAAGATTATGCTGACGAGTAGACATTTTCACAACTCAGCTGGTTTAGCGGTCTTGGGACAATAACTGGGATGGAAACAAATATTTTTTCTTCCTTTGAAGAAAGATGAACTCATTATATGACCATAATAAAGGAAACATGGCTCCCACTTTTAGGTATATGGAAGCGTCGAAGGAAGAATAATGAACGACCCTCTCATCCTATCCAACTTTTTTCTGTGAGCCTGACAACAAAAATCTCTTGTTTTAACCGATTTTTTTGCACTACATGTTAAAATGCTGAGAGATGGGAGGTCGCGAAATGAGATGAAACACAAGGGAAGGTGATAAATTCGCTGGGTTTCCGAGAACCAAAGTGCCTCGCGGGGCACAATGGGTTTAGGGCTTCGAGGCGCGTAGAGGCTCTTAACCCTATGCGGCTTGAATACTTGATTCACCTCCGACCGGTTTTCAATAGTATAATTTACAGTTCAAAATAACTAACTGTCCACCGAAAGGAGGGGGTACCGGGGATAAAATGGTTGGAGAAAGAGCGCAATTCTAATTTATCATTTACAACCACCAGCTATTCTTGGGATAATCAATTCCTTCTCTGAGAGTGCTGCTAATTTCTTTGGCAAATTATCAGCGGTTTTAATATTATTAGTGGTTTGTTCCACTCTGGAAAAGAGTATAGCGAGGAGTGTTACCTGAAGCAGTAATCGCTGTGTCACTGAAACATTCATCCAGCCAGTTCCCAAAGAAAGATCTGCTGCCATACACAACCTTTCACACGATGGAGGAACGCGTTTAGGTGCCTAAAGGGGTTTTCGTGGTCACTGCGGATTAGGGCTCGGAGGGTGGCGAGTTCCTACCTTTTCTAGCTGTGGATTAGGAGTTTTTGAAGCTCTACATTTACTTGTTGTATACGGACCGGATCACTTCAGACTGCCACCCATACAGAATTACATTTGGGTAAAGAAGAAGGCGCTACCTCCCTGTGCATTCCCTATTGCCTATCTTGGATTGTCAATTAAATCCCTACTATCATGTATTGGTTCTAGCTGCTCAGATTCAAACCAAAGCTTATTGCAGCATCAGGATGCTGTTGAAAGTTAATAACCTGTAAACGTTCACTTCGGAGTATTATGCCACAGTTTGTGACTCACTGAAACATCAGTTAGGTAATGCTGCTGTGGTTGGTTACCCTTGTTAGATCGAGGTTCTAGTAGGTGGCCGAAAAGTGCCCCAAGTAGTTGATTATAACAAACAACTATAACATATTATGTTTGATTGATAGCTGGCCGCCTAGAGGAAAAGCCTTTCTGTCAAGAAAACGGCCTGAGCAAAGACGAGCTACAAGCCTACAGGATTATCTTGGTGCTGGTTCAGTACTTCATCCCGCTGAGTATAATTTCCTACGCGTATGCCAGGATGGCTCTCCGGCTTTGGGGCTCGAGAGCGCCCGGCAACGCCCAACACTCGAGGGATCGGAACCTTCTAAAGAACAAGAAGAAAGTAAGTTCAAGCCATTTGAGTTGTCCTTGAGTATGTCGATTATTCCCAACAATTGTGAAACAAGACACTACAAATGTTAAATAACTGCATCCCATTAAATGTGGAAATGAAGCAAAAAATATGAATTTCTTCCTCCTTAACATAGTAACAGCCGGAACTAACCTCATTCTTCCGATACTCTCGACAACCAAATCGAATCTGAAGTGAGCTCCAGGCTACCCACCTGTAGTATCCACTGAAACTTCCACTTTTCCTAATCTATCCAAATTTTCAACTTGAGCTGAAAAATTATATTTATAATGTAAACTCACAATTATATCTTCAAGTTTCTACTGTTCACTAATACACAGCGTGTTCAGGTGATTAAAATGCTGGTGATCGTCGTCGCACTGTTCGGCTTATGTTGGCTGCCTCTGCAAACGTATAATGTCCTTCAGGACATATTCCCCGACATAAATGGGTGAGATGCATTGCGATTATACAAAATATTTAAAGATGATGCATTATCTACAACTTATTAGTTTGCAATAGATTTATATTTTTCATTCAACACATTACCATACCCGACCTTGTGTGTTCCCAGGTACCAGTATATCCACTATATCTTCTTCTGCTGTGATTGGTTGGCAATGAGCAATTCTTGCTATAATCCATTCATCTACGGGATTTATAATGTAATTATTACTATCGTTTTTCTAGTTCAATAGAATGAATAAGCAGTACACTATACATATAACAAACATTTTTTACAGTTTGAATACATAATGGTAGTTCCAAAATTAAGGTGGATTTCTGCGCCCAAGGTCCTGTGACCCGTCCAGGCTCGTTTCTTCCCTGCTTTTTAATAAGTTGTGCAAATTATGCATCTGAAACGCTTATTTTATTAATACCAAATTTTGGTATTAGGTGTTCAGTGCAAAAAATATAGGTACGTAATCTACACACTCAATTACACTGTATATACTGAAGATAAGTGGAAAAGGTATATACATATCTCTTGATAAATTGTTGACTTGTATTTAAGTTTTTTCCAACCTTTCTCCACGGAGTAGCAGCTGATACCTTTATATAAGTGGAGGACTTGGGTATTTTTAGGG
Source organism: Stenodema calcarata (assembly GCA_963920205.1). Lineage (NCBI taxonomy): Eukaryota > Metazoa > Arthropoda > Insecta > Hemiptera > Miridae > Stenodema > Stenodema calcarata. Next base: position 19,391,275 of record OY986055.1, on the reverse strand, counting down.
AATTTTAGCAAATTTGGGCAACCAAGATGAGCTTGAAAGCCATCATTAGAATGGATGAAGGTTTTGAAGGATGGATGCAGGTTTTCGTTAGTATTCAGAACGATGAAAGGTGGTACAGAGATCTCATCCAATATTTCAAACTCAAGATAATCCCAGGATACCGAAAACTGTTCTATAAATAAACTGCTAAGTTGAGTGTAAGCATTTTGAAATTAAGAAATTGCAATGTTGGTCATCGAGCTGATCTTGAACTTCACCTCTTTAGTGATTTCATTTCTATGAACCATCACCGTTTGTAAAGTTTGCCAACTCGATTACAAAGTTAGTAACGAAGTTTCATTTTTCTGAAAGCTCAAATAATAGAACGAGAGTGGAGTTCAAGATCCTTTACCGAGCCCGGAAAACGACCAGACTCATCCACTAGTTAGAGGAGACGTGTGACGTGGAAAGTCATTTTCCTCAGTTTCCCAACTGTATTTCCCGGTTGACTGTCAAAGGGAAAGCTGACTCCCTAAGTTAGTTAAGCCTAAGCTCATCCAAAGCCGCTGGGGCGTGTGGGCGAACCAGAAAAGAGACGGAAAGGGGGTTTGTTGTGTCCTGTGATCTTTCTTCATTTCTCTGACAATGGAACCAAATTGGTGCCCCACCTTCTTCGCTCTAGTAATTTTTGTCTTCTGTGGTGCCCACTCGAAGAGGGCTTTGATATTACAGCTCGACACTCCATTGCAGGCAATTCTTTCTTTATACTTGTTCAAAAATAATTAGTTCTATTTTGCAGTCATTCATTCAAAAACCTGGCAATCATTTGGGAAGTAAGTAAATACAAGAAATGTCGCCGCATTACGACTCGGCTGTGAATTTACTGTACAAGAACCGAAAGGACTTATACTTCTTCATCGTCCGAAAGAAAGCAGTACAATTGACCTGCAACATTCTTTCATAGTAGAGAGTTTCTATTAAATACAGTCACTTTATTACATCGTCTTTGCGCCAACACTGGGAGTGCTAGCCACAGCTGGTCGAGATGTCGGGAGTTTACAGACTACCTTCTTTGTACATTCGTACCTTCGGACTCCTATTTATCATAATTTAGATACCTAACTTGATCATCGGATAGAATGGAATTCGATGATCACATTACACGAATACTATTTCAATTCAAGTACTTTTCAAAAGAATTGTGAAAATCATATCGAGAGGCTCAATATCCATCTACAGAACTAAGGATCCAACTTATCTCGGCTCAAGGATGAGCAAGATGCCATACGCCTCAACGATTGTCTTCATCCCAAGAGCTTCTCCAAGTTCGACGTCTTGACAAATAAGAAGAGAAAAGTTATGAAAAAAGATGATAGGAGAGGAGAGCTTTGACGTTTCTTATTTCAAGGATTCGAGATGAGATTTTATTTCGACCTCACTTTTCTCTCTGCTGTACAAGTATATAAACTCTAATATGAAGTATGAAGACGTTCGCTATGTTGGATCCATAATGGTGGGCTGTAAGAAAATCCATTGATTGGGTGAGATTAGTGGTTGACAGTTTTCCTTGAAAGGTCCATCTCTTTACGAAAGCGGCAGAAATAAGCCTAAATTCGGCATGTAAGGGTTAGATGGCGCTACATGAATGTCGTGAAAACCCATCGAACTATCTTCAGCTTTCTGGAGAGTTAGTAAGGTAACTGCAGGTAATCATATTGTCATCATTATCCATTGAATCACCCTCCAACTAATGTCAGTGTAAATCATTACAGTCACAAATTATAGTTCCTACTGGTTACTCCAGGGTTAACGTATTGATACATAATAGTTGGTATTGTCAGCTTGAAATCTTTCTAATTTACGATATTTTCTCTCAAACCAATAATTGGTCGTAAATGAGATTTATAATTATTATAAATCGATTATCCTGCTCGTGAGTAATGAATCCTTTTGTTTCCCAGGAGAAATTCAAGCAAGAGTTCAAAGCGAGGTTCCCCTTTCGAAAGAAATGGGCCGTCAATTTAGGAGCAAGTGGAAGTGACAGCGTCGACTTGGATAAGTCTCTTCACAGGTACTTTAATTTTCTTTAGTCATCCGGTGAGTTCTGAGTTCAAGTGCAGTTGCCTCAAAAACTCACCCTTGATTCTATAAAGCATGAAATTTTTTTTTTTAATCAATTTTTATTTGGCATAGTCATACTACAAACAGCCATAGCATTCCATGGTCAATCAATATTTACGTATCATACTTCATAATTAGCATTAAATCAATCAATTTACCTCTCAAATGAAGATTTCACATTTCAAAATAACCGTTGTAACATTCAAAATATACAAAATAAAAATACAAATATACAAAATATACAATAATTTACTTCGATAGCAAAATATTTTTAAGCATCTATCTTACTTATTATCTTATTATCGCCTTAACTTATTTTTATACTTTTATATTGTTGTCTTCTATGAAAATGAACATGTCTTCCAAGCCTCTATATTTTCAGTGCATAATAAGGTTACGTAATTGAGTGGACTTGTTACTATACTTACTAGCTTGCCAAACACGACTTTTCTTTCTACGCTGTAAGTGTTCCCAGCTACCTGTCGGATTACCGCAGTGACAGATAGCATTTTCTGTACGGTTTAGATGGTTTAGATACTCTGGGCTTATGGCGTGATTGGTTCTCAGTCTGCAGAAAATACGTATAAATCGCTTCGTTTTATCAATTCATTTAAACCGTGGTACTATGTTGATTTTCGGGTTTAATTTCTTTTAGAATTTCCCTTGCTCCCCCTGATTATAGAGGTTTTGCCACTTCGTATGGTGGGGAAATCTCATTCCAGTATACTATTCTTCCTTTAGTATCGGATTATTAAATGGCTGACCTTCCCGCGATGCCCTCTTTGCCGCGATATCAACTTTCTCATTGAACAATAAACCTGCATGAGACTTAACCCATAGAAATATGATTTCTATTCCCATATCCTTGAGTGTTGTTATTAGTTTGATTGTACCAGTAACAAAGGGGTTCTTGAATTTTTTAACGTATGGGCAGGAAATTACTATCACATTGAAAGAATGCAACATTTCATGTTTACTCAGATTTTGTCCCCGAAGTTTTACATTATTTCCTATGATTCATAATATGCATTGTATACAGGTAATTTAATTACAGTTTGAGGTGTTTCCACGATTTTGATTAGGTAACCGTTTGCCAAAAATTGATGAGAACTAAATAAAGCTCACAAATGTCACTTTGAAGTACAGAAGTTCTCTGATTATGTCACTCAACGTCATTCCCAATTTTGATAAATGCTGGCCTCCAATTCTTCTGAAGGTAATCATATTACTTTTGACAATTCCGGCTGGGTGCTGTCCATCATCCGAATGAGTGAATGAACGTGACAGACAAAACCCCTCCGACCCCCTTCTCACTTATTGACGATTGATACAACTTGACTGACCCCGATGTGATCGAGTATTTTTGTTTTTCTTCATTTGTATTCCAGGTTTGGCAGTGTAAATCAAAGCTCTGCCAGATGGAGATACTCCTCCCGAGTCAAGTACGCTCCAGCTCAACACTACGTCTACCACTGCGCCAATACCAATACAACACATCATAGCTCCCACACTGAAATCGAGGAGCTCTGCCTGTAAAATACCCCGATAACCCAGTACATGATCTTCAGTACAATGATGGCATCGCCCATTCTAAACGACTAGTTTTCGCGTATAGATCGAACGCCTAACTCGTGGACCAGTGCCAATTACGATTTGTATATTTGTAAATACTGGATGCTCTAAGCAATATTCGCAATATTATTACCGGTGAAGATACTGTACGTGAAACTTGTATCCGTGATTATTAGTGATATAGGGTGGTGTGAGTGCAAATTCCAGTTATACTCGTCGAACATTGTTAAATTCTTACACAGTTGAATCCAATGACAAATTTTGCATCGTCTCGTATTTGCAATAAATGCTCTCGTGTGAAAATTATGGATATCTGTGTTTGTTACGTGGAAACGGAAATACTCGAAGTAATGTTTCAGCATCGATAGTTTTCATTCGCATTGGCCGACCTGATGAATCTGTCGAAGCGTAACCGTAGTCCCAGCTACGACCGGTAAATCCTGGAGAAACACGGACATGGTTCGTAGGTAGGCATTTGAAAAATTAACGGTGTACTGTGTAATCGCACTAAATGCAGTACAAAGAGGATCCAAAAATGTATTTCACAGTGGAAAATTCAATTAATTCTTGAAAAAAGGCGCTCGATGGAAGAGTTTCAGATCAATTAACTCATCAAAACATTCCTATTGAAGAGCACATCTGTTTGACTCCAGTGGTTTTTGAGTTTTCCAGCAGGCGATCGGAAAGGTCGATGAATTGGAATTGGATTGTTTTCAAAATTGGACTCAATGCAGTGACAAATAGTTCCTTCAATGGACATCCTATGCATTAACACGTAACACGTACGTACAATGCGGGTCAGTATCTTACAACTCCTCAAACGAAAAGGAGTTTCGAGACCACAGGCGCCTTGATTCCACTTCAGGACGTAAGTTCCAGTGCAAAGCGCATTATCGATGTACCTACCCTCAACCTACTGATACTATTTGTTTGGTATTCATAGTTTTTTACTAGCAAACCGAAAACGCCAATTTGATCCATTAATCTTATTCACTCCCCACGTTTTTCTCTATATAACTGCCTTTTCCTGCGTCATTATTATGAAAATAACTGTCATGATGCAAATGTGTCGCTTATCAAATTCCTAAAACACCTATTTTAGTTGTTGAAGAGCGGGAAGGTGCCAAATGCATATTGAAGGACGGATTAGGGTTCAAGTGAACTGACATTCAGAGCGGTTAACCTACTGAACCGTGCACATTCCCATACGGTTCCCTTTATTCACCCATTAATTGTAACAACGATAGGACGACTATCTATCACGGTAAAGATGGTTGGTTACCTACAATAAAGGCGAAGATACGCTAATTTATGTGGCAGCTAAGCTTACGAGATAAACCCATTGTTTAACCTGCCGCTTTTGTTGATGAGGTTCGCCGGCTCAGCAATGAGACAACTTTGCCAGGGAATCGATACGTCAGTGCTTAACCACTAATGACGATAACGGCCATTGTCTGCGGTGACATTGACATTAATTACGCGGAGGGTTAAAATTCGGATCCAACCAGAGCAGATGACGAAACCGTTTGCCCGAGTAATGCCAATGCAGGAATCCTCTCATGAGGGAGTGTTAAATTGTGTTCAACCGATTTCCTTACATTACCCATCGAATATATAAAAAATTACAAAGTTCATCAAAATGCCAATAATTACAAAAGTACCTATGAATCCAATTACAAAAAATTTCAATGTATAACATTTCAAATTTCGGTTGTTTTCACATTATGTATGAGAAGCCCCGACAAGTCGTAAATGTGTTGAGTTTCACAAAAAACGCCCCTGAAAATTAATCTTGCGACTTGAAATGTTTAGAGTTTCCTCGGAGGACCACCAGTATTTAAGACACATTTCACGGTAATGGACGTTTAAAATGACCCGCCGACTAGTTTATTGGTTACTTTCAAAATTCGCCGGCTAGGTCGTGCTGTTCGACTGAAAATGTCATTAATCTTGCAACGTTTGAAATTTCATTATCTATTAATAATCAGCAGTCCTACAATTGGTTTTAGTGTTTGACAAGACAATGCTACTTATCCAAGATATTGACGATGTAATGCGACCATTTCAAGTGTTGCTGTACTTTTAAGTTGGAGATTTCTCATGTTATCAAAAGACAGTGTAATTTCCTGGATTCAAACCGTTAGCTGATACAATTTCAGTAGAAAGCAATATTCTAAAGTAGGTTGCGTAGGTGAGCTAGTAATAGGTTTAGATGCGAATCTTTTCGAGTGCTTTGTAGCCCCCAATGTAAAGAATGTAGAAAAACGACGGGGACCGTTGGATACAAATAAAGTAATTTCCTTCAACATTGTCTGATGTTAGCCTGGTGAGATTGACAACAAAGAGGATTTGACGGATTGAGACGAAAGGTTTCTAGAAAATTAAAACCTGGAAAATAACGGAAAAACGCTGAGCTTAAATTCTCAGTAAAGAGACTCCTAAGATTTACCTAAATGAACAATAAGGAATCAATAAGTAAATTCAAGTAATTAGTAAGTAACTGTTCAAGGAGTAGTTATTAAATCCTTAAAGAAAACGGTGCATAAATCACCAACCAGTTCATAACTACGAATATTGGTACCGTGATAATATTGTACATACTGTCACCTATGCATCTAAATCACCCAACAAAATACTCTATAAATAATCCAGAATGTTGAAGAAATGCTTTAACACTTAGTATTACCTGATTGAGGACCGGAGCTTGTTATTGAAGAGTGACTGTAAATTAGAAGAGAAGGGGGAGTATTATATGATGCACCAATAACGATCGCTTTCAAATTTGAGGCAAATAGATAACATTACAATCGGGTGTTTTGTATGAATAGTTTTTATTCTAGATATACTTAGTTTAATTTTAATACATACATACAACTAAGCAAGCTAAGAGTTTGTGTGCTAAGGTCACAAAGCTGGTCGATTTTAAAGGGAGAAGTACTGTAGCTGTAATGAAGTATGTCATGTTTGTGTGTATTCGTCCTAAACAAACAACGTCATCTGATCAATTAGGTACCTGCTAACTGAGCAAACTGTGATTAATTAATATTGAATTTATTTAGGAATTTTAATACGTTTGCTCCAATTCTTGCTTACCTAGAAATTACTGAGATTAGAATTCTTGATAATTTTGGTGCGTACGAAATCCGAATGTTGCTTTGGTTTAGATTTGTACGCGAAGTGTTGGGGGTGCACACTGAATGCACTGAGTACATTTCCTGTATGGGTTGCGAAACACTGCAATAATATTTATAAACGCTATACCAAATGGTACCCGATACATGCATATCACACGAAGTTGCTACTTGGTACAAATCTACCTAGAATTGCTGCAGTATTACCGATGACAGTGTTTAGAATCACCAATCGAAAACAGAAGAATTTTCCATTATAAACCAAAGTACGCTAATATTCCTAAAACTCTAATGGATTTATCAGTGTATTCAATTCTATATAAATTACTCATTGTAACGTTATCGTTTGGTACCTATAATTTTGCTCAAAACATCGACCATAATATTTATTGAACAGCCAAATGAACTTTTAGAAAACTAGTCTACTGATTATTGAAATTGTGGTGACATTTGAAAATACGTGTTCCTCAATGTCGTTCATAGCTTTAAGATAAATGTGAATATTTAGATCACATTCTTATTCAATGTATAATGAACTTACTTATTTTTGTAAATAAAACAGTTTGGTTTTGTTTCGAAAATATAAGGAGAGGAACGTTTCGTCTGAATACATGCGAGTTCCAATGCATCAAACGTGCTGTAACAAAACTGTGAATACATAACCTGCTGTTTATACTTTGTTAATAAAATTGGTTTTTGTTTGTCTACTTGTACATATTGAGCAGAGCTTATGTTGAACAGTACTACTATTGCTAAGTCCAGTTATATTGATGTATAAAATGTGCAAAATATATGGAATTTGAAGGGAATAAGAAATAGCTCACCTACAACATTTGTCTTTCTGAAACCTCGACTGCCCCAAAGTTCCTGTCAACAGTTTGGTGTTCTTAGGGTCGAGGAAACATATGGAAATATGGACGAGGTTCCGGCGAGAATACATTAGTCTGATCGTCGTATAATGTTCGGAAATGGTCCGGAGTTCAACGGGTGGATAGAATGTGGGTCTGAGGTACGAGACTGGGTCGATCTGGTTCACCAGGTCTGTGGTAGATGTTTCGGTTTTCAATAAAATGGGTATGCCATAACATAATAGTTGACTTGAATCAGTCACCAATTTTATATCCTAATGATGATTGTATAATATCGTTTGGAGTAAGAAAAAACTCTAAAGTTCAAACAGGATGATTTTCAGATGATTGAATACCTAAATACCATATCGTATATATGTATAAAGAGTACATCTCCTCATAAGTCGATACCTTAATTCACAAAGGGAATATGCCCATCATAAATTATTAAGGACATATTCCCTTTGTGAAGTAAGGTATCGAAGTATTGAATATTCATTCACGTTGAATAATACGCGTAAACTTACCACATTATATTGAAAGTCATAGAGAGCAAACTGGTTTTCATGCCTCAGAACTTTCTTTCCAATTCATTTTGATGAGATTCTCGATCCCTTAATTCCCGGTTGTGGATAACAACCATACAACCACGAAGAAGCCTCAAACTGGTCAAGCAAAAAACTAGGAGCTCATTTTCATTCTTGAATTTCTCTACAGAAAGGCCGAAGACAGCTCATGGGATAGCCAGTGGGTTCCAGTTGATTTACAATGTGCACTTATCGTGGTAGGATCGGTTAGAAAAGCTGGGATGTCAGGATCTCCCACTACATGAATGAAGTAGGTACTTTACTAAGTAAAATACACTAGCTTATCGGAAACCAGTTTGGCCGGTGGAATGGACTTGATTAGTTTGGCTCGGAATGTTCGAAGATGCTGTGTCTATTACTCGCTGAACGGAGGAATATCAATTTCTGTGATGGAGTTGTCGCTACAATCAGGAACCTTTAAATGTCCAACATCCGTTGAAATCATTAAATTTTAATGTGATGCTTTACAAAAGGATTGCATTTAATGTAAAGTGACAAATCCAGGTTGAGTTATGAAGGCGAATTTGTTTTTCGATAGGTATCACCAATTCGATGTTTACCTTGTGTATCCACTGAGAACAGTGGTGTATCCAGGGGAGAGGGGGACTTTAGTTACTTGCAATGACTATTCACTTATATTGTAATGCAATAAAATTATTTCTTATGCAAATCGATATGTCTATGACCAGCATACCTCCCACGCTTCGCTCGCTCGTGTAAGTAAAGACCTACATTGCAAATATTTCACATCAATACACCAACGAAAGCCATCATAATAACGAAGTCAAAATGAACTTATTATGCCGTCTAGCAGTTTGAACGTGCATATAAGTAGGTAGCTTCACGTGACTCATGGCTCATACCACCTATATAAAATAACTATAATATAGTATATATAACATATATATACATACTATATTATAGTAACTAACTGTTATGAACTCTTCATATTATGAACTCTTCATTATTACAGTTTGAATGAAAAATACAAGTGGACGTTGATAGCTGTAATCCCGCTTCGGAAAGTTCAATTCACAAAATAATAAGTTACACTAGGTATATTGGACAATAGCCTACCAAGTGAAAATATAGGACGTTTCTCAGGCTGGCGGGCAATCAAAGTTCGGAACGGCTCTTAGCACGCGAACCGCTCCCGTCTGCCTAAATATTGACGATGTGCGTAGGGAATAGAACACCTGGCTAGTAAGGAAAGAGGAAGTGACAATAAGAATAGGGTTGATGGTAAAATATGCGTCTGCTTCCCACGAGATCTTCGTACTAAGTAATTAACCCAGTTCATTTTAGAATCAGCTTCCAGCAGGCGTAACGTTCATTAGGATTATATCAAAAATGGGAGGAGGTGAAGAAACAATGAAATCCCGACGAGAAGCGGCTCAAGGTGGCTACTTCTTCGAAATCTGCAATGTCTTCGGTTACCTCATATGCCATTATCATAAGCCTGTGCAATTTCATAGAATCGAACAGAGCGGTGAGCTTGGGCTGGTTCGATAATGTTAAGACGAACCCCAAATGATCGTCGCCGCTCCGCCAAAACCACGAATCTTCAGAACCATCCTCCGCCAAAACCGCGAATCGGGAAAAATTCGAAAATTGGGCGGAATATCTCACTAAATGGAAATATCTCATTATAACTTTAAAAGGGGATAGCCCCCGACCAAAGAGGTCAAATTTTGACCCCTTTGGTCGGGGGCTATCTTCTCCTAAAGTTATTATGTTTGTAACCCCACTACAAGTGAGCAATCACTATGGTTACTTTTCCGCGAATCTGTAGTTTCGTGGAGAGAATTTAACTACGTAGTATAGTAGGGTTTTCTGTGATTCTAGTACTTGGCAGAGAATGTAGTTTCGTTCCAAATTAGCCGCGTACAACTTCACTGTTTTGATTTGGTTTCACACGAGGGGCAGTGTTTTCTCTGGGATGAGTCCCAAGGTAATAGAGGAACCAACGGAAGAGCATCTTACCTGTTGCGTTACCGTGAAGAGATGTCCACAATTCCACAATGATGTTTGACTCCTGCAGAAGACAAAATAAAAATGCCTTAATGGCTGCTTTTTGTATTTTCATTTTTAAAAAACATCTTTAATTTGAAGTCAATTAGGTACTATTTTTTCGAACCAGGGCACACTGAAATGGAGTGTGACAGTATCCACTCACACATAGAGAAAAAATCCTAGCACGTCCCGGTTTAGATGCCTGACGGCTAGGCTCAGATTATAAGAGCCTGAACTAACCCTCATCCTTATGTCGTCAACAAGATGACCTTCCAAGATTTTGTAGATTTTAAACCCCTAGCAGAGGCTTTGAAGAAGAGGTTTCCTTGGAAACAGCTGTGTCTCAGATTTCGGTACCACACGTTGCCGAAGAGTGTATTAGATTTCGGTACCACTTGTGATACCTCTGGGGTATCGTCAGGTCCGAGCACATCTGCATGAGGTCGTTGTATGTTTTGGTTGCGATCGGAAACTGTTCCTTGTAGGCTTGTCCTAAGGAGGCTACATGCAAATTTCAAGTCTTTTCCACCGTTGTTATGACGTTTAGACCTTTTCTGGTAACGAAATTGTGTACCCGGGTGGCGTCTCGAATGAAAGGCTTGTTCTCGTCGAAATAGCTCGCTTCGGAAATTCCACCATAACCTATTACCATCCTTGGCACTATGGTGCAATCCCTATCAAAATCGGTTCAGAGGTTTGGTCGTCTATAAAAGACATAAGGAATCTGTAAAGGAATCTATAAAGGACATACGAAAACCGAGTGAACATATGTATTATATTATAATACACTCGATTTTATAGATATAGAAGATAGAATGAAGTGAGATATTTACTCGTTACAAGTAAAAACAAGCCAGCATCAGAAGTCGACTTGAAGATTGAGATTTCTATAGTGTACCTTAATAATTAGATAATTCAGTAGATACCATATTTGTCATATCTATTTAAATAGGATATTTTCCTAAAATTTGGCGACATTTGAATTGAATAAACAAAAGGTATGCCGTGATCATATACATATGTGAAGTTTCACTCTTTCAAAAGTAAATAGCTTGGCTGCGTTGTTTTCAAATAATGAATCCCTTCGTGGAGTTCAAACAAAGCGTTTACCAACTGTTTCAGTAAATAATGTTATTCAGTTACTAGAACAAAGACCAGTTCTCTGGTTTGTTTCAACTTCCCTTAAATAGGTCTACCGTTTGTATGATTGACGCTTAAGTTTCTTGGAATGCCAACTTCATTAGCGGCAGTGGTGGAGGCCCTTCTCTGCTTCCTAGTCTTGTGAGATTGAGTGCGGGACTGAAAGAGGAAAAAGGAGGCGGGCGAAGACGATTCAGGAAAGTCTGAGAAACAGGTTCCGTTGGACGGTGGGCAAGGGTACGAGAAAGTCGATCTTGACACTGGGTGAGATAAGGCTGGAGAGGGGCTCATCGCCTTCTACGAGTTATAAGGAGCTCGATTACGACACTCGTGAAAAAACCTGCTGCTTCCCTACTCGTGCGATCTGCATTGATTTCGAAGGAGCCTTAACAGCCATTCCCCTGCCAAAAAGTTGGGTGGCAGCCGGCTTTCTTTTTTGAGGCACTTGAATGATTATGTATACGAATTACAATTGTAAAGAGCGTCAATATTTTGAAATGTATTCAATACTTTAAAAAAAAAGCGAATATACATCAGAATAAATAGGGCTTGGATTCAGTCAACTGATTCAACACTTACTTTCAAACGGTGAGTTCCGTTGGAACATCTCAATAGATTCAATCAAGCCGCCGGAATGGAGTCTTAATTGTACCAATTCGGGTTCTTTTTCAAACGATGGATTGCGTAGCTCGTAACCAACATGGCTAACAACATGTACTGATGAATGAGCTCAGCCAGCACACTAATCATGCTATTCATAGGAGCAATTCAGGGCGTTGTCAATGAAAGAGGGTAATTGCCAAAATTTGCGAAACTGCGTTTTTTTTTTTTCCACTGAAAATAATCCAACGCCAATAGCATCGAAGAAGAGACAAGTGCCTAACGAGCTTCGTTTAGTTTCAGTCGTTACCGGAAGATGGGTTTTGGCATTGAAAAAGGGGACCATCAAAACTTCTTTCCCTTCGCCTCTAAAATTTAATTTTTGGCACTTAACTCCTTTTCATCGTCGACGCCTCAATTACTCGTATTATTGTTTAGTTTGTAACCTTCCCCAAGTTACTTGAATCGAAGTTACATATTCAAGGACATTTTTCAAGAAATTACAGAGACAACTTTTTTCTTCAAGTTTTGATTCGTTGGGTAAGAGGTGTTTACCGTCGCTTCTAAGGTTATTTTATGACGTGAACCTGTAATGAGATTATGAAATAGGTGTCAAATTATTAGTTTAACATAATTATAATGATCAAATGAATCCCAGTTATAGTTTACTTATCTAACTAGGGCCCCAATAGCCATGGGGTCATGTCAAGAATCTAGGAACGCAGTGGCGTTCCGCCCCGCCAAGCAAACAAGTTGAGAACGAACGGTACCGAGTGTGTGGATAATAGAAAGCCCTGAAAGCTTCAAGTCGCTAGGTCAAAAGGGAGCTGAGTAAAATAACTTCAAACCCCCGTTTTTTCAACCTTACCATGTTCTTCTTCTTCTCCGTCTCCTAGAAGCTTCTCCTTGTGCAGTTAGCTAAGGCTACAGTCTCTCCACCTCCATTGATTGACATGAAATTTTGCTCAAAGCTTTGTTTAAACATTAGCCAGTGCCTTTAAAAGATTTGAGTCTCTAGGTCTAAAGGGAGCTGAGTTATATAATTTTAAAAACCGCATTTTGACCCTTACCTTGTTGCTGTTCTTCTTCTTACTCAATTAGACAAGGCTACAGCCTCTCCACCTTCACCGATCACCTTGAGACTTTGCGCAGAGCTTCCGTTCAACTTCAGACTGTGCCGTTTGAAAGATTTAACCCATTATCCCGACCCAGAAAAGTTTTAGAAACAAAAAACAGAAATTTTAAGCTAATAGTGTCCACTTTGACGAATCTACAGCCTGGATAACAGGACCAATCGACTTGAAATTTTACACAGACCTTCTTTATAACATGACCCAGTGTCATTTGATAGATTTAACCCATTATCTCAACCCTAGAGACTTTAAGGAACAAAAACTTAAAACTCAGGATAATTTAGGCTAATTTTGGCCACTTTGATGGGTCCCTAGCCGATCAACTTGAAATTTGGTATGGATCTTCTTGGTGGAGATAATAGAAAAAAGCCCTGGAAATATCAAGTCGCTAGGTCTAAAGTTATATCACTTCAAAAACTCGGTTCTTCACCCTCACCATACCATGTTCTTCTTCTTATTCAGTTAGGCGAGGCTGCAGCCTCTCCTTTATTCTTGCATGATTTATTTATTTTATTAATTTATCACTTTATCAATAAATCAATAAATACATAATTTATTACTAAATAATTAATTTATAATTCCATTAATTTCCTTAATTTATCCTTGCATATTGCCTCTACAGGTCTTTTCAACATCAACAACAAAAATATGTGAAGTTCCCCTTGAAAAACACTCCTTGTAAAAATCACCCCGCCTCGGTAAGACGTTTTGATTAGATGTAGTAATATAAACGCCTCGCCATGGCGCCAAGGGGAGATTTCGAAACGGGTACGGTGCTTGTGAAGTGGATAGAACATCTCTTTAGTTGGAAGGAAAAGAACGGGCGGGGAAAGTGGAAATCATAACGTTCTCATTTGTAATAAGGAAATTAGTGTAGGTTGCGCACACTCCATAATTTTAAAAATCCTTGTCAAAAATCATTTGACACCGATTTTTTGGATTTTCACATAATATGTATATTATACTGTTTCTATTGAAAATAATAGGGGTGTTTACGTTGAATGGACCACCCTGTATAGTTGAATCGAAGTGCAAATTATTTAATAGGATTGACCGGTGTCGAAGCTACAAAAAGTGAAAAATCATTCTCGAGTTTTTACATACCTAACTAATGGGAGGTTCAGTGAATAAAATTAGTGTTTGTCTTCACTTTGAGTTCCTCCTTTAAAATAAAGATGTTAATAAACTTTTCTTGCGCCTAATGGAAGACTTAACTCCAATATTGGGTTATGTAACAAAGCCTTGTTTGTTCAATTTCCAACTTCGCTGTTTCTAAGACCTACGGTGAAGGCGTCTCACTTCCTGCTCCTTGTGCGAGGCGCAAAAGTGATTGTAATCAGCAAACATGTTTCTAACGATTGTTATAGCAATAAAGTTTAGAATAGGATCTCGTTACGTGCCTTTCTCGTGTGATAGCTCTATCGAGTAACCGAAAAAGTCGATCTTACAAAATGAAACTTCGAGTTTTTCGAGCCGAGTTTGGCTTTTTTTAATGGTATATTCCGTGGAAAGATATTATTTATGATTCCCGTTCAACACCTTCGCATTACGTGGAAGTGTACAGATCGGAACGTCCTGTTGGTTTCCGCGGTGTGCCGTCGCCGCCTGGGGGCATGCGTGATCGAAGGGAGCACGTGCTTTTAGTTTCATCCTGTTGTAAAAACGGATTTGCAGGGGGCAACGATTACAAAAAGATTTCAGCGAGAAAACAGCGAGTTTGGGTTGAAGCGGTATTACGCGCTCAGCGGGTGCATTCTGTCTCATGAAGTAGGTCGCTACAGCTCCACGGATCTTTGGTGAGTGAAGGCGGCAGTTGTAGGTGTCTACGGAGTATACTCGCAGATACACTGGAGACCAAAAAAATCGGCGCAGTTGAATTGTTGTCGAAGAGTCAAGTTTAAATCGATAACAGTTGGGTTTGAGTCAATAGTAAGGTCAATAACAAGATTACGTGCAGAGGTCCATCCCTGATTTTCCTTAAACATCCAGTTTTTTCCTGTAATGCTCTCTTGAATTCACGATAGAAGCCTACAGAAGTCTGCTGATGTTAATCTTCACTCCAGAGTCCGTGCTTTAGGTCCTCTACTCACCCCAGCACACCGAACGGCTCGTCTTCAATTTGCTAGAGATCACGCTGCTTGGACTGAGCTGCTTGGTTTGCAGCAGGATCCGTCGCCCTTGGACGCCCTGATGCCGGCCATCTAGTGTAGCTACCAGTTTCACGGTTTCCTGTAGGCTTCTATCGTGAATTCATGAGAGCATTACAGGAAAAAACTGGATAGTTAAGGAAAAACAGGGATGGACCTCGGCAAGTAATCTCTCATAACCTTGTTATTGACCTTACTATTGACTCTAACCCAACTGTTATCGATTTAAACTTGACTCTTCGACGAAAATTCAACTGCGCCGGTTTTTTTGGTCTCCAGTGTATTTGGATCACCTGAAGGTAGACACTACCTTATTGTAGATGGGAAAGCAGTGAGTTTAAGCAGGAAAGGAGATGATTTGTCTTCATATTTGTACCCAACTTATTGAACCCGTAGGGCTTTGGTAGACGGATGGAAAGAACCTTATGGTTCCTCAGCCGTTTGTGCATGATCCAGTGAAATAAATACAGACAAAGATGAACAACGCAATTGTACACATACTTGGTAACCCCGTGGTGTAGTAGTTCTGTAGTATATGCGACATACCTACCTACCTATATAGCTTTTACCCGTTTACTTCAACATTTCCCCAATCAAATGTAACATTTTCCCAATCAAATTCAACAGTTTACCAATCAAATTTATCAAATCATAATATAATGTATTACATTTTTTTTTTTTTTTTTTTCATGTTCTCAAAGAGAGTTAGTTCTACGTGGATATAAGCCCGTTTGAAAGAAAGCTCCGCAACTGTTCTCTCATACAGAGAAGTTCCACGATTTTACAGCCTTGTCCCTTTAGGATTACAAGTGGAATTGAATTAGAATTCAATAAACTTCATTAGAAACTGGATTAATGCTCTTCTTTCCAGTGCAAATGACTCGGAATTCAATAAACTGTATCGGCAATTTTAATGATACTGCATTCAAACCGGTGTTGTCGATCCCCAACTTTCATCGTGGCATTCCGAAACCTCGGAGGCATCACTCCTTGAAGGCATATATCTACTCTTTTTTATTATACCAGCTTTCTCTATGCTTCGGTGAGAAATCGTAAATCTCATATCGCCTCAACCAACATAAGATCAGCTATTGCGTCCATCAATGAGTATTTCCGAAGAGAAATTCAGCAATTCTCCAAAATCAGGTCAAGATGACATAAACTGTTTATTATTGTGGGTTGTGTACCACACCAACAATAAACTGTTTAAATTCTTTTATGCAAGGTATTTTACAGTCATTCGAAGACGTAGACACATGTCAACGGGTTTTGAGCCTTCAGGATAGGGAATACCTTCCTCGAATCACCTTTAAAAATTTGCTGGGCCATCTCTTTATCTATTTCGTCTGTCATTTAGTGAACTGGACAAAACGGTGATCTACACAAAGAAGATATAATCGGTTATAACAAACCGTTGTGTGATAAATTTGCTGAGTTTTTTAATTTTATTTTCGGAATCTACGTATCATGAAACTTAAACCTAATAATTATACTAATTATTGAGGAGGGGGGGGGGCATTTTTTATGGGCGATTTTAGCGGTTAATAATTGAAGATAATAAACCAAAAGTACAGTTAAGGAGCGGAAGTTGCGATTGCTTGGTCGTACAATTTTATGAATAACAATTTGATTGTTACAATCCACTGACCGAAAGTTGCAAGTTTTTTAATTTTATTTTCGGAATCTACGTATCATTAAACTTAAACCTAATAATTATACTAATTATTGAGGAGGGGGGGGGGGGCATTTTTTTATGGGCGATTTTAGCGGTTACCTAATTATTGAAGATAATAAACCAAAAGTAGTTAAGGAGCGGAAGTTGCGATTGCTTGGTCATAAAATGTTTACCCTGTGCAGTTAATTTATGAATAACAATTTGATTGTTACAATCCACTGACCGAAAGTTGCATGTGGACGTCATTAGTATAAACATGCAGTAGAGTCATTCTATTCCTTCATGGATGTCATTGAAAAATTGGAGCAGTGGTATGTGTATAGCTTGCACTAGAGTTGCCAACCGTACTCTTTTCAGAAGTATTGTACTTCTTTTTGATGATTTCTACTTTGTTAAAGAGGTACGCCAAAATACTTTTTTTCTCACCATCGGGTTCATTTATCGTCTTAAAACTTAAATTAGTAATTTTGTCCGCCACTGAAGAGAGAAATGATACTAGAGAGAAACCATCAGCGCGGTGTTCTTTCCCTTCCCCCTTACCTAATCAGTCTACAAGTACACTTTTAAATAAATACCAAAGGTACAAATTTGCTGCAATAAAATTTCTTTTATGAAATCAATGTGCTTATTGAGTTTTTTTAAACAATAGTCAAGTATGGAAACGAAGCTATAGAAATTGTTGATAAACAGTAGGTATTCTAGGTACATAATAACGTGCTGCTCATTGCGCTCATTTCCGCATGTTGAGAGGGTGATGATGAACCGAGGAATTCAAAATTACTGAAATAATTTTCTGAAAAGTACTTGTTTTCTCCGAGTAAAAGTCGGCAACCCTAAGATTCACTGACATTTTAAATGCGCCAATTTCTTCAAATTTTGGTGGAAGTGGGGAATGGCGTATTCATCACACTCAGGCGAATTCCATGCCCGAACTTCCTCGGAAATCCGCTGCTCACAAAAACTGTCTCCTAGTGGGAAGTTTAATTTTGTTTTACAAGAAAATTGAATTAGGAAAGTTTAGAAACGAGTATCTTATTCTTCTACAGAACTCGGTCAAGCTACAATATAATCCAGTAACGATATTGCGTCATTCTGAGGGTCTGAGTATCTTACGATGTTTGTGATGTCGATTCATCCAGTTTAATAGTTCAAGACCGCTCTCCGAAGATGTAAAAGGTCCCACAACAGGTCGAGCATCGATGCCATCTCAGCGAACCAACCTGCTGGTCGTATCGAAAAAGTCAAGTTCGCCGGAAGAAGCGAAGGATTTTTCGGGGGTTGCCCGAGGGTGAAAGGAGGCTCCCAGACTCCGCAAAGCAAGTCGCCTGAAGAAGTGGTGGGGTCGCCTATACCTCCTGCGTCACGCTCGCTCTCCCGCCAATCCGTTCGGAAACGTCGCGCTTCACACTACATCACACATGGATATTCCACAATTTTTGGTAAGTTGCCTCCTCAACTCAAAAATTCCTATTAGGGCAGTGCAGGGGTTTTGGCCTGTCTTGGAGGAGTTGGTTCTATAGGGATCCCTGAGGCTACTTGAAGGTGCATCTTGGTTTAGTTCACGGAAACAAACATCGTGCAAACGCTCAATAATCAAAAGACGAATTGGTGAGGACTTGGAGTGTTGCCATTGAGGTGTTGACAATGTCAAGCAACGGGTCAAGAGTGGGTCGTATTTGAAGCCTTTGATCAATAGAGCTTTCTATAAGCAAACTAGCAGTGATAAACATATTTAGCATTTTTTTCAGGCTAAGTATTACTTAAATTTCGTGAGCTGTATTGACTATCACAGGAGAAGAAGTTTGTGGGTGACTTGGAAAAGACATGAGAATACACAACGCGCCTAAAGATATACCGAACATTTCAATGAAAAAAAATCGCTTGATAAGAATTCGTTGCTCATAATGTTAATATTATGAATTGTTAAAACTACTCGAGTGCCAAATAATCAGAGTGTAACCCTGCTGGGTAAATAGCAACATTATGTTATTATCGTATGGAGTAGGGTTATGCTACAGATCACCTTTCTGCGTAAAATAGTGACAACGTTGTGCTCGCCATCAAGAGCCATCAAGAGTAGGTACTTGACCAAGCTTACCAGAGTCAAACGAAACGTCAAATATACACCATCTTGAAATATTCGAACCTACCATCTATTCCATTTCTCCTATCACTGAAGAGCAATTGAATATTGAAGATTATTGGAATAAGGCCCCCACCTACTGAGTGCTATTAACATTTATGTCGAAAGACTCAGTCTAAAACTCGCGCACATTCTTCCTGGATGCTGATCTAACCACTCGAGCCTCGGTTATCGGGAAATATATCGGTTACAGTGAAGCTCGGATCCATAGCTACGAAAGAGGGTTCATCCTTTACATCCTTCCAATAAATTGTCATATCCCAATATCCCACGTATGGCTTTACTTCAGTAAAACACGAGATAGAACTCGTGATAGAGTAGCAATAATGAAACATTTATAAAATTCATTTACAAGGGTCATCTCATATGTAAGTTTCCCCATTTTTTTTAAATATTGAGACGAAAAATGCGTTGAAAATTACCTATTTGCATGGTTAACAACCTGATGATCTAAACTATTTTTCAACGTAGTCCCCAAGTCGTTCCTGGCATTGCGGAGAACCCCTTACCTGTGACCGCTCTCCCGAAAACCACTCCTCACGCGCCACGCTGCGGAAAACCACTTATATGGCTCGGAGCTAACTTTACAGGAGACCGAATTGAAAATTTGAAGTCTTAGGACAATCTTAGGTTAAGCCGATTCTGAAAACGTCGTAGAAAACTCACAACGCCATTTTGAGTTTTCATATTTTAACAGATGAAAGACACGATAATGCTTTATTAAAATAGGAGAAAAATTCATTTTTGCCAAAATTGCCATGGTGGTTTTCCGCAGCGTCGCGCGTGAGGAGTGGTATTCGGGAGCGCGGTCACAGGTAAGGGGTTCTCCGCAGCCGGACAGTCGGTAAGTGGTTGTAGATAGGAGGTATCGATATTATGAGGAGTATAAAGGGTGAGGAAATTCGTGCCAATCAAATTTGGAAAGGGTAAATTTGGGTCAATTTTGGCGAATGAGAGGCAGGCATTTCATGAGAGAGGGTGAGATGTCAGGCAGGCACTATGAACAAAATCCTATTTCAACATTGGAAACCCCCACTTTCCACCATTGAAAACATGTCATTTGGGTCTCTTATGCGGCAAAATATGATTAATTCACATGATTTTTTCTTCATCAAATCTTGCATACCTACCCTGCCAAGACTTGCGAAGACACAATACGCCACCCCCTGGAGAGCATTGACTTCCAGGTGATCCACGATTTTCGTGTCACGTGTAGTCATTTGTACACCTAGAACGAATTGTGTTGTATGCCAGTGATCGACAGATTACGGAGATATTATGTAACTATTAACTGACTGCGGGGGCTCCTTTACACTACGCCTGAAATGATTCGCGCAAACTATCGAATTCCGCGACCAGACGAAATATTCGCTTGTTCGCATCGTTCGGGCTGTCCATACTGAGCAGACGTCTAGAATTCATGTCAGAGCTGGCTCTCACAGGGTTTCGTAAAAAACAATTTCAACGTGAACAATGTTGGACGTGGGGCCACTCGTTGTGATCTCAGTAAATTTCAGCAACTAGTTATCGAACAACAACACCTTTACGCATTATTCAGCAAAACATAATCTTTATAGTCGAAATGATCCAGTAGGAGATTTGGCTCCCCTTGTTCAGGATGGGACAGCTTCCTTCCCTGGTTGATGATAGATAAGGTAGATAAGATCACATCTGAATCATACCAGTTTATGAGTTAAACCAATCACAGATCCTTGTTATTGAATTCACTGCTTTAAAATGAATGAATTAGACGGCGGGAAGCAATTTTCGTAAGGATTGACTTTCTTGTTTGTACTTCGTAATACTATGATACGACTAGTCCGCCTCTTTAAGAAAATCCGATGGGCGGATTGGACGTTGTTACGTATCTCTTCTTTCCATTCACAAGTAACTACCTACAAATTGATTTCGATTTGAGGGCTTGAACGAAATCAAACAGAAGTCCCAATAGTAGGTATTACTCCTATTGAGTAGACCATTCAGCTGTGGCAGATTGTATTCTAGTTTTGATAAGGAAGTGAGGTGGATTTTTACTGTTTGAGTAATAAGCAGTAAAATACGAGATTGGTGTGTTTCTAACTAAGCTATCAATACCGAAAAAATCAAATCAATGGCCTCATTTGTTGAGCTGATGAGTCTTCAGTGAAGACAGATCATATCAACACCTATTGAAAATAGAAATTGAAATAAATCAAGTTTGGAAGATAACTGGACACACCATAAGGAAGGGTTATGACTAGATAAAATACTTGAATCATATACATATCATGATTTCAATGAGTTTTTTCTGTCGACATGTCAAATAGGATAGAAATGTAATATTCTCAGTAGGTAAATGTACAAAAATTATACTATGACTTTCTTTTATCTACAGGTAGTTTTGGCGTTTGCTGGGACTGCCTTAGCAAGTCATGAACACTTCCACCACGAGCACCAGTCCCTAGAAGACGAACATGTAAGTACACCTCATCGGACTTCATAAGGCTATGTAGCTTCAAGAGTAGTTTTAACTTAATTTTATCCTGATAAACCAATTCTATCCTCGATTATTTCACGGGGTTTTCAAGAGCTTATTTGTATCGTAGTGATGCCTACTTGTTATACTTGATTTACTGTTATACGATTATACGTTTATTTCTGTAGTAGAGGGATAGTAGCCATCATTTGGAATGTTGAATTAGACGATTTGGAGTTTTCAAATATCATCATAAAGAACAAGTTGAACGAACAAAAGTAACAAACAGGAGGTCACAACTGAATGTTTTGATTCGAACAATTAATAACGGTATTAGTAATTATATATTGCTATAAATTATATGAATATAAGATGATAAATTCTATGTATTTCTCAGTGAGAAATAGGGATCAGGTTGAAATAAGCTTGGAATGGCAACTGTGACTTGACCTATCAGCTCAATCACCAAGAACGGATCCGAGTTTCTGCTATAGTTTGAGAGTCGATTGGGGGTTCGGAATGATAAGATACTGCAAAGTTTTCATGCTCAAAGGAGCAACTTCTCAAAGGTTATCAACTCTTCATTGTGAGAGAAATCCATCTCTCTCCCTCTCTGAGTCCTATTCAGGTGTAGAATGTTAATGGACACCAATCTAGTTGCACTGGGAAATTCGCGCTATTGTGTTCACATTTCAGCCTTTCCAAGTTACGGTCCAGTAATGACTAACTGGAATCTTTCGATAGAGACTTAATTTCAACCACCATAGAGAATTTAATAGCATTCGATTGAAAACGAATGACCCACTTAACATCAGAAGATTCAACTTTCAAAATTGTCTTGCTGCACAGATAGTACGACTTTGGGATTTTTCGGATTCAAAGAAGCTCTACTTAGGTCGTCGACCTGTCTCCATACTTAATCATAATGCGTGTTTCTCAACAATCGAAAGCCATGCACAGGGTTTGAATTATTGAACATCATTGGACTCAAGTTATACTTACCTACGCATAAATGTACTATTACGTACGCATTATGATCTTGAGAATTTCACTGTCCTGCCGAACCTTTCACAAGAGAGGACCACGAAGTTTCGTAAGTCAAGTTCTTGACCATCATTAAAGCCCCAGGCCGTCCGGTTTTTCTAGTTGATTCGGAAGGGCCAATTTTCACTCTTCCTTCTCGATGCCTGGAAGAGAAAGACTTTTTCACTTTTAGAGGTGTTATGAGACCCGGCAGGACAGCCACCGATTAAATTACGAATCAGCCAATTAATTCTTGATTTCCTAAAGGCAAGTTCCATAACGCCGTTCATGAAAATAACCGTCACCTGTATCAACTTTCGTGAAGCTTGAAGTACATAATTAGCTGCCTGTAATTAGTTTCACAAGTCTTCCGTTTCATCCATTTTTTCACGATCAAGCTGCGTATTCGGCCATTAGGTATTGGAATTCGTGCAGGGCTCAACTTTGAGTCCCAGAATAGCAATGTCATGTTGCTCTTGATTTTTTTTTTTTTTTTGTTTTTGCGAATTATCAACGAAAAAGTGATCACGTATCAAGGAGCAATTTTTAAAACTCGAATTCCCAAAAAATTTTGATGCGAAAATCCGTTTCAGACCATCCTGTATTCACTGCTAAAAGACACATAAAAATTGTAGGTATCATAATATGACACATATTATGTGAATTGAGATTAAAAGTTCAAATGTGCACAACAAATATGTCTTGGCAATTGGTAGTTCGTTGATGAGCAGAATCGGGCCAGTCTAAGAAGGGTTTGTGAGAAAAAATCCAGTCATGCGGCATGGCTATAAGAGCGAATTTTCGCAGAAATATCTGGTTTTATGTGAAATGTTCCCATTTTACTGGTTTTATAACAGATTGTCTCCTTTTTGCCTAGTAACACCTCAGTTTATTGATTTTTCAACGCACAATACGATGGTGAAGTCAGAATTGCGATATCTCATTCTTTTATCAAATTAGAGCATATTAACCGTGAAGAACATCTCAAATAACAACCAAGTTTGTTCATCTTCAAAGTATTCCAGTTTAGGAACCGAATACGAAAACGCAATTGAGACTTCACCAACGTGTTCAGCGTAAAAAAAATCTTTGAAATGAGGTGTCACCTTTCAGACTGTTTGGTTTTTTGGAATTTATGAATAATTTTTCCCCTCTTAAAATTCCGCAAAACCCCCCTTAGAGTGGCCTGATTCTGCCCATCCACCAACTTCGCCTTTCGATTGCCAAGACAGATTTTTTGTGTGAATTTGAACTTTTTACCTCAATTCTATCGAGAGTTATCGGCTGGATTGACACATACAAAAAAAAAATATATATATATACTCGTACATATGATTTTTGGTGCCTTCTGGCGGTGAATTTAGGATGGTCTGGAACGGAATTTGGTATGCAAATTTTTCGGAAATTCGAGTTTTAAACATTTTGGATCGAGAACAATACCTAATTATTACATTCTTTTTTTCGGAAATTTACTAAAAGCTTGGAAAACGTTTCCCTGCCTTTATTTTATGACGTAACCTCGATAGACGGCTTCCGTCTGATTGGGGCGTTTAGAGATGCTAATATCGGTTACATAATCATTATTGCTGGAAACTCGTTCACATAATTTTACAGCTTTTTGTCAGCAGCCCTTTCATCTTCTTTGAATTGAGACCCGCTCATTTTGGCAACTCTGTCTTCCTAAGTTCTGATTTGCGGTCTTTTAACTGGAGGGATCACTGATTCGCCTTTTCAATGGTAAATCACTTCGACGGAAGTCCTTGTATGCCCCTTAATTTGTAACACCCAAGGTGCGGCAAGTATACACAAAAAAATCCGAAAGATGATTTCCTAGACGTCAAAGATCACTAACCTTTTCCAAGTCTCGTTTCCTCTTGTAAAATCGGAACCACTTTCACCGCTACTGCCGGCATTGACCTTCGGGATAATTTATCGGGGAGCTTAGGGCCTAAGCGTCGGTTTCTTATCCGCTCGCCCCGGACACACGTACTTGGGCTACACCGGTCCCTGGGTGACCGATCGAGTTGGAAACAGGAATAGAAAGCTGCGCTCCTATGACAAACGCTTCCGTGTCTTCGTCATGACGGTTGGAGTCACAAGTTGCGAGTGTAATACCTAGAGACTTGCTCAAAGGTTATAACAATTAACCAACGAAGATACAACAGACAGAAATCCAAGATCAAAGTATGGGACTAGTAGATCTAAATCTAAACCAGTTCTAAAACTGAAAACGAGTCTAGAAGTTGTTCAACGTATGATAATGTACTACGTGGAAGTTGCTCACCAATTTTTATAGAGCAAATAGGCCTAACTTCTTGTTATTATCCAGAGCCGAATCTACATTTTCGGCAAATTAAAAAAACTAGGGTCTTGCGGCTAAATTTCTATAAGCACGAACGTGTTCTACACACGTTTAGCATTGACAGTAGCTCAGCTGAATCTGGGCATATTATGCTGCTTATAGTGTACCTAAGTCCAAAGTCGGCTGCATACCAAATTGCACCTTCATAGAGTAAATAACCTAGAAATTAGCTGTAGCAGCCACTCAGCTGATCCGGGGCCTGGGCAGCGTCAAGTTAAAGTCCTGAGACTACATACCAAATTACAGCTTCATAGTGTGAATAGCACAGAAATTAGCTTTAGCAGCCACTAAGCTGATTTATTTATTTATCCAATGCACATAGGGTAGATCAAAATAATAACTTAAAATTAGTAGCAGCAAGAGCAAAATACGAGTAGATGAGGTGGAGGGGGGATAGTCGGATCTTCAGGAGGCGCTGTACGAGAAGACCGCACAGGCTTGACTTGACAGAATGGAGAGGCTGGTGGAACAGGTCGACGGCGGGGAAGTCCAATGCAAGGAAGTTTCTCAATCGAGGAAGACGAGAGAGAGGGCGATGCTGGAGGTAGTTTATGGCTGAGAAAGGTACGGCAAACGGTTCTACAAAGCGAGAGCCTTGACGAGGGAAGCACAGGCCAATGCCGAACAGTAGCAAGGGCGCATCCAGGCGTCCAGGCAAGAGACTGTGGAGGAAAGGAGATGTCAGCGATGAAGCTCCGATTCGAGGGCCGTAAGAGCTCCAGCCGAGTACTCAGCTCATCTTATGGAATATGTCATTCAAATGCCATGAAGCGCAGGAAGGCTCGATGCACACTCTCCAGTCGGTCAGCATGGAATTGGTAGAAGGGCCTACGTCTCCAATGATGAGGAACAGGATGCGGGCAAAAGACATCGTGGAGTACTTTGATGGGTTCACCCCAATCCCGGCTCCATGCTGCTCAAAGTGTAAGTCCTAAGGAGGCTGCAAGCCAATTTTCAAGTCTCTACCGGCGTCGGATGAGAGGATGACACCAGCGTAACGGACGAAGGGCGAATTATGTGAATGCTACACAATGTGTCATGCTCCATGTTAAAAATAGAATATTACCAATTTGAGAGAAATCTCCATATTACCAATGGAGATTACCCGTAGCTAACCCTGCTATTGCATTCTTTTTTGCACAAATTACTGCACATTTCTACCATTTGCATGTGGGGATGGTGCATAGTTTGTGCACGTAATCCGGGTGCATCAATTAAGTTTTGCAGTCTTGTCTTTGCGACAGTTGATCAAGCTGAGTAGTGAAGTGCCTCTTTTTGTATCATTGAAGAATGGTGTGTTTAGAAAACGATCTAAATATCATTGGTTTGTCCAATCTTATCTATAAGCCATTGGGTGGTTCTATTTCTCATTTACTTGTCAAATGCTCTTTTAATCCAGCTTTTAATAGTGAGAAAAAGTTCAATATAGGAGCTGAAATGTTGAGTGACAGCTTTATACTTAAGTAAGCTTAGTAAGTTATTTACGAAGTATCTCGACTCCTACCCAACCATTTGACGGCCCCACCAACGGTCTCATCAGTTCGATCTGACCTACGGTCAGGTTACCTACATATAGACCGGCTAATATAAACGGTCATAATAAGTTCCTACCTAATAAAATCCCGAACTAGTTCACTTCCTAAAGTAATTGAGAACCTCGCCTTCTCACTATTACGTTAGCCAGCCAGGAATTAAGGTCCGGAGAGGTGTGCTCTGCATAAGAAAGTTGTTAACTGTTTCCCGCTTCTGGGTTGATCCGAAAAACGCGCCATCAGAAATGCTTGTAGCGTCGTATTTACCACGTCCAGATTTACTTCGTTTTACCCTGACGAAGTAGTTGTCGCTAAGTAGACCTCTTAGTCCTAACCAGTTTCCACCTTCCGGGACAGTTCCGCGAGGGAGAGAGAGAGCCTTTTGTGCACTAAATGCTCGAAAATCAGTCTCGTTGTATATCCTCGTTTTATAATGCGAGACTAACTTGTAGATGACGTCAGAGGTGGTCCGTGAGACTTAATTACAGAAGATTCAGACTTCCTTCCATCTCATGACCCAGTGAAACTCTTGAAAAGTTGAAGTAGGGCAACTTTTACTGTATTATGTAAAAACCAACAAGACCTTGTAAGAATCGTGTGTCTAAAATAATCTCTTCATCTTCGCCTTCAACGAATAAGGAACTTCATTCATTCCCGCTCACCTACAATTATTGCCAGACAATGTACCGACGTGAGGTTCTCAACTGTGATTTAAAAACAGCAAATGACTGTGATTAATGAATTTCGAATAGAGCATTATTTCATCAAATTTCTTTAGCCAATAAATACAATACATAAATAATATTTATGTTGTACATGAATTCTACATTTATTATATTTAATAAGTTGGGCATAGGAAGGTGCTCTAGGTGTAGCAGTAAAATCAAATGGTTCTGTAGTAAGTGGTAGCAGACATAATTTTTGAATCCGCACATAATCAATTTTTTTGCTTGATTCAGTCTCATCCCAGCTACGTGTTCAAATATGGAGTCAAAGACCTGCACACGGGAGACATCAAGCACCAGTGGGAGGAGCGGGACGGGGACAAAGTGAAAGGAGAATACAGCTTGGTGGAAGCCGATGGTTCCGTACGGACTGTCTCCTACACAGCAGACGATCACAATGGTTAGTTTCCCTTGAATAAGGTGAATTATAACGAATGGCTAGAATATCCCGTAACACGTACGTTCCCTATTATTTCTGAGGTGGCATAGTTTCACAAAATAAAGGCCTCTCTACGTGCAGTTTTCGATTCCGAGTGGAAGGTTAAGAGCTGACATCCAGCTAAGAAAAAATTGGTTTTGAAGGACAAAATGTTATGATTTTCAACGCAAGACTACCGCTACCTTGGTGGATTGGGAAGTAGGAGTAGGTTATTTGGACGTCTTCGGCTACCAACCAAATCCCGATTGATTAATTAAATTTTATCGTTTAGGTTTCAATGCAGAAGTGAAGAAAAGCGGCCACAACGTTCACCCCGAAGGCGCTCAACACGGCGGTAAAACATCCAAGGCCGTCGTTCACCACCCATCCCCCAAACCGGAGGTCCACTTCAAGCAGGAGATCATCAAGCCGGATGTGTTCAAATCCGAACTCTTCAAACCTGAAGTCCTCAAAACCGAAATCCGCGTCCTCAAGGAGGACGTGTTCCGCCCCAAACCAGAGTTCCACGGTCTCAAAGAGAACGTCTTCCATCCCAAACCAGAGTTCCACGGTCTCAAAGAGAACGTCTTCCAGCCGAAACCAGAGTTCCACGTTCTTAAAGAGAACGTCTTCCAACCCAAACCAGAGTTCCAAGCCTTCGGAGACCTCTTCCCACAACCAGAAATCCGTACTGTGAAAGAAGAGTACATACCTCTGAAGGATCTGAAACCCGAAATTCTCAATTCGCCCGAGCTGTCCCTGCATCAACAAAACGCCTACTCGTTCGAGCCCAATTTCAACCAATACCAGAGCATTTTGGATTTCAACTCGGCCGTAGGCGAGCAGTGGAAGCCCATCTCCAAACCGATCATGCAAAAACAAGAAGAGGGTATTTTCCCATACCACTATTCCTACATCTACCCTAGGAGATCGCCTTACAACATCGTAACTCCAAAATTCACCTTTTACCAGTACTACTACTAGAATAGCTAATTATTAACGTTATTCGAACGATTATTCTGAGATAGTTTTAGGTCTGTAAGTTATAGGTAACCTCAAAAATATTAAATTATTAAATCACACTAAGCACTTAGGCACTTAAAAAAAATTAAATGAGAGTACAAACCCATGGCACATGAGGAAGAGCCCAAATATTTATTATCAATAGGCTATAATTAACATATAATTCTTTTTTTTATGTTTTAGCCTTCATTTGCCTCAGTTGACTTTGTTATATGAAAAATTTATCGTTCAAATTTCAATTTATTGAACAAGACGCCTAACAAACTATATGCTCAACAAAAATTGAATTGGTTTGTATATTCAAATCTAAATTATTACAAAATGCAGAAAAGAATATTGAGCATTAACAACTTCAGAATCAATTTAGTGCTGTAAAGCCCTCAGAGTCCAAAAGCATAGATGCAAATTTCTCAGGAACGGCTGATCCTTGCAGTCGTAATCACTGATGGTGATTCAAAATCGAGTTACCTTCATTCATAAAATTCATAACATATTATCAATGCCATCTTGTGCCAATCACATCAAGTTACCAAATCAATGCCCTTAAGAGTAAATAATTAGATAAATATTAGCTAAAATTATGTGTTGAAAAGTGACACTATAAATACTTTTAAACAACTACATGACAAAGGCGGTCTCCTCTGTAATATATTTTTCACAATAATTATCTTATGGACTGACCGAGTGAGTTATAGTTCCCCCTTACATTCAACTACGGTGACGGGGTGCATGTGGAGCGGCAACGCGACGACTGGAATTTGAACAGAACTGACTACCGGGACGTCACAGGACAAGCGGACAACACAAACAGTAAAATATTGAGTTCAGTTCAGTTTCAGCTTGATTTTTGAGTTTTTGATAGTTTTTAAGGGAACTTAGAAAACAACCGAGAACGTCATTTTTATTAGATTTTGATGAGAGGTACCTAGTATAAATACCTAGTGGAAGCTGCCTGAAATATCTTCTTTGGTTTGCAAAAATGTAAATTCGTTTTTTCTCCCCAATCAACGTACCAGTGAATACATATTACCTCCTTCAGCCCCATGTAAGCCGAAAAATGCCTTTTGACACCATCAATTTATTTTGGGCACTTATTCATTATACGGAGGCCATTAGTTTCCAGTGCGCGGATTGAGGTTATCATCTTATGCCCGTGCAAGCGTCCACTAAAGGTATATGACGACTTCTCTAAGTAGTCCAACTAATCTATATGTATGTGATCTGTTGTTTGGGGCATGTTTTTCTATTTTTGAGATGCGAACGCTAGCGAGCATCCAGAGTGCTTGGAAACTGCAAACGAGCGAGCGAAGCGAGCATTCAACTCTGATGATTGAACACATAATAAAATTATCACAATATCATATTGATCACAATAGTAACACTATCCTTAACACTATTATTATCAATGGATAGTGTTGGTAAGGTGTTTACAAACCTAAATCCTAATTACACAGCAGCAGCGCGGTGGAAAACTAGTGGCTTCCGTATAATGCATAAGTAGGTATCGTGTTTTCTTTACGAGAATGCCCTGTGTACAAATAGATATTTTCGCAGTTGTATTGTAACCAGACATAATGTATTGTAGTTCATGGTTCTAACGTAGATAGTTGTCCAATTATTTAACTACTTAACAAATTAACTTCAGTAATAGAAACTGGGCAGGTTCCACAGAATATTGTTGTTCTATGCTGAAATAAGTGGATTTTGTTGTTTTTTTTTGTACCATTTGGTTTTTTTATTTGCTCGTTGCCAGGAGGGAAAAAGCACGAGAAACATCAGCCGCCTATCGTTCCATTGAGCCCGACCATCCGCTACGTTCCTGGTATGGCTCTGCTGATGAAGCACCGTCAGACGATGGAAATGATGAAGATGATGAAGCAGATGCCCGCCACTAAAAACGGCCCAGTCCTGTTTCCGGAGAATCCCGAAGATTCGAATCCAGCGACCGAAGCTGACGGGACGCCCGTCGAACCCACGCCGAAACCGTCCAACAAACGTCATGTGTACTACAGAAAGAAATTCCACCTTCCCTACAGCCCGCTCAACCACTATTCGCGAATGTTCAAATCCCCTACGTTAGTGACTAGAGCTCTGCCGTTTTATCCTTTCTATCAAAGGCATTAAGAACTCAAAAACTAAAATATCACTGCCACGTGCCACAATGCCACTACTGAGAAGTGCCCAGAAAGTCTGAATTACCGCCATTGTAATTTTTTCATGACATTGGAAACCAATGATGGCGTGAACCAGCGAATTAAGAATTAACAGACGCGGTTTCGGATTAGGTACTATCTTAGGCGTTCTATGAGTGCCTGTTAGCAGTTGTGTTACCCAAGTTATTTTGCATTTATGGTATCCACACCATAAATGAAACCACTCAAGAATGGTTGAAATTACGTACTAAATTTGAATTCTTGTGGAATCTCTTTGCCTCCTAGATAACCCTGTTGAATCCAAATATGCGAATATTATTCAACTAGTGTGATACGTAAAATTCGCCAATTTTAAATCATCAAAGTGATAAGGTTTAGAATTCCTATCAAAGTTAAACTTTGTCAAAGACGTAGTAGCTATAAAGATTCAAGAAGGTCATAGTCGCTAGGAGCAATTCTACAATCTACAAACAAACTCTTACCGTACTCATTAGGTATGAGTACACTGTACTGTTTGGGAGCTTATAAGGGACACGGAACGTCCTTAAAATACCCGTGATGGGTGAACGATCTTATTGCCAATTATGAATACAACATAGAAATATTCTTACAACGGAAAAATATCAGAATAAGAAATCACACAACAAAAAATACCCTGACATCAAACACCACGTATATCAATATTTATTGAGGCAAAGATCGCCTTTTTTACCAAAGATGTTTATGTTTGTGTGGGTGTTTATATGGGTGATAAAATGCCATTATACGGATTATAAATATGTACATTTCTTTATTTTGACAATTACAATTAAAACGTTTACTATAAGTTATAGGTTACCCTAGTCGATTATATTGTAAATATTAGTTGTGTTTCCCAATTGTTATGTTTGTGTATAAAATGTCATTCTTTGTTACTTGGAATAATGTTGTTTATAAAAATAAATGGAAAATTACGTTTTATGTACATTTTTGTACCACTTTTCTGTATATTTCGAAACTGTTTGACTGGTATGGGCATGAATTCATTCAAATAACTATAAGCTCTTGTTGTTGAATCTATCGACTCATGAACGTTTTATAAAGTACCTACTTTATTTAACCTGCATTCGCTCGCGCTCCTTTGAGTCACACTTGCGCTCGCCCAGCGGCAAACTGCCGCAGATCCCTAGATTATTACTCTCTATCGGTTTTCTTCAATCCACCAGCATGATAGTAAACTACGATAGTACCGATACTATCTATAAGTAACGCCCGAAAACCATGTAAGTCCGATTTTTTTTCGAAAATACGGTTTTGAGCTCAGTAGGTAAACTAGGGTCTCTTGATCCATCAACCAGCGCCGTTTTCTCGTCAAACAAATGGTTTGCGCTCTAGAAGCAGGAAAACTCGGAAAACCAAGTAAATCACGGCCATCCAACTCGAGTGGAAGAGGTAGAACTTTTTGAACAGAAATGGTGAGTATTTTGATTGATTTTGGAGTTCTATGTAGATTTATTTTTTGCATGATGTTATATTGAAATGATGACTGCTAGAAAACACGTTGTTGTTCTCTGACCATCCGAATTTCGCGTGGTTTGAAGCAAACTTGTCTTCCAAAGACATACATGGGGTTTATCCAAAATCAAGACCTACATGGGATTCCAGCTGATATTCTCACAGAGATAAATCTGGATTTGGATGGTGTTTGGAATTATATTTCAACTCTTTGCAACATTATTCACGAGTTGCTTACTTTGCACAGGAATCCGGAGTGTCTAAAATCATTAAGCTTCTGGAGAAGAGTGAGAAGAGGAATGTCCTAGAAGAAAAAAATGAAAGACAGCTTGACACCGATAGTGACTATGCTCAAGAAGTGTTGATTGAAGAAGGAAAAATATTGATATCTTCAAATCCAAATACAACTTCTGAAAGAAGAGAAAGCCTCGAAGTACTAGAACACTCCCGCTCGCATGCGGCAAATTGCCGCAATTTTCAACTTGTTGGCGTTCGGAGGGCTACTGCGGAGCCCACGGGTGAGCGACGTGATACTGTCATCTTGCTGAGCAGACCCCAACTAGAGTATAGATGCCCATTTCGAGCTGACCAGTAAGCTCAGGAAATAATTTTAGCGCTGCTTTTCAAGTCTGCCGCCAGCGCAAGCGGTTGAAGGTTAAATTTGATATTTCGTTTAAAATTAGTTCTATAATTGATTTTGCTGCCTGTGTAGTTGATTGCCTAGTCTAGTTTCAGTCATTTGATCTACAAGTGTGATTCATTTCCCACTTTACAAATAGCTCTTTTTTGTGGGTCCATTGGAAGTTAAATCCAAATTTAAATCAGAAATGAGCGATTAAGAACAGATTTACATGTCATTGCATATTATCGATCCAATGATATCTATTTGGAAGTGGTCAATAATGATAAAAAAATAATACATTTTCTAATGCTATACAAATGATTTCTTAAGGAGTTTGGCGTGGTCTCGACCATAGAGCCAATAGGTATCGAGCAATTCGTATAAATTCGCGTATTCGATGGTACCTACAAGGAAAAGTATAATCTTTCACTATGAATTACGTTCTGAGGCATGATTTGCTGACACACCTCACAATCGCTGATTGATTTGAGAATTCTAATAGTTCTGTCACTAGAATGAATTGTTGATTGTTGCTGTCGAAGTACCCAATTTGTTTAAACATACTGATTAGTATCAGCATCGGATGTCGTTATTAGTAAGACATCTCAGTATTTGTTGATTCACCCGAAATGAAAAAATCTGGAAGTACGTGTTTACACCACCTTTTTTTCTTTATTTACAAGGGCAAATCAGGGGCCGGAATGGAATCCATACAGTGTAGTGTAGGATCAGTTTATTCCATCTGTCACGGGTATCGGGTCAACGTCTGTTCCAAAGAGAGATTTCATGAGATCCACTTTCTTGCGGTTTTGGGCGAACATCTGCCGAACGCGCCCCGATTCGACAGAAGGGCTGAAATTATCCCCATCGTCGAATTGATCGATTTCCGGCTTGCTCTCGTCGTCGATCAGATTGAGCGCTTTGAGGAGATGGTTCTTCTCATGGGAGTCTAAAGTGTAGTCAGTCTTTTCCGATGGCATCGTTTTCTCAATTTTCCTCGTCATTTCTTCTCTCATGGGTTTGATCTGCTTTTGGAGTTCGTCCCAAGAGAGTTCCTTGAGCTGGCTCAGTTCCTCAGTTAGAGAGAAATTTCTCATCCCGTTCATCAGAGTATCGTGTTCGAGATCACTGGCCAACATCTCGTCGCAGGCTTTGCTGATGATCTTGTCGATGTCTTCTTCCGTTCGAACTCGCAGACTAGCGGCGTTTGTCGGAGGTTTTTCGTCATATTCTTCGTCACTTTCGACGTCCGAGCGTCTCGTAGCATTGACGCTGCGCCCCCCGTCGTACTGGTCATCAACCTCTTCTCCCGTATCCTCCGATTCCTCTGAAGATTCAATCACCTCAGCTCGCATCCTGGCTGCATTACCAATCGTCAAATCTGAGGGTATACTTATACCACTCCTATACCCTTGAGCGAACCTCGGACTTGCACCTGGTGATAGATTTTTACCTCCATTTAAAGATAAACTCACCGCACTTTTCGGAGGCAACTCGTCACTTGAATTTGTCGACAGACTCACCCTCCCAGGTATCTTCGTACCAATGCCGTTAGTTTTGCTTTCCGTGCTATCTGTGGTTGTCGGAGGCGATGGAACCGTTTTGATCCTAGCCAAATTCAGTCTCGCTGAATTCGGGGGTTTTAATGGTCGTTTAAGTACCTTACAGCTGCTTCCAACCACTTTTTTCATAGAAACTTTAATGTTTGGTCGCTCTTCAGGGGCAGAATCCGATTCGTCGTCTTCTCTTTCCTAAAACAAACGAAATTCGATTAATAATTAATAATCATCCAACTCCCGATGAAGATGTAATTCCCCTAACGTTCATGATCTTTAGTGTATTAAATTTGCTACCTCCGTGTTCGTCCACGTATTTATGAATTCTCAAAGCATAGTAAAGTGAGAATATTGATGTCAAACTTTCATTGGTTAGTTCCAACAAAACGGATGAGAAGCGGGTAATAAATGTGTTAAAATGAATTAACAAGAGAAAAAAGCAAATTTTTCCCATAGGTCAACAAAAAGCGTTAAAATTTAAGGCTTTTCTTTGACCTGTGGGATTTCAATTTAATAATATATTATGTAATAATACATGTTGAAATTTTCAAAATGCATTTTTTATAATACGAATTTGAATAGAAATCATCATATTTCAAAGGATTTTCAAAGCCCAGCCATTGAAAATAAGGCCTAGCTACATGTAGCTACGCACCGGAGGATAAGAAGAAATTTCTTCTTTATACCAAATTAACGCCTCATCGGACACGCTATGCAGGCCTAACGTAAT
Source organism: Stenodema calcarata (assembly GCA_963920205.1). Taxonomy (NCBI): domain Eukaryota; kingdom Metazoa; phylum Arthropoda; class Insecta; order Hemiptera; family Miridae; genus Stenodema; species Stenodema calcarata. The sequence goes on along the minus strand of OY986055.1, from coordinate 19,356,093 downwards.
CTTCCTATCAACCAACGAAAATACAATGAGTACAATATGTAGAAGTTTTCTACTTCCTCGTTTGTTTGATTTATGAGTAGTAACAAGCTACTTAAATAAAGTTATGTACCTGATGGGAGTTGCTGTAGCTGCTTTTCGTAGTCATGTCTGACGCGGTGCCTCTTTGGTTCTCGATCATGACGGCTCTTGAAGAACAAAGAAAGTCAGGATTTTGTCAGGAAACATAATTTTACAGAAGTGAAAATGGCGAAAAGGATATTTTGAACACATCAGAACGCCGTCAACTAAACGGCGAATTTGTCCCAAGACCCAATCCGGTGTTAGCACCAACAGGTGATGCATAACTTGAATAACCACGCCATGGGATCAATTTCGTGTATAGCCCTACAAGTGTATACCCCTTACTTTTACGAACGCCCAAAAACAATCTTACCTACGGAAAAAGCATAATTCAAAAAACAAAGAAAAAATTCCACATTAATCTAGCCTTAGTAATGCCGCATAATAGTCGTACCTTGAAGGCGATGGGAGGGAAGCACGGGACCTGTGGCCGTAACCGTCGAAAGGTAAATCGGGAACTCTCTTATGAGGTGACGACGCTTTTTCTTTGCCCTGAATCAGGTAAATGCAATAGACACAACAATTTTACACCAATTAAATGAATGGTGGTGAAATTCAATGAAATGATTTCATGAAACCTCTAATGAGGATACACTTATGCAGTCAATACTACGTTTTTATTGCATGTAATTTGTGTGAAAGTGTTGCATCATTGAAGCTTTAAAAGATCCTAATTAAACTCGAAATAGTAATAATAATTATAAGTTATTACCGTGGCTTGAATATCTTTCAACCGCAAGGAATTGTTGATCTGGCGAGCGTTGAGAAGCTGCGCATTGGTCTCGCGATGTTTTTGCGTTTCGATTTGCAATTGATGTTTGAAATTTTTCTCTTGTAGCTCCAATTTCCTCATCAGAGTCTGAAAAGATCGAATTCCATGAAACAGTTTATTTGGATTACTATCAACCAGTGAAGGCTACATGTAGGAGCATATGCATCCCCAGCCAACAAACCAAAAGTAATAACCAAATTCTCCCGTCTCATTTGAAGAGAAAGTTGGCTATTGACAGAAAACAGAATTTTACTATTTGAATCGACGCGCAAAACACAGCTGCACCAGGCACATGGGGGAAGGAACAACCTGACCAGTCGGAAGCGTCACAGAGCAACTGCTCATGTCCTTACTCAATTTCCTCATGACTTCTGTCTGACAATTTACGGTTTGAATGTGGCGAGCCTTTGAGATTGACCAATCAGAGAGCACGAAAATTATTAAAAGTAACAAGAATAACGTGTTGCTCCATTCGCAGGAGCGCTGCAATGCATTCTTCATCATTGTTATCTTTCCTCATCTGTCATTGTTATCATCTGTTATCTCAAATCAGCCGTTATCCGTTTGTACTCTCGTTTTCGTGGTTTCGTCCGTCTAGTCATCCCCTTTTTTTTGTGTTTTCCGACGATGAATAATTCAGTAGAGTTCATCAAACTGTTCCCAAGATCCAATGTGAAGCCCCTTGCCATCACTGCAGATGTGAGGCGAGTAACAAATTATTTGGCTTTATTTGCGACCTTTGTTGTAATAATCGAAATGAGGCTTGAGTTAAAGATGGAATAAGTTTTGGCACAAAAAAAACCACAAATTGGCCATTTCTCATAAGAACGCTCTTGTGGATTTGCGTATACTGGGTAGGCAAAATTTAATGCAACAACTCGACAGTGCTTATCATCTTAATCTCATTTAAAAAAAAAAAAAAAAAAAAAAAAAAATCAAACGATTAAGAAAAATAGGTACATTGCATCAAGTTCTGTGGTGCTTTTAAGCTAGCATTGCGTGGGCATGATGAGAGAGAAGATTGTTTTCCCCTTTGCCATAACCACAATTGATCTATGTGCACCCTCTGAGTTTCAAGGCAGGAGCCGCCACTGCTATCATCTATATAATATAACTATAAAAGTCTACGAGATATCTTTGACAGGCTCGAAATCCTCTGTTTTGATAGAACAAGTATGTCTGATAATTCCCAATAGAATTGGTGTTAGACGTATCTTTGACGCTTATCAACATTAGAGAGAAATATGAGATTTTGACGACCGAATTGGATTTGAGATTTGAAAATGAAAATTTTGATTTTATGAAATTATGAAACATTATTCACATTATATTAATAATATAATTTAAACAGGATAACTAAATAATAGACAGGTATAACTACATAATAACAGGTATAACTACATAATATGTAGTTATAACATGTAAGTATACACTTACCACGATTTTTTCGTTTTGTTCCTTCGAGTAAAGCTCCAAAGAAGCCAATTTCTTGGTCAGTTGTTCTCTTTCACTCAAATGTTTGTCTCTGGATAGTTCTAACAGGTGGGAGTGCTGCTCTCTCAGATTCATCAACTCAGAATCACGGTGTTTCAACTTGTTCTCCAACTCTCTGTGAGCTATTTTCAGCTAAAATCCGAATGAGTTCATCAATAGTAGTCAAATTCTGTGTCCACTACCTACTCTACATTAATTCATGAATCGTAATATATGAACGGTAATACATCGAGATGCAATGAGCTCATGTTGTTGAACGATAAGTTTTTCTTGGTGGTTTTTCGTGGAGGTCTCAACAATTCACCAGCAATTGAGGTAATTTCCTTCTTTAGGCTCGGCAGAACTAATGCAATTTTTCTCTTGAAATCGATTGTTATTGACAAGATATTGATTATCCCAAGAGGGTCACGCAGTTTAAAATTAGGTAGGTAACCCACCGGCATCTCTAAGATGGACGTTATATCCATTAGATCTCAAAACCCATCGCTTCAAACTATTGTCACTGTATCACTTCAGACCAGATGGTTGTTTCCCATAGTTTAATTTCTCTCAGACCTACATGTGCGGAAAGATAGTAACAAATACAGCGAGAAGTCTTGATGGTACAACTTCACATGTTCACTTACCTGTTTAAATTTCAAATTGATGACTCGAACTTCTTCATTATGTGATTTGATCATTTGAGGCAATTGTTCTTTAGAGCCTTCGTATTTCCTCAGAGCGTTGTCTTGCCTTCTTTGAAGTGTTTTCAATATCTTGTTCTCTGCCAAGAGCTCCTGAAAAAAGGGTTTGCATTGAGTCGTGTGAGTCCATTGTTTACCAACGTTGTAAATCTACGCTGGATTTGACTAAGAGGGCAGATCAAATAATAATTTTTAGACGTAAAAAGCGTATACTTACGTTAATTTTAAGGGACATTTCGGAAATTTGATTCTGCATTTGTTTGAACCTGAGGAGTTTGGCAGACATGATTTTCTGTGTGAATGGGCTAACGTTATTTTTGGCGTTTTGCATCGATTGACAGTTCGCGCAGTTGAGACCTTTCTTCTGGTAAGGATTCGCTGCTGAAAATAATTTCCACCATTCAATTGATTTCCTCATTGTTCCACTGTCTACGTACATACGAAAGCGCATTTAGGTGGTATTTTGATGTAGCAATAAGTAGGTAGAGTGGGCCGAAAAAACTCATTCTTTCATTTCGAGGTTGTAATAGGGCGGAAAATTACGAATTATATGAAAATATGTGAATTATATGAAAATTATGGAAATCGTTAACATCTTCCAGTCGCGCAAGGCCTAAACTTTGAAAAAATATATACATTTTGTTTAACTCATTTTTGCGATTATTTTTTGAAGCTCTAAAGATATTTAGTGATTGACAATTTCTTATCTGTCTGAGCGTGGTATTTCTCCTGAAAATCTAATTGTCATCGGATGTGACGGTACTGCTGTCGGTACAGATAAGAAAACTGGTCTAAAACCTTGAATTTTATTTAAAGAAACCAGTAGGTACAATGGGCGATTTGCTATGTTTTTGGGGAAGAAGGGGGGGGGGGTCATGAGGTTCATAAGTTGACCTAAACTTTTTTTTAGCGATTAAATTGAATACTTCGGCCACCGGAGGGCTCAGCGCTGGGATCTTAACCTGGTGGGTTCATGTCAGGAGTCTGGGCTCCGAGTTAAAATATCCATAATTCCTCATAGTGTTGAAAAACTTTTTCGGTAAAGAGAGTACTTCTTATGTCAATTTGCTTCGAGGATGACGTTTTTGGGGAGGGGGGGGGGCACCCTGCATGGAGACAAAGATGTGTGGAAGGAGATTCTCACTCTCTTCTCACCCATCTTTTGGACGATTAGGCCAAATGTTTTGAGCATTTCAATTAGATCCTCGGGCTTCATTATGGCCACAAAAGTTTAAAAATTAAACACTTCGCGTCCTGCCGGAAAAAGGATTTTATGTTGTATTTGATATGGAATTATGAGCACTTCTGGCGACGGAAATCCAGAGACGGAAATCGGGGAGAAGTCGGAGGCATGTATGACATGTGTGAACACCTCTTCCGATCCCACACCGTTCCGAATCTCAGGGCCAAATCGGTCTGAATCGGATCGGACAGGTGTGCCCGAGCCTTAAATCGTAAGGTGTCATAACATGCCCTAGATATGCCTTCAAAAAACTGAAAAAATAAGCAATGAATAACTAGATGTCTATGATAAATTTGTACTTTCAACTTACTGAGGACATAATTTGCTGAGCGAGTGCCGTTGTGTTTACGAACTGAGGCGAAGCGAGAGGATTGAGACCGGACTTCAGTCCTATCCGACTGTTTTTTCGGAGAGTTTTCTGCTTCTCTACAGCATATCATCATTTATTAGCGAATGAATGGAGAACTATAGTAACACACTGGAAGATGTGGGTAACTCAACGATGGAGCAGCTCATATCTATGTCTATTTGTATCTACATCGTAATTAATATTGACTACGCAATCAGAATTTCAAATGCCAACAAAAATGTGTTTATGGTGTCTTTCACCTAGTCTACATTTGCGCTTAATAACGGACGAATAAACTTAGCATAAAAGACTCACCCAGGGATATCATCGGTGTCATCTTCTTCGCACAGTACAATTTTCAACATAGGATCACTTTTAGCTAGTTTGGCTGACATATTTGAGATCATTGCAAGTAGTTAACTATCACATTGCTTTTACGACATGAAATGTCGTCCGTGGCTGTATTGGCAGTTCAACCACAACAAATTTCTGGTTCGACTCCGAACTTCAAATACCGAACCTGTAATCACAACAGTTAATTAGGTATTGGTAAAGGATTGTTTCTAAGATCACCATTTCAAAAATCGAAATAGTAAACTCACCGACTGTGGAGATTATTGGAAGTCTGGATGAGCCTCGAAATATGGAGTGGATTAGGGGAAGAAACTTAAATTCCGTCCAACTCCCTACATTTAACCATTTTCGGTGGGCGAATGATTTCTTTTCCGTTCAAATTAAACCAAGAAGAACCAATATTAGTATGAGCGAATTGAGGATGATGCCACGAGTTTACTAATGAAACCTTCCTTGACAACGTGGTCGCACCGAGCAACGGTAGACACACAACTCGACGTTAGAATCAATGGGGAGGATGGAGATTTGCGTGCCCGTGAATAAGTCAGTCCCCCCCCCACCCTAATGTGAATCACACACACCCCTTTCCTGCATATCACAAAGGAATCTATTGTCGATGGTTTCGATCATTGGTAAGGCTGGAATCGATCAACTCGACACTATAGCAATTACTTTCGCTATACGGTTGGTAATATCAGTATCCTCGATTGATTCGACTGCAACAAAATATTTTTGACACAGTCTTGTACGACAAGGCTTCAAGGCGTGGAGCATTCTTAAACAAAGTTGCTATTGGTACGTACCATTCGGATGTAAATAACCACCCAAAATATAAGTAAATATATATTCGCCTATTGCTGTTGTATCTTTTTTGTATAAAAAAGCCTAAACCTCTAAAAACCAAAAAATTATAGAGGTTCTTTGTTTGTTAATTATTTTCTATAGGTATCATTGGAATTGACCGAAGAAAAAACAATTAGTCGGTTTACGTTTCATGACACATTGCCTCCTAAAATGAATTTACACATTTTCGTAACATATGCCACTTTTAAGAAGGGGCGAAAATAGGGGTTTACATTTTCAAAACATCATGGCTCGAAAACATTGAATAGAAGGTTTCTTACACTGCCTTATAGCAATTGGGTTAGATACGAGTATATTCCAGTGGTTTTTCCCCAAAGTATAACCCTGGTAAGGAATTAATAGCAATAACTAGAGAACGTATTTTCACTGTTACTTGAACCGAAATCCAAGAATCATTATTTTTCTACTCAGTGTGGTTTGAGCAATACCTAGTTCGAGGCGAGATATAAACAAATTATTCTAAGAATCCTGGGAATTTCGAGAAATATGTGCCCATTAATGAAAATAGAGAAACAACACATTTTATTTACAAAACCAACTATCTACTGTTTAGTATAATGTTCCAAGGTAAATTAGTGAAGAGCAGAATAAATGGATGTAAGTATAAGGGAATAATAAACTGGATATTGTGAATGTTTTTAAATTTTACGGTGGTGAGGTCGTAGGATTACAAAATAATTGGGTTGCTGTATAATATACAGCAACCCAATTATTTTGTTATCCAACGATTATGCGTAGTTGGGCAGCGTAATTTGGAGAGTGTGGCTGTAATCCGGTATGAGGTATATTCACAATAAATTACGAGTATACGCACTATTGGATGATGTAGGATGAAGAGTGTAGATGCTAAATTAAATTATACAACACATACTTTCAATTCGTTTGAAAATCTACCAGAAACGTCTAGTAAATTGATCAGTTTAATCATTGAGTGAATCAGTGATGAACGTACTTGGCATGTACATTCACTCAAGAAACATATGAGTAGGGATACATCGAACTGCACCGTTGTGTAACCCTGGATACCAATTATACGTAAGTTGTATATAATATACAATCCCAGAAACTGCCCGGATTAATGGCATTAATGGTTCTTGAAAATAACAGGCTAATTCCTGTACAGGCACACACGTGTGTAAAATTAGGATTTGCGTCATATTTAAATGCAAATGTCAGTACGTAGAACAGAATAAAATTGCAAATATTACTTGATACTTCTATAAAAATGGTTGGATGGAAAATTACTAGTTGGCCTTTCGATTGTGTACTCAGTGATAGAAATGGTGTAATGGTGATAGAACACATTATCAATATTATATCAATAATCACAAATCACCACCTACAATCAAGAGGGCATATTTCGCCATTCAAACTCGTTATTTTTGCACACCAAGTGACAACAAAACCACAACACGTAATAAGCCTACAGACAAATCCACTCTCAGCAGGTTTCATCAACGAGGATATTTAAACTGATGAAAATTTTTTCCAATCAGAAAAATGTGGGGTTTCGCAGTCTGGCAGATGAAATAACACTTAGGTAGCAGTAGTCCCCTAAATACTTATATACATAAACATTTTGAAAAGTAATTTTGGGCTGCTCAGACATCGAAATGGTATGAAAAACAGTCTCAATTTCCTTCCTCGATGGTTTGTGGACCTGCCAAACGATTACTGACTGCATTTGTAGAGACTAGAATATGTATATAAATAGTTGGCAGCAATAGATTCGGAGTAAATAATACTGACAATCGAATTCAGGAACCAATTGAGTACTCAAACCCCAAGAGAATTTGCCAACTGAATCGTTTAGTACTGCCAACTTTCTGACGCTGAGACCTGCTGTGAGCAGTCAAACGGTACAACCAAGATTGCCTTATTAGATCGGCCAAAAACATTTCATTTCCGCCCAAAAAACCAACTAGGCACTACTTCCCTCAGTTCTTGTAACCTCAAATTGAACGTTGATAGAGGGATCACTCATTTATTTCTCTTCTCGACGTGCTATGTTGCATGTTCCACATTTTATAATAGATTGAGTTCGGGTTGGTCAGAAGGCTGTTGTGCGTACCCCTTTCTACGAGAGCTCCTTTGTCCAAAACTAGGATTTCATCGGCGTCCATTATCGTCGCGAGGCGGTGAGCGATGCAGATCGACGTTTTGTTCTGGGTAGCCACTGAGAGAGCATCAAGAATTTGCTGAAAACAATAAAAGTAAGGGTTGTTGTTGAATATAAAATATACCCATAAAATAACCATTATTGAATATAACTGTAGTATTCGCTAATCACGAACTAACAGCATCATGATAATGTAGAACATACCAAAACCTGGTATTAAACAAGCTGAGATACCTAAAGTTAATAAGGATAGTTAAATTCATTCAAGTTCAACGCCTCAAAAAGTACTCATTTGAGTACATACTCAGGAATATCGAACATTTTCTTTCGATACTTGAGTAGTATCAATATTCCTTTCAATACCAGTATCGGTACGAGTACTGTTATCGATACTTTCCTGGTTCACTATTTCTCGACGAAGGATATATGAGAAATAGTGGTTTTCATTCAACATGATTTTTTAACCATACAAAAACATAGAAGTGCAATATATCGAATGTGTATAGGATATGTGGCATATTGATACATACATGTTCTGTGATGGAATCTAGTGATGAAGTGGCTTCATCAAAGATCAAAATCGGAGAACCTTTCAGCATGGCTCGAGCGATGGCCACTCTCTGTTTCTCACCTCCCGATAATTTCAATCCCCTCTCTCCAACCTGCAAAAACCATAGTAATCACGGTATTGTGGGTACTTGCATAGATTTAATAATTATTATCAAAATAATGTTGATAGTAGGTTGCTCACTTGAGTGTCGTATTGCAACGGCCATGACCGGACTGTGCGATCGAGATTAGCGAGTTTAGCGGCAGTTATCGCATCTTCGTCGGACTTCGTGAGATTGCCGTATTTCAGATTGTACAAAAGAGAGTCGTGGAAGAGGACGGAATCCTTGGAAAGAAATAGCAGCATACAAAATCGCATCGTGTGAGCGTATAATAATTTTGAGTGGATATAAAATTTATATCCACTCAAAATTATTATCGGCGACGATATATACATTTAATGTAAATGTCGTCGCCGAAGAAACAACACTATGTATCAACCAAACGAATGTTTTTCAGGAGTAGCAAAAAACAAGTGCCCAACCACGATGAATGTTGATAAGTCCTGTTATAATTTTCGAAGTTTTTTCATATTAGATGTCAACGGAGATCAAATTCATGCTAACCATCTTATGCGGCGGGAAAATTAAGAAGAAAAATAATAATGAGTTATAACCGCATTTTGGCTAAAATGGTTGATACGCGGTGTTGCTTCTTAGGCGACGATATAGTACATTAGAGAATATAGTTCTCTAGGCAGAGATCAGTCCATGTGGAATCGACCTGGAGTACAGCGAAGTTGGCACATACCTGTGGAACAATAGCAATAGACTTCCGTAGATTTTTCATATCTATGTCTTTGATGTTCGTCCCAGCGATGTATATGTCACCTGAATCAGGCTCGTAGAAACGGTATAGAAGCCTCGTGATAGTTGACTTGCTACAACACGAATATCAACCTCAGTTACCCTTGTAACAGATACTTGTACAAAGTTGTTAAACAGAAAGGAAAACTAATTTTAACAAAAACTCAGAATGAATGCTTGGAGATGTGAACGAACCCAGTTCCAGAACCACCGACGATAGCAATTTTCTTTCCCGCAGGGATCTTGAATGACAGATTGTCGAATATCTGCTTTCCTGGGGTGTACTGGAAACTGACATTCCTAAATTCGATGGCGGAATTCTTCTCGTTGATGACAACCGGAACCGTCGACAAAGAATTCTGAAACATAAGGTAATTACGGTTATTCATGCGGTTGAATGTTTCCAAGTACCTATAGTTTTCAAGCATTATAATTGTAAGGACTTAAAGGGGCAATAAAGTTACCAATATTGATAATCAACAAGATGGTTGACGGAAAATACCTTAATGGCTGGCTCTCTTTTCATGAGAGTGAACATTGTTTGCATGTCGATGAATGCTTGTCTCACTTCCCTGTATACTGAACCGAGGAAGTTGAGAGGGATGGACAGTTGGAATAGAAGGCCATTTACCATCACCATGTCTCCGACTGTCATTGTACCTGAAATTCAAAACGTATGTTAAAAGGAAAAGTCAAGTTCAGACTTACTGAAAGAGGGAGGATGAGCGAAAACTTGGACTTTGGTTTGACCAATTTGACTCACGTGCTACATGAGTTTCCCCATGACTCGTTGGAATGTGTACATATACACGGATAGTATAATATTTATAATTATATTAATTATATTTATACTTATATAATTATATTTAATCCATCACCCATTTATACTTGACTGCATACAGTACACCTACTACACCTTGGCCCCTTCTTCATTTTTCAAGTACAACCAGTTTAGCGGTTTGTTCCAAAACCAAACCACGTCCAGTTCTACTCCACCCTGCTCGTATGAACAGTCGAGGTATGTATGAATCGAAAAATAACCAGTTCTTTGCCTTAATACGAGTGTGTAATTACCTTGCATAACTCCTTTGGCGACCAAATACATGGCCATAGCCAGGGCTCCGCTGAAGATTGCGTTCTGCCCGAAATTCAGTAACGCCAGACTGGTTGTGGTTTTCAAGGAAGCCTTTTGGTATTTCTTCAAAGCGGAGTCATATCTCATCAACTCGTGGTGTTCATTATTGAAATACTATAAACCATACCAATCATCTGGTTATCTACTTAATTCAAAATTGGTTACACCCTTAATATAATAGAAAGTTCCAAGGAGATAAGTCCGCTTCGATAGGACCATCTTAACGCCCCGTTCGGTCTTGCCCGCCCTAGGATAAGTTCCCAACAGCTGGTCCTATCGAAGCGGACTTATCTCTTGGAACTCTCTAATATGATGCACAAATGTGTGTTGAGATCTAAGATGACCTCTTCACCATACCCTCCCCCCCCCCCCCCCCCCATCGTCGAAATGTAGGGATGGTGATGTTGTATAGGGATGGGCTGCCAGTAGGAATAAAGATTGGTACTCTACAAGACCCAGTTTGATTAATTTAGGCCATCATGTCCGTTGTCCACCATTGTATAACAAATATAATTACTTATTATATTTGTATAAGGCGGTTGCTGTGTATACACATGTCATAATGTATGTATAACAAGGAAACCCAGGAATTACTTAACATGGAAAACGTGAATTTACATCTAGGTGCAACTGGCTAACTGTTGAGAGCCTCGAAAATTCAGTTTGATCCGAAAAAAAGTATGTATCATGACGTCCTGAAATCTACAGATTCAGAAGGGTCGTCAATTCTTAGTTCTTATCCACAAAACGATCTCATATTCGTTTGTGTCTATGTTTTCTGACTCATAGAAGATTCCCTGAAACTCACCTTAACAGTTTCGAAATTGATGAGCGAGTCGAGGGCTTTGTTTCCAGCCTCGTTTTCAGCTTCGTTCATCTGAAGGCGGAATTTCGTTCGCCATTGCGTGATGGCCAGAGTGAACATCGCATAAAGACCCACACAGCTCACTGATATCATGCCGAGAGGAGCGCCACATTTGGCAGTCTAAAGACATCAAACGTGAACACTAACAATGGAAATACCAATCAACATTACAGGAGAAGTGATGCAAATAAGTGCATAATATGGATATTATGGATAATTATTATGGATATTATGGATAATTATGAACATGTAAATGTAATTTTCAAAATTGGATGACATGAAGAGGATGGCCTCTCGAAAGGTTCAATTCAGCAAAAATCAAGTGACAGAATATCACTACTATGAATATATGAAATGAAGATGGCTAAGGACGAAGCTGAGGACATCTTTTCAGAGCACTTACAGCGGCTACTGTCCATAAACTCCCCCATAGTAACCTCCAGTGAGGGACCTACATACTTGAACTTGACTACGTCTCTCTATGCACATCAACATGATGAACTTACCTACATTTTACTCACCAAGATAGCTGTCACTAGGGTAAGCTCAAATATTGTCGGAACCACGTTGAACACCATAGCACTCAAGGCGAAATTAATTCCACGGCTACCTCTATCGATCGCCTATACAATGTCAAATCAATCTATATTACTTTTTGACAAATATCGACACAATCAAATTACCACTAGGTAAAGTGAAGTTTTTGGTTCTTACTTTGCTCAAGGCACCGGTTCGCTTAGACAGGTGGAACGCCATGTCTTGCTCGTGCAGATGAGAGAACACATTGAGTGAAACCTTCCTGATGGAGCTCTGAGACACCCTGGCAAACACTGCATTTCGTAATTCGCCAAACCCAGCTGCACCAGCTCTTGCAATACCATCTAAACAAATACGTAAGTCGTTACCAAAGCCAACCAGCATGTTTTGTCTTTCAGTTTCCTTAATACGAATTGGGCGCAATTTTGAATTAAATAAAATCATTTCGGGTAGCCCATTCCACACTTACATCCAAGAACAAGAGCTGTAGCGCTCGTCGCTATCATTTCTGGAGGCGTTCCAGTTTGGAGTAGGCCAAGGTAGTTGTTAAGATCATCAACAACGTATTTGAAGAAAAACGGGGTCGCAACGTTCAGGATTTTCGAGGTAACCAACAGGCTCATTGCAAGAGCCACAGTTGCTTTGACTTTATTGTCATCCTATAACAACAATAGGAAATTGGTTAATAAAACAGAAGAAGATAAGTTGGCTCAAATGCTCATATTTTAACCACATTTCTGGTACCTCAGTTGTGGTTCTGAATGATATAAATACAAAACTGCATGAAGTAGATAGGGTTGGCTTTCTAAAAGCCTGGCAAGGTGATGCACGAGGGATGTCTAGAAAGCTGTGAGACACCCAAGAAGTTGAAAAAAATGACAAAAGGAGAGGAATGCTGACTTGTGGTGTGTCACTCCTTCACATGACAACGCTAGACCTCATACCGCCCGTCTCACTCAGGACCTGCTTGTGTGGTATATTTCCTATCTCCTACTTGTAACTAATCTTACACTTCCCTCGCAAGGCGATGTGATGGCGTTTTCAATCAATCACAGTTGCAAATGTTATGAAAGGTTATATGCCCTACGACAAATACTCACTTCCTAACGAGCTACGATTGCTCACAGTTTGCTGAATCGTAACTAACAGGGTTCAACTCCCAACTGGGAAACTACTAATTCGAATCAATGTGAGGGTAAACGTTTTCTCCCATGATGGTGTAGTAGCTACTTGTAGTAGGTCTGGAGGGTTGAAGATTGAGCTGCTCTTTCTAACTGAGAATTTGTGTTGCTCATTAAAGGAGCGTCAGCCAAACAAAAACTCCCCTATGAAATTATTATAAAAAATAATGTTACCTTCGGCCAGACGTAAGAGAACATCAAGTTGACCATATCCCACGACGTTACTGGCTTCGAAGTCTTGACGTCCAACCCGTTCCTCGCCAGTGCGGTCGTGCCAGGATGAAAACATCCTCTTTTCGATTGAGGAGGAGGGATAGCGAGTTCGGTTTTCTGCCCACCTTTCCTAAAGTCTCGGGAGAGCTTCTTTGAAAAATCATCGCTACACGACAGGAATGCGACCTGGAAAATGGAAAACACTGGCTAAATAATATTATAAATAAATAATAATATTATGGCTAAATAATATTATGTACGTCATTCATGAAAGGAGTAAAGACTCGGAAAAGTCATTGGAAGCATCAATGAAGTCATCCAATAAAAGTTATTTTGGATTTAACAAAATCTTCAACAACTCCTACCAATTGAGAAAGAAAATTTTTGATGAATATAAATTTCGTTAGGTACCTATTGGAAGAAATTGAATTGAATGGTAAGTACAATGAAAGAAAATGAATGGTACAAAAATTATACAATTCCCTGCAAAGGTGCTGTAGGTACTAACTACCCTTGTGGGGACTTACCTCAAACTTAGATACTAAATCACACGGTGACTTTAAAATACACTAGGTAAGTACCATCATAATCGAAAAATTTATATACATCGAGTCAGCATCATCAGGTGCCCTAACATATCTCATCTAAACAGTTGGGGCAAATTGTGTTTGGCAAGATTAATGCGATTGAATTGGAATTTTTTCAGGAGGATTTAATTCTAAAAAGCCCTCCATAAGTCCTGTAGAACCTAAAAATATCGTGAGGCACTCATTGATGACAGAGGGGGAACAAAGGGCACAGTACAAAAACGCTAGTGACATGTACGTAGGGTTTTTATTTCCAAAATTGATACCAAATTTAATTCCAAAATATACAAGTGACATTTGCACATCACTAAATTTTTCCGACACGAAACGTTAATTTGGTGTAATACTTTGGTATCGTATTATACGAGAGGTAGAACGAAATGTGAGAACCACTATGAAGAAATACATTGAACAAACTATCTAAACTTTCCAACAGAATAATGTTACACTCGAATTTCACTCCGGAGAGGTAGAAACAGTTGATACAATTGTACTATTACACAGATCAAGTTACGTCTGGGATGGGAAACCTTAGTATTTCTACACAAGACAACCTGGTTTATGGGTGACATTAAAAGAGTTTTAGAACACCCAAGATTCGTTCAGGACCCTGTCACCAGTTCCATACACACCATAGAGGAGACCGGGGCGTGTTGACATATAGGGCGAGTTGGCACACAGCTATTATTTCTGGCTAAAATTGAATGAGAGCGCTGTCGTCGCAGTGTTTGTGGGAGGTCGTCCTGCCTTATCTTCCAACGGAGTTTCAGTTTCTTCCTCCTTTTTGTACAGTGCCTATGGGACAATTTGTGTTTTTCGAGCTGTTGAGTAAATTTTTCCATCCGAAGTATTTTTGATTTTGTGCAGCTAATGGATATGGATTTCGTAGAGTGCATAATTCTGATCGGATTCACCTAGCCAAATAGGCTGCCATCTTGTCAACCATGATGAGAGAAGGGGTAACTTGGAGGTGGCCACAAGAGGAAGACATCATTAAATTTTGTCTACCATGATTCAAAAATTGTAAGGAAATTGCAGCCACCTGTAAGGGTTACCTCAATTCCGACTTTTCAGGTGGCTGCAATTTCCTTACGATTTTTTTCTATCATGGTAACAAATGATATCATTTATCATGGTAACAAATGATATCATTTATCATGGTATAGGGGGAGAAGGCGCAATGTCAGTCAGAGGTATTGAAATTACATTGAATTAGTTAGTTTTTTCCCAATTGGGTGATTGCATTATGCCAACTCACCGTAGCCTATGCCAACACGCCCCAGGGGTGGGGCTAGTTGGCAGACTTGGGACCCTTCTGGATATGGCCTGAATGGCCCCCTCATCGGTTTGAATTAACAAGTTATAGGGGATCTTGAAGCCAAGGTGTTGTGCGACCTCCAGCATCAATCGGAATCTCTCCAAGTATCGTTGAAAAAAATTGAAAAATCAAAAGCCACAATCTATGGCAACTAGCCCCGGTCTCCCCTACATTCCTAACAAAGTTGCTATTAGGAGATGGGGTACTTCTAAACAACACCCCAAATAGTGCGGTTAATAACCACATACAGTAAACAAGACACGATAGACACTTTACTCTAACCTTACCTACTATTACAACATTCCTCAGAACACTCCCCAAATAAAAATAATTTCAATCGATTCTCTTGTAGAGCAACTACATATCCGCCACTTTCTTGAGAACCCTCCCAACTACCATTGCGTACATGTGCCTCAAACGTTCCAAAGACAGGCCTTTAACCTTCTAAAATTCCCGAGGATGTTTCACACATTATGGAAATCGTATCCAGTAGAAGATATGGAATGGTATGGTGATGGGCAACAGGAAATTTATTGACTGCCCAAAGAAAATCCAAACCAAAGTCGCCATTGCAACTCAACATGAATGCACACTAAAACTTTTCAAAGTGATGTGAACAACAAGTGACTCTACAATTTTAGTAACGTAAGAAGTACCAATTTTTGAGTTCAGCTCTAGACTATTTGGGGCAACGTGACATTGTACTTTCCAAACCTCTAAGCTCTTGGTTCTATTAGCTAGCAAAATTGTTCTCCAAAATAGTCAAATATCTCCGCAAAAGCTCGATTCCACTATTTATGGTAATACTGCTATGGCATTCAGATTGAGACAGTTTCTCCAACGAGTCGATACAACGATTGTAAAGCGATATTTTACGAGAGAATAAATGAGTCAAGATCAAATCCATGACGTCTCGATTCGGAAGGCGAAATGACGCTGAGAAAATGTCTTTTTGAATTTCACCCAACTCGACAGTACACGGTTCCAACGATACGTATATCAACGCCCTGGTGTTCCAAGAAAGGCCGTCGTTACCGCAGTATAAATCAGACAAGAATCCGTGAGATTTCAAAAAATTGTAACGGTTTTTCGGAAGTTCACCAGAAGGGAAAACTGACTTGATGGCTTTGAACACTTCGTCGGACGAGAAAGACACAGAATCGTTGCGGTTGGTCGGCAAGACAAAACCGTATTCTAAGTATAATTTTTCGTTACTGTGACCCCCGTAGTTGATGAAGACTTCTTGGTTTTTCTTGTAAGGAACAAGCGTCATAATGCTGTAGGAACAATTCGTTTCGTCAAATAAAACATTAACTTTGGCGTGGTCAGAGTGATTTATCATATCCAAAAATGGTGCTAAAGCAATGCTGTTTGAGTCAATGAGATTGATTTTGCACGAATCGTTTACTAGAGGAGATAAGTACACGGATCTAGAATTAACAGTAAACCACGCCCATTTGAATTCGTTTTCGGAAAAAATTTGATTGTATGTCTTGTCACAATGTGCACACAATTTATCAGGGATTGACTCAATTAAAGACTCGTACAGTTCATCTATTTTGGATTGCATGCAATAAATTTTGTCTCTGATCGTGCTTGGGAAAGCGTTCACTACTTCATCTGAACAGAACACTGGAGAATAGTAACTTTCCGGTAGAACATTTAGATACGGTAACCAGTTTGAGTCTTTGCCAAGGTGTTTTTGCCAAACGAGGAAAGTCGATAGGATTTGTTGAGTGGAAAAACAGCGTTCTGGATTCAGAAATATTTCAGAAAGAACGGATTTGGCGACAGTTTGGACTGTGATGAGGATGCCTGACGGAAGGCTGGCGAGAATAGTCTGCGCAGGGATGTTTTCTTTCGCCACCATACCGCGTCCAGTGTTTTTGAAAAGGCTCGGTGTTAGTTTACAGGTTGGCAGCCACTGTTGGTTACTCAGCCATTTCACAAGCTGCAAATACTTGTCGTCACTTCCTAAGGATTGAGGCCTCGACTCCTCGCGCTTTTTTCTACGGTGCCTATAAGTTCTGCCCATTGCCAGTCGTAGGAAGCGAAAATCGAAGGGTTCGACCCACATTCAGGAGTGCCATTGAAGGTTCAGGAGCACATCTTGAACAAAAAATGACCAAAAACACTCCATCAGGAAAATTATAATCAAATTCGATTATAATGAACATGAGAACCGAGAAAACAAAACAGCCATGTCCACATTTATTTGATTAAAAACTTTGTGTAGGAATGATATAGAGTTAAGAAATGGAGGTTTAAGTTACGGGTAGGGTACAAACGTCCCCGCAACCGAACGGGCAAACCTGAGCGAACAGTACACGTTTGGTATTCAATCTGACCTCAACTTTCAGTGAAGCATGGACAGTGTCTTTGTACCAGGTGTACCAAATTTGTATTTAAAAGAATGTTGGCAGATGGAACGGAGCGATGAATTGCCTACCGACGACTGCATAATATGTAATATTATTACATCTTTTACGTCAGCGATTTGAGTAAAATCCTAAAGCAATATGCCTTTGATGGATTGGATAAACCCTATGGACCGATACCGTATAACGTTCGTATCTAGGTGAAAGGGGTCCGGGGACATTCCTACCATTCCCGTAAGTTACAGCAGCTGAGAGCGTGAGACTAGCCAATGTCATCAGATGATCGGTAAATAGTACGATTTCCTCACCCTGGTCGTGTCTCATGCAAAGAAAACAGAGGAAGAATTAGAAACTTTAACGCTAAAATATTTGCTGGTATATATGACACCAACATTGGTAAGTATGTCAGGTTCAACCAAGGAATTTTAGACACGGTCTGCGAAGTGACAGCAGACATTTGCACCATGTATCTTTCATCGCACAACCGATATGTAGATGG
The DNA here is from genome assembly GCA_963920205.1 of Stenodema calcarata. Classification (NCBI taxonomy): domain Eukaryota; kingdom Metazoa; phylum Arthropoda; class Insecta; order Hemiptera; family Miridae; genus Stenodema; species Stenodema calcarata. The sequence continues at coordinate 19,337,967 of OY986055.1, read as the reverse complement.
TAACAAACTCAGGGATGAAAAGAACTGACAATATGGAGGGAGGTGACACGCTGAAGGAAGTCTTCGAGCATCACACGAATCAGAAATCAACTGATCCACCGTCATTGTCGACCAGGAGGGCTTCAACGGCCTGAGGTGTCAGTAGAACTGCGTGCAACTTGATATGGAAGGGAGCGACAGTTGATATTCCCAGAACGTAGCTTGAACCTCCATTTTATAACTCTGCATTTTTAACCAAAGATGGCATCAACTGAAAATTGACCAGGGCGGGGGAATTTCCATTTTTCCACGATTTAAAAAAACATTCAAAATTGTGGACATCTCTAAAGCCTGGTTTCCACTGAGCGCGCATCGTTCGCGAACGTTTGCAGTTGTTCGCAAACAGGTAAACGCCGCGCAAAACGTTCGCGAACGCGTAGAGAAGGGTACTGTTTCCACTGCCCGCGCACGGCCAAACTATCAGTTGTTCTCGAGCATTCGCGAGTGATCCGAGTAATTCGTTTCAATTTCGAAATCAATAAAAACCCAAGAAAATAGTAAGTAACATTTCAAATCGTTCAAAATGCTGGATACTATTGGATACTAAGTTCGGAGAGAAATTCGTTCGTCCGATTCCAACCTTCTCTCCGAACTTAGTATCCAATAGTATCCAAATAGTATTAGTATCCAAATAGTATCCAGCATTTTGAACGATTTGAAATGTTACTTACTATTTTCTTGGGTTTTTATTGATTTCGAAATTGAAATTGAAATTGAAAAAAATTGTATTGTACATAGGACTAGTCCCTCATAGTGTACATCAAATGACTTAGGATTAATGACGTTATAAAAATACAATAAAATATAGAAAAAAAGAAGGAAGGAAGGACTTCTGCCATAAATATCGGAATATCGAAGTAGGAAGTATTGATGTTTGATTCCCGATAAATATCAAGTATCGACATCAGGTTCCGATACTATCGACCATCGATATATCGATATTTTATCGTCGATATCCCATCCCTTCTAGAACCATCTAGAACTGGAAGAACCCCCAACCCTTTCGAGGAAGAACAAAATTCGTCGCGAACGAAAGAACATGCGCGTGGGCATGTTTCCACTGGGCGCTCAACGAATGCAAATCCCTTTGATGATTCGCGGAAAAACCGACAGCCGTCGGATCAACCCCGCGCACGAACGAACAGTGTTTGGGAACAATGTTCGGCGCGGGTGAGTGTTTCAACTGCACGCGCATCACGATCGCAAACGTTTGCAAACCCTGTTCGCAAACGATGCGCGCTCAGTGGAAACCAGGCTTTACGAGGAGTGAGTTGAACAACAGGGAAGCACATTCCACCAGTTTGGCGGTTCTGGAAAATATTGGGCTAGTCTGTTGCCCAAGTAGCTTCAACCCTTATGGTTGTATCGAGAAACGAGCTCACCAAATGTACCAAACCAGAATTTTGTCTCTACAATTCGATGGTAGCACATGGTATCCATAGTAATGGCTGGAAAATCGAATTGTCAATTACCACCAACTATTCAATGAAATGCTTGCCTAGTAAGAGAACATTTCGATACAAACAATCCTCTGTAGACCGAACAAATTACTCCATATTTTACATTCTACGGCTGGCATAGGCAGGACTCAATAGGTTCACTACAGTATAATGAATGATAAGGAGGTGGAGTGTTGCGTTCAAATAAGACCATAATTAAGATAGTCAAGTTGGATTTGTTGACATGGATATGTCTTACCGCTGGGGGTCATGAAAAATTTTAGTACACGGAAAAAATGTGATATGATACCAATAAACAGCAAGGTCAATTTTGATATGGATACTATTATTCTCTGGTATGTAGCCTCCTTTGGACTTTAACTTGACGCTGGCCAGGCCCTGGTCAGCTGAGTGGCCCCTGCAGCTAATTTCTATGCTATTCGCTCTACGAAGTTGTAATTTGGTGTGTAGCCACTTTGAGCAGAATAGGCCCAGGATCAGCTGAGTGGCTCCTACAGCTAATTTCTATGCTATTCACTCAATGAAGCTGTAATTTGGCGTATAGCCTCCTTAGAACTTACACTTTAAGCAGGATATGCCTAGGATCGGCTCACGGGCTCCTACACCTAATTTCTAGAAATTTTGTTACACGAAAAAAAAATTGTAACGCCACAATAAACAGCAACGGGCAATTATTATCAGCACTCTTCGGGTGCGTTATAATGGCCTAATTACTTGAAGACGCATTGAAGTTATTTGATTTTATCGTTATTTTGATTTACTTCAGACAAAAACACATTATTTCAGAGGGAGAAAATGAGACATGAACCGATGTATCTGCATGTAGTGTAGATAAGTATTCAACATCAGTTTACTGATGGGAATTTTTTTGGAAGGGACGTTAACTACTCCGGTCACGAAGTGATGCCTATTGAAGGGAGTGAGGAAGGTTGGACACGATTTTCTTTTACCCCCTCCACATCGGCATTTTCTACATTACCAGCTACTGCCTTGCCGACCCCTCTCCCATACAACGCTCTTATAAACCCTCCTCGAACAATCGCCCCGTGATCCGCCGGATTTTTCAAAATTTATTCTTTCCGTTCTTCGCAATGAAAGAAAACGAACGCAAGATCAGTTGGATATTTCCAATCGAAACCACGACCAACAGTTTACTGCAACTTACTTCCCTAAGCTGCTTGAAAATCCACACCTGAAGCGGTACCACAAAAATCCCCCCCCCCCCCTGCATCTTAAATGGCACATCCTCAATCTCTTATAAGGCACATCCGCCAACCCACTATCTGCAATAAGTCATATGTCCACGAAGGCTGTATCAGCTGTACAACGCTTCCATCATTTCAACCTCGTTTTCATTAACAATCAACTGAAGTGGGCTAGTTTTATACCACTATCAAACAACGAACTAATGAGATAAGTGCGCAACTAATGACGTATTCTACATCGTTACATAATCTGTCACATTCATCAGGTCGGCAGCACTATATTCTTACCGAGCGACATTCCTAGCCTTCGATGCAAAATTTGTACACGCAAAACTCTTCCACAACGCGAAATATCAATAATTGATATTTTCTATAATTATTATAGAATAAAATAGTTGAACTATGAAAGTAAGTCCTACCTTGGATGTTTTTAAGGGCGTTACGAGCGAGTAATTTCTTCTTTGCCAGCGGCCGTGAGGATTGGAATCTATGGATAAAACGGGTAATTTTGTGAACACTGAAGTTTTCCTAACTTGTTTGACGAAGGCCTTATTGAAATTTACGCTCATATACAAATAAAGTGCCATGTTCAAGGCAAGCACTAACGCAAGTTGCCTTGAGCACCTACAGACCTCCTTGTTGTTGATGATAAATGATAACGAGAAGATTTTTGTGATAAGAACGAAGCTTTTTCGAAGTAACGATATTCGGAGTTTTACATGTTGGTTCTCTGACAAATTTTCGGCGGAATCGTTCTTTAGTTTTGACGACGGACAAATACGAATAATATTATTCTCACTGATTTTTTGGAATGCTTCAAATTAAAAAGTTTGAACTTACCTAATTGTCCAATCTTTTCACTAACCGGAATATTAGGGAAAACAGATTATAAAAATATCAAAGGATCCTGGCATTAGAAACAAACACAAACCAACAACACACGGAAGGTAGAACTCCTTCCTCCATGCAACAACATGGAAATAATAAGTCTAGTATCCATGGCTATTATGGGACGCATGGATGTTATGCTCATTGTATGGATGCTACTCCATGGAGGAGTTTTACTTTGTAGGATCCACAGCACCAATATAATACCCATGGAAGAAGGAAGTACTAGGACAGTACCATAGTATCAATGATCCTACCGGCAAATTCAAATATTTTGAAGTTAAATATTTTGGAAAGTAATAATCTGGATTTTGAAATCTCGACTGTTAGAGAGTGGTTGGATCATAATCGTTTAATGATTAACATCCATATGAAGAGTCTATAGGCAGGAAAATTGAAGTATTTTTGAGCAGCGGTTACTGAATTCAACAATTTTGCCTCTTGAGTATCTATTTGACTGGCGTAGAAGAATTAGTAGCGGAACGTAGACACTGACATGTTGACATGCAAACTATTTCCCGAACCACTACGGACTTCCAATTTCTCAAGTTGGCAATACAGACGAATTTCTATTTTCAGTGCATCCTACATACTGTATTTAGTAGTAAAACAAGTGGTCTTGTAGTCATCTAATAGTTTGTGACACGTTGATATTTTTTTTTATAGTTCGAGTCGGCATTCAACAAATTACAGCGGTTCATATTATTCATTATTGTTGACATCATAAGGAATCGGCGAGGAAGTGATTTCGGTATTTATCAAACTTGAAGAAGATTTATGATTATGCTGATCAACACGTGAGCATCTTGCACTATTCTTTACGATGTATGGTTTTTTTTAGATTCTGCTGTGTTTCTTGTTGAACGACCAGTACCTGAATGGTTCAAGTGGAGATACCCGTGATGAGCGATTTAGCTCAGAGTATTGACAGTAAGACTATTGACAGTAAGGAGGAAATAAAAACGCACGACGTTAAAGCAGAACTACTAGAAGACTACGGTCCCAACCTGAAATTGTTGGGTACCAACGATCAGGTTCGGGAACTACAAACTATTCTCAGAGACCGGTAAGTAAATAAGTATGTTTGCGTTTGATTATCTGTTTATTTTGGTTCATGTATACATTTAAGAACACTGTACAAACTAAAGTACAAGTATTACATACATTAGACAAACAAACACGAGCATCTTCTACGTACGTAGAAGGAAAATGGAAATCTAATTTCACTCGATGACTCAATTGTCTTCCCTAACTGATAAGCTTGATGTTTACTATCTAATTGGCTTGTTTATTGTGCTATCTACAACGAGACTGTGCTATCACCAACGTGACTGTGCTATCTACAAAGTGCCCTACCTTTCCTGGATCTTTATAAATCCAAAATATAACTTACAAGTAGTTTTGAATGTAACTACTAATAAATCTCGATTATTATACATGCAGCCAAGCATAAATAAGCTCAACAAGCTCGGCAAACTCATCAAACCCATCTAAATCGTCTTCCTCTAGACATTGGAACCAAATAATCAATTTTAACATCGGATGATTAATCGTAAGCTAATGATCGATGTGACTAATTAATCGGTGTTGAATAATCGATTTTTAGATACCTAGTGAGAAAGCAAAATTTAATAAATATGCGTTTGAAATGAGTACCTACCTACTGAAAAATTGTTTGCTTTATTATTTGAAAGTAAATAATTTTTTAAGTAGGTACCTACTTATTTCAAACGCATATTCATTTTCTTTCTCACTACCTACCTAAAAATCCTTTGATGTTGAGGGTCGGTCAAATGAAAATTGATTTATGTGCCAACGTTTCGAAGAACTTCATCTTCAGGGCAGTTTATGAAATGGAGTTAGACTCCAACAGGGAAGTTCTTTCCTCCAGATCACAGAATTAACAGAAGTAACTTACAAGTTGTTACTTCTGTGATCTGGAGGAAAGAACTTCCCTGTTGGAGTCTAACTCCATTTCATAAACTGCCCTGAAGATGAAGAAATATATTCTTCGAAACGTTGGCACATAAATCAATGTTCATTTGACTGACCCTCGACATCCCTCAACATCATTCTCAGTGACGGTCAAACTAAATCACACACACTAAAAATCCTATGCTTTTCTTCGTCTGTAGGCGACGACCTTTTCTTAAATTTTAAGGCTAGTTAAGATAAGGGTAAAAAGCACATAAAACAGTTTTGACATGGATGTCTTATGGCTGATACAAAACAATGCGACGTTTTTGGCGCAATTACAGGTGAGATTTGGCATGTAGCATCCTTAGGACTTTCACTTCAAGCAGGATACTGCCGGGATCAACTGACTGGCTCCCAAAGCTAATTTCTGTGCTATTCACACTAAGAAGATGTAATTTGGTGTGTAGCCTCCTTAGGACTTTAATTTGACGGTGCCCCTGGGCTGCAGTCCCCTCCCAGTGGCTCCTAAAGCTAATTTCTATGATGTTCACTCTATGAAACTGTAATTCGGTATGTAGCCTCCTTAGGACTTATTTAAGCAGAATATGTATACCCAGGAACGGCTGCGGGGCAGACATCTCCACATATAACAGGCATATCCATGACCAGAGCCACAAACAATCAATAATCCATGAGATCAAGTCAATAGATCGCGTTGTAATACAAAAAACCTCAAAGTACTTGTCGAGACGAATCAATTGATACAAAAAACTCGATATTTGACATTTTGGCGCCTGGCCGGTTTGTGCATAACCGTGCATAACACCGTCCATTTAATGGAAGTTTTATTACATCAATATCTGATATCCTTCAAAGTTACCTTGACTGATGACTGTTTATAGAGTAGGTGCCTATAAAATATCTGTGGGTTATTACAATGAGGCTTCTTCATTAATTTCTATGTAAGTAAAGCAAATACCATTGATTTTACAATTGAAGTGTTTTATTTTAAGCATTCTTTATCTCCCTTTTCAGAAATACATCGAGGAGTGACTTCAAGTTTTACGCTGATCGCTTGGTAAGTGTGGGTCAGAATAATATTATATTGGTTCATTTCTTTTAACATAGAACTTTTACTAACAAGTGGGTAAAACTTACAACATTAGTGGTTGAACTGAACATTTCTGCGTTCAATCATTTTTAACCTCCTATCCTTCGTTGGTTCGCTAGGTAGTTTCAATGGCACTGAAGATACAAATGATGCAATTCCTGTGGAGAGCTGCTTACTATAGTGATGTAATGAATGTAGTCTGATGTAATTATGTGTACAATTTCCATGATTATGTACGTACCTGTTCAGATTGATGTTGATTTATAGCACCACCCGCCCACCTCCCCGAAGGGTTACCTTTAGAGGGGAATAGCGTTTAATGGTTTTTAATAAATTTTAGTGTACATAGCTAAATTGAGTGCTATTTTAAAAACAAAATAGGTACCTAATATTTTTTTTCAATATTTTTTGTAGATCCGGTTGGTCATTGAAGAGAGCCTCAATCAGCTGCCGTTCTCAAAATGCGTGATCACAACTCCAACTGGTGCGCCGTACAACGGTTTAAAGTACGAAAGAGGAAATTGTGGAGTCAGTATTGTGAGAAGCGGTGAAGCTATGGAGCAGGTACTCTACTATATTACGTACAACTCATCAAAACTGCTTAGATACATGCATGCATTAAATGAATAAAAACGTGAAGATGTAAATGAATGCAAAATGAAGGAGCGGAATTCCAGAGGCTTATTAAAACCCGATCACCTAGCCAGCCAGCCCTCTGACGTCATAGGCTTTTACGGCATAGGCTGTGACGTATTAGTTGCCCTCCTGCCAGCCGTCTGACGTCATACGCTCGTGCTTCATAGACTCTGACGTACTAGTAGGCCTCCTGCCAGCCCCTGACGTCATAGGCTCTTACAGCATAGGCTGTGACGTACTAGTTGCCAGCCGTCTGACGTCATACCCTCGTGCGTCATAAGCTCTGACGTACTTGTTGGCCTCTGGCCAGCCGTCTGACGTCATAGGCTCTTACGGCATAGGCTTTGACGTACTAGTTGGCCTCCTGCCAGCCGTCTGACGTCATACGCTCGTGCGTCATAGGCTCTGACGTAGTGGCCCGCCTGTCGCTTGTGTTCTGACGTGATCTGAGGGAAAGGGTGAATCAAGGAAACAAATTTTTCCCGTTTCAGTTTATGTGCCAAAGCAAAGACATGAAAATGTCAAAAGAATGTCAACTCCATCCTGTTGTTGATACAGTCGAGAATTAAATGCTTGCATACGAGTCTGCAACACATTGGGACATTTTATGTCTTTAAAGAAGTGATTCAAGAACCTTTGAACAATGCTACATCACCTACCCCAGTAGCGTAGTTGTTATACTTAATTGTAGGGTTCATCATAAATTATGAAGCTTGCATTGGTATAGACAATATAAATTATTGAGAATGATCTCCTGTGTGTAAACAATCACGCTCATACCGCAGCTTGTCGGCAACGCACTCCGCAGTGGTTAACGTAATATGGTTAGGTAAATGGAGAGCTATCCAACGAGTGGTGAACGATTTTTGTACGATGATAACTGGCGAAGATAAAGTTCCGTAGCAACGAATCGGTTGTAAGCGAAAATCATCAGACATTTTCGTGACGATTTCGTGTAACGCTTTTGTGTAACGTTTTTCGAGTTATGTGCCAGAGTAAAGACATAAAATGTCAATACAAAGTTTTGAAGAGGAAAGTTGATTGATTGAATTATTTTTATTATTTATCTGTACAACATTTGGCTAAGTAGCCTGATCTTCTTGCCATACAGTAACGTTTAGGTATCATGCTCCATTTGATCATATTTCATAGCAACAATAGGTAAGATAAAAGTAAATTACACTTGTAAAAGTAAATTACACTTGTAAAAATAAAATTGAAGTAACATGACACTTCCTTCAAAAATAAATGACAGAAAATACAAAACTACAGCACTTGAGTAACATAATATGTGCATATTATGCACTTATCCACTTTCTCACAACTTTTTTGCGTAATTATTTTTAAATTGATTATTTTTAAGTTAAGAGACGAAAACACTCATTAAAATCCATAGTTCTAGCTTAAATCGTCAACCATCGTGATTCTAAAAACAGAATGTCTTCTTGCCTTTCAGGGTCTAAGGGACTGTTGCAGGTCCATCCGAATAGGTAAAATCCTTGTGGAATCTGACGTGGAAACTCACGAAGCTCGGGTGGTATACGCCAGATTCCCAGAGGACATTTCATCTCGGAAAGTTCTCCTGATGTATCCTATTATGAGTAAGTTACAATACCGTGATCGAGCGTATTCTATTTCAAACGAACTACGTCCAATTGAGATAGATTGAATTCGCATTTTCTGTTTTATTTTTTACAATAATTAATAAAGGCTTCATGGATGTTGCTTCTGGCTAATGCCAATTGACGAAAATAAGTCCAATACGCATAATATTCATATTATAAAGAAGGTTTACCTTCAAAATTGGTCTTGCGAGGAGTGCTTACAGTAAAGTCCTGATAACCGTGCTCATAGTGAAGTCTTCAATGTCTTCATAACCATGGGAAACCACCCTGGGGTACTCGGTGGTTAATAACTGGTGATACTACGAGTATGATTTCCAAAGGTTTAGCTGTGCTTCAAACAGTGTCCTCTAACCTGTAGCGCCCACAGAGTGCCTTGATCTAATGAGTTGTCCAAGATCTGAAAACCAATCAGCTAATACAAACTCGTTCATATCATTGTATTTTTCTCATTTTAGGCACGGGGAATACAGTGATCAAAGCTGTTACTGTACTTAGAGAGCACAACGTTTCCGAAGAAAACATCATTCTTTCCAATTTATTTTCGACGCCGTTTGCAGCTAAAGCAGTCGTTCAGGCGTTTCCTCTGGTGAGTAACTAGTTGCATTTTTCAATATTATATTAAAAACCATCGTTTTTTGCACTATTTCAAGATTGTATGATTGTAAATATACAAGGTACCTCGCGATACAACCATTTAAATCGTTTTATGAAAGACACTATTTTTGTTCACATGAATTTTTCTTTCATTCAGATGACGATTTTGACTTCAGAACTGCACCCCGTCGCTCCAAATCACTTTGGTCAAAAATATTTTGGCACTGACTGAATTCCTCCACGTAAGATCTTCCAACCCCAGTTTGATCAAAGTTTGTGCACACTTCACCTAAATGATTTAACATAAATATCGACTACGTCTACATAACACCCAACTGTCCGTAAAAGCTACAGCTATGAACATATTTTCTGAATATCCATGACATTGGTACCCATTTTATTTTTGCTGGTTTTGGTTACATTTCGGTAATGGGGTGAGGATGTTGAAAATATGACCTCTTCAATTTGTTGATCATTTAATCACGGAAGGCTGTTGTTCAGGCCAGTACACCTTTGCAGGTTTGGTTTATGATTTTTAGTTTTGTGTTGGGTGAATGAATAGGTCAGGAGGAGGAGCCTTCCCGACGGTCCAGGGCTCAAACCCCATCACAGGCGTCTGATATTTCCATTTTATTCTTAACCAAGACATGTCTAGTTCACTTTTGTTTATAAATATTAATATTTGACCCTTTAAAACTTTATATTTATTATTTTGAATTCCATTGGTAAATTCCACGCAAATGAATTTGAGATCGCTGGGAGAATTATAGTTTCTTATGAAATCAAATATGCAATTCCATTTCTATCGAAGTCGTTTTTATGCACAGGGATGGAGGGAGGATTTGTTACTTCCTGATATGTAGAGGTTATGTAAGGCCTAAACCTCCATTTTTCGGTCCGTTAATAAGTACTGTCTACTGAGTTCTGTTTCTTGATGGTTATATAAACAAGAACCAATCTTCATCAAATAATGACTTAAGTACCCAAAAACAGGTGACGTTTTTTAAACAAATGCCCTCACCCCATTACTTTATTTTAGACCTGTAAAACTGATTATTTATGAAATCACGTTTGTTCTTAAAACGCGTTTTCTTTCAATATATGTCATATCATTTAATTCCGAAATGTAGTTGTTGGTTTATTAGGTCAAATTGGTGTACAACATGGTCGTAGCGGGAGGGGGGGGGGGGGGGGCTAGGTCAGTTGCCCGAGTAGACTGCTCTACAGGTGTTGAGAGGGGCGAACCAGGGCATTGACCCAATAGATTTCTCCAAAAATCAAACCTTTTGCCCCAGTAAAACAATTAGTCTGGCTACGCCCTTGGTGTAGGATACTTGTGGGTGTTGATCATTTTTATTTTGGATGTTAAATTGCAATCTTGTCCTAATTCAACCTAGTCATCAATTTTTACTGTAAAATTCAAATTACCATATCTTCAGAATTTAAATTGAGGAATTAAACCACCACATATTTGACAACATATTTATTTTTACTTTTATTTCTTAATGGTTTCATCATTTGTAGGCAGGTGCTCAAAAATGTAAACTAAAAAAGAGAAAGAGCTTCCAGGTGTAGGTGATATTGTATTAAACCAAATACGAGGGACGTCCAGAAAGTAAGGTTACAATATGTGTTGAAAATTGAAAAATGTAAATTAAAATTAAATTTACAAGTGTCAAAACCTGTCATTATTTCTCTACATATTCGCCATTTTTGAAGCCTTGGGACCAGTTTTTGTATACTCTCGTCGTATATCATCTGCTCTACCTCCCAAAGCCATTTTTCTCCTCGTCATTTGAAAATCGTTGTCTACCCAAAAACTCCTTCAATTTATTGTATTGTGTCGCAATATCCCACCCAGATAAAACACGCAGGCCCTGAGTTAGAAGGGCGGTATGAGGTCTAGCTTTGTCATGAAGGAGTGACACACCACAAGTCAACATTCCTCTCCTTTGTCCTTGATTTTTTTTTCATTAACTTCTTGAGTGTCTCACAGTATGCAGCTGCATTTAGGGTGGTTCCTTTAGGCATTAGATGGACCAATAATATATCTTTCCGGTCCCAAAAGACAGATGCCATGATCTTCCTCTCTGAAAAGTGGACTTTGAATTTTTTGGATGATGAGTATGGCGCCACTGTAGAGACTGCCTTTTTGACTCAGGAGTATAGTGACACACCCACTTTTCGTCAGCAGTCTCAATTGAGTCAAGAAAGAGTTCCCAAAAAGAACTGAATAACAGAGCGTATCTTATGGTAGGTGGAGCGATTGGATGACGAACCGTTTGGCTGCTGTGACGACATTTCGTAACGGACTGAAGTGTTTTATGATTTGTTTTGACCATTAGGAACCTCTCTACCTACCAGTGGTGACAACTTTGAAAAACAAAATTCCCTTCGCCCTACACAGCCCTTGTATCCTTAGTTTCTGGACGTCTTTCGCAAGTTTGTTGTAGGTGGAGTGACGAAATAACATTATGTCACTGGCTTATCCCATATTGTTGTGTTCAAGTCATTTCATCATGTTTTGATGTTTGGCGTATTCGATAATGGCACATGTATTTTATAAACGTTAAAAAACCGAATTGTCATGCTACTTATATGTATAAATTATAAATATAATTAGGAAGATTCTGAGTTGTACTGAAGGCGATTGGTGCTGATCAAATCATGTTACCCTTTCGTTTGTGTTGAACTTCCTACACATTTATTTTGATATTGTACGAGTATTTATCATAAATTTATGATTATTCTATTATCAAACCAAAGGCGCCGTTATATGCTTGCATTATTGTGAAATAAAAAATTGAGATTGAACTGTTGATTTTCTACACCTTCATTTATAACTGAGCCTAAGCCGAGATTCATCCATAACTTATTTTTTAAAATAATTATTTATTTAATTAACAATAATTGAGCGGATAATCGCGGCTAACTCCTCACTTAGAAACAATTACAATTATTGTAATTGTTTCTAAGTGAGGAGTTAGCCGCGATTATCCGCTCATCATCCATAATATTCGCATTGGGCTAAATCTGTTAACACAATGCTGCATGAATTTCCATGTTTAGTTTTAAACATTCGTTTCTAAATGGATTTTTCGTGCCGAATTCAAATTCGTTGGAATTTTTCCTCTCTCGTGCACACTCAACTCGCCAATATGACTTGCCGAGAGTTGGCTGTTATGTTGGCAGCTCTGCCAACTGGGAAGAGTCGACCTGCTTAAACTGGTCTGCAGAAGTAAAAGGGAGCATTTTCAAAACCTCAATCGTTTTCATTAAATGAAACAAATTTTGTTTTTGAGTTTTCTCCTCATATTGATTCTTCTCGTCGATCCTGTGTCAACAGTCCAAATGTATTTGGTTTCATTTGTGATTGCTTCATGGCAGCGCCAAGAACGAAATTTGTGGAGAACGTGTACTTCTCGTATTTTGGTGTAAAACTTGAGGACCTGGACAAACCATGGGCTCCCCATGGAGTGTGTCGCACGTGTGTTGAGTAGTTGCGACTGTTGAAGTGAGGTAAGAAAAAAATCCATGTCTTGGCATCCCAATGGTATGGAGGGAGCCCAGTAATAATGTTAATGATTGCTATTTTTGCATGACCAATGTTTTCGGGTTATCAACAAAGAACAATCCATGGAGTACCCAAATTTGCAGTCTGCGCTTGGACCCATTGTGGCACTACACTGATCCTACTTTTGCCAGTTGAAAACTCAACATGTGGGCAACTGAGAAAACCGAAATTCCAGGTTAGCTAGTATAATTGCTATTCACGAATACGAGTATACTTGGGACTCAAAAAATGATACAAATGTCGAAAATACACATCCTAGTTCAAGTTTACCAACGCCCACTTGAATTTTTACTTCAATTTTTCGAAAGGGAATTGTGCAAAATCTATACGTGGACAAAATTTGAAAAAAACTTTGAAGTCAGCACGATAAAATACGTAAGAAACACCAGTTAGATTTTAGACATCGTTCAAACAAAATTAAAGTGCAGTATTGTAGACGTTTGCTCGTATGGAGCAGATGTAGGTGACTTATGCTTTCCGTTCTGCGTTCCTATTTTTAGGTTTAATGATCGCGTGATTCAGTTGCTTGTCGATATTTGATCTAAGGCGTAGATCCAAACCTTGGACCCTTAGCTCCGCAAGTAGGGCAATTGTCAAATTCGCCCGACACCCATTCCCTACCCACTCTACTGCATTTCAGATACCTAGGCGAGCTCGGGGCGGTGCACTAGCTCTATAGCACCTTCACGGCCAAAGAGCCTGACCAAGGCCGGAAGGCCAGGGTTCCTCCTCGGAAACTGACTTCCAAGAGTCCTTCTGAGCCAGGTCCTGGTGGGTAGGTGGAAGCCCGAGATATCGTTCGAATTACACATCGCACCCACACCTCAGCACTCCCCCGCTCGAATCGGTCTTGGACCTTCGGGCGGTCGCATTGCGAGGAATTTCTATCTCAGGTTTACTTTGTAAATGCGGGCATTCCTATTAAGGGCAACGGGTTTCGGAGCAGCGAAAAAAAAAACCGGGTTCAAAAATAACACCCTTTACTTTTTTTTAATAACCAACTCAGAAACCACCAACAGCCCAATTAGAAGAAAGCAATTTATCACATCTTTTCCTGCAAATTCTGGTGGACACTCCATAAATTAAAAGTTATGCTCCTTGCATTCCACGTAAGTACTCCAACGTTCTCTACATTAATATTCGTCTATCAAAGCTCGTAATTCTTAATCGCCTACAAGTATTCAATTAGGAACACCTGTCGATATGAACACTCTTTTTCGCTCTAATTATGTTATGACTGGCTGAATATGTCTATTAGCCTATTTAATGGTGAGGGTGAAGTTCGTCGAAATATTTCCAGAACCATGTGGACATCAATGCTTATGATTTAATTTTTTGGTCGCATTTTATCAAATTATAATGCGATATTAAAATTTCTCAAACCTGATCGTGTATCAATTCCAAGTAGAAATGGAGAATTTATAATGAAGAAATTAAATTAAATTTCATGGAATTTTTTCTGATATTGGTAGTTTACTGAATTTGATTGTTTCGAAATTTTCTGTGCCATCTTCGACCAACGTTAATGTCAGCATTGAAGTTTTCCTATCGTTTTCCACCCCTTTTGGTTTATTATCTTCGATGATGAACCTTTGGAATCGCCGAAAAAAAAAGAAAAAAAAATGCCCCCACCCCTCAAAATTTGAGGGTTGACGTTCCAAGATGCGTAAGTACATTCAAAAAATCCGTGGCAGTTTGCCCAATCAGCGTTGTCTAAAATTACGAAATTTGGTTTACTGGTTCGGACCACGCCCAAGATGACCCTTGAAACTTTTCATACACCTAGGGGAAGGGGTTCAAAATGAATTTGAAACTTTGAAAAATTCATGTCCCGTAAAATTCCTATGAACGGTGTAGTTTGTACGACCAGCCCAACTTCACAATGAGGGCTCAAATTTGGAGCAGATTTAAAGTCGTCAACATGAGGGTGAATCATGCGGCAGCTTGTAGGGTCTACGTTCATACAGGCTCAGCTGATTCAACTTGATAATAATTAATCATTTCTAATAATCATTTAGATATCTACGTAGAATAGTGATCTGTACAAACAAGATAATAAACCGCTGTGTCAAGAATTTGCAGTTTTCTTTTCTCTAGGTCACCAAAAGTCAATTGAAGGGAGGCATTTCTGGTATAGTAGGTAAGATGTAATCCAATTAACCAATTATAATAATTTATATTGCTTTGGTGCTGCCATACGGCATGGAGTGTTCGAATCATGTCTGCTATAAGTTGTATATTAGGTCATGATTGTGTTTCATATTGAACCCTAGCATAGCAGCTTTTATAAACCGTCAGTGGTTGGATTAGTTTTTTCTCGTTTATTCCGACTAGCTGTGATAAAAACTGCGCCACTTTTGGTGCAGCCACGTACGGACCTACCCGAGAAAGTGATTGTTTCTGAAGATAAACAACTCACGACTAGCTGGAAAAGGCACGTGAGGGCGAGCAAAATAAATAATGTAGTACCTCGTACGTCGCAGTGGAGTATCAGACTCTAATAACCAATCGGTAAGCACTGGGCACGAAGACTTAATGGGTTTATCAATACCGAAATGTCACTTTGTTTAACAAATTGGCCTTTCGAAAATGCATTTCACCTGCAATCATTTTTGCCCGGTTTTGCCTTTCGAATGAGCGGCGGAGTTTCTAGTGATGGTTTGTGTTGATTTTTGTTCGGTCCTGTAGTGTTTTAATCAACATCAGAACTTGATATTGCGGTAATTATTTCCTTGTAGATTCACCTCCTCCAATGAAGTAGGTTCCACACACGTTGTGTTATTTATTACTTTATTTGAACTCAGCTCCAATTGGCTTCGGGTCAACGTTCTAATTGCCTGTATGCTTGCTAAGTACTATCCAGATAAATGCGGCCTGGGTTAATTACTAGGTACAACTGATCCTTCTTTGACCAGATCCATAATATGAATTAATTTATATACAATGGGAATATATTATATTCCCATTGTATATAAATTAATTCAGGTCTCATGAATGAACTACGTACATTCCTAATAGAAAAACCTTATAGCCTACTGCTCGAGTAGACCCCTCTTAACCTGTTTTATGTACCTACTTACTTTAAGATTCCTATATTGCATTGAGCATGGTATCTATACCCTTCTTTGCTCTGGGCAATGTAGAGTGCATATTGAAAATCAACGTCGAATCAACATTACGAATATTGATAAAATGTTCACCAAACTCCAGGATTGAAATAAACCAAGGGACTGACGAAAATGAAGTGTGTGTTTAGTGATGGGGGGGGGGGGGGGTACTAACCTACAAGTATCGATGACAAGGGTAGAGTATGCAAAACCCGCATGATGGATTGGTCTTGAAGGAGGGGAAGGCCAGCGCCGTTGAAAGAATGACTGAACATATAAGGGAAAATGTCGTTTTAATTTGGTCCCAAAGTTGGATCATTGCCGCTGTACTGGTAACCTTGACTGTTAGTATCATGACTCTCTTCAGTGGGCCAATCCAATCCCAACCGCAAGGCTTGAAGTTTTTCGAAGCGGTATGTTGGTGGGGTGCAATACAGACATTATCCAAACCCCATTTATAGACAAACATGAAAAATTAATTAATGCTTTAGAACTACTCTTACATTCGTATAGTCATGAACTAGGCCGTTTTAAAAGGAATCTTCCTGATATTGCAGCCTCCCGCTTCGAATAATGAGGTCAAGAAAAATGTCCAACATTTCCCTGATTATTTGAGTCGTGCAGTTTCAAAAGCCACTTTGTCCAATTTTCGAAAAATTCGAGATAACTATCGATTTTTAATAAAATCGAAGGTGACGAATCGAATGGTGAAGTTGTTTTCTTTCTAAACCCACTACACCCCTCTCAAAATGATCCTGAAGAGTTATGTTGCTTTCCAAAATCCACTATGTCGAAGGGGAATGGAGTTCCAAAAGCTCATCAAACGTTCCATCTCATTTCTCCTGTTTCAAAAGTTTTGAATCAAAACCCACTTTGTCCCACACTGTTATGCACCCTTCTTTATCATTGTGTTTCAAAACTCACTTTGCCCACAGTTCTCTTCAGTGTTCTTTTCTTTCAGTGTTTAATTAGGTTTCCTCGTAGTGTGTTGAGTAAGCTTGAGAGGGAATTTATAAAGAAGAGAGAAATCCTCACTCCTGAAGAATAAGTAAAGGTGATTTCGAGGCAAGCTTCGGTGTCCAAATCGGGAGACGATTGCGTAGTTTAGACCTTCTGATGTCCTGAAGATGATGATGACCTGACATACAGCCAAGTGGTTATAGTAGACCGATGAACAATTCAAATGAAGTCTGTAAAAAATAAGAACTTTCTGAAAGCTTGATAGATTCGTAATTGTTTCAAACTGTCATGCTTCAAAAATGTTAAAATCAATTATATTATGTACTTACTTGGAAATATTGTACATACTTCATTTTTAAATTTGTAATAACTATGTGTTATGTGTACCTATTCTTATTTACATACAAATGTGTAGGTACTTACCTACTTAACAAAATTTGTCATGTATCGACCAGGTGTGCTTTGTTCTTAAACCGTACCGTTCCAAAACCCACTATGATCTACCTTTCAACTGGATTTTAAAATAAAGTATAGATCAGGGATTTTTAAAGTGTAGTAAATAAAAAGTAATTTTATGAAGAACATTTAAAAAAATAATTCGCTATAATGATACGCCATTGTGGAATATCACAAAAGTTTTTCACGAATATCTCACAATTGGGTAGTGAGGTTGGCTGTTGAAACTGTACGACTCATTTGTCTCCAGAAAAACACCTGTTGACACTTTGTCGTTGCCACTATGGATTATTCAAGTAGGTAGGTACTGAATTTAATAATAATTTAACTATTTCATTAGGAAGTGGGTGTAGATATCACACGAAGCTATCAATTTTCTCTCAAGCTGCCTTAAAGTACTTCAGGTACCTAACCGATCGATGACCCCGAAACGACGAGTGAAAAATCATTTTTCAAGGGAACTGAGATTTGATCTTCGTAAACGCACTGCTCCAGGAAAAGGCGGGTTAAGGTTGGCTTGAGGTAAAAGGTTACATTTTCTTAGATCTACTCTACCAATCGACTATTCAAAGGTATGTCCGGTTTGATATTATAATCGGGTTAACGGGAGGAAGGACGGATCCCTTGACCGTTGGTGGAACGTATACTTACCTATTTACCGTGAAATGGATTATACACAGGCGCCAACCGAGTTGTTTCTGAAATCTGCATGGGCATGATTTATAAGAGGTCAAGTTAAGTCCGGTCCGATAACGAATATAGAATAAAGGCAGCTCGAATTATGTACAATTCATTCAACTTTTGATCAAGAGAGATGTGATGTACCTACGTCTCAAGTTTTGAATTAAAAGTAGGTAACAAGGTAAGTATGTAGACAATCTATTCAATAATTCATTACTAAGTAAGTAGATGGGATACATTAGTGAGCATCTACTTTGATAGATACGGTCTGAAAAATTACACCCTGAACTAAAAATCAACAGCACAGCTTCTAGACCTACAGAAAGTAAGAATAAGTGTACGGCCATGGACATCATAGCGGATACAGCTACGCTTTGGAGTAAAACTTGGTACTAATTGAACATGGAAGGAAATATTTCATTTGATGATCCTCCGAACGTCAATGATCATTAGATACGAGCTAGGTACCCAGCTATTAGCTAGCAAGCTTGTATAAGCCAAATGTATGTGGAGGTAGGTATAGTAGTTTTACTACTTTAATCCATGAATCTGTTGAAAACCAACTATTGTCCAGATCATATTAAAGTAAGATTGATTGACATTAAACAACAAAAATTTTTTTAATAAAAACGTAAAGACGAAAGAGGTTTCTCAAAATGCCCTTAAGAAATTCAAGAGGCGGAAAAGCTTGTGTTTTCTTTACGACACCATTTTAGTATCTTTTAGATCGATCCACTCAATATTCTTGCATTGCCCGAGCGTTGTCCGGGAGTGATTGTAAACATACCCTTAGACGTTCTTATACCTACGCTGTTACTTTAACACCCTAGTGGACGCTAAGCGGTACTCCATAGCGCATCTGTGCAATGTCTGAGACAGGGCGGTAAATCTTCGATGTCCGTGACGCTCATTGGTATTCCTCGTACAGAACCCTCTACAAATATTCATCGTCAGGTGCTACTGTTCGCCTACCCAATAAGCCCAATAAAATGGCAACGAAGAATGTCTTCGTCCGTATTTGTATTTTTTAATTTCCCACGGAAAAAACTTGATCTCATTACCTGCTCGTATAATTTGATTGATATTTTGGTTCATTTTTTATTACAAGTTGTGATTAATTCTTGTTGTTCCATCATACGAGTACGTACTACCCACTGATTTTGATAATGAATCTAGAACCAATTTTCTGGTGTGACTAAGAAATTTTAATTTTTATATTTTTCCATGTTTATTATCTGACATATATCAACGTCTCCTGTCCATCCCATCAATTGAAATAGATTAATTGCATTAATGCATTTCTTTTCAAAATTCAAATTTAAATGTCGAATTTAAATTTCTCAAAAGCGTACTTTCAAATAAATTTAATAAAATCATTAGCATTGACAAGGTTGTGATGTGAGAGCGATGGGTTCATACTTGAACAAATATACAAAAATGTCCGCTATACTTGTGGATGAAGTAACTAGTCAGTAAGCTTAGCCTCTAACACTGATGTAAAGAAACTATGCACTGTAATTTTAACCTTAATACTTGAAGAGCTTCACGGGTCTTTTTCTATAAAGAAATAATTAACATTCTTGAGTATATTCCATTGAAAAAAAAAAAAAAACTCTCAAAGGTATTTTCATGTGGCTTTTCACCTTCGTGTTTCTACCGCGTTCACGTGAGGTTTTCAGTAACTTGAATGTCAAACATCAAATTCGTGTCTGTATTGAATATTCATGGCGTTTTTCTCCAAAGCATAAATATTGTTTATATCAGCCTAAATGCATTAAATTCTAATGCTAAATGAAATGGAATTGAAAAAAAGAGAAAATTGAGTGTTCAATTTTGTATTTGAATGTATTTTCTCTCCACTCCCCATATTATAATATAAACACTATATTATAATATAATATAGTATATTATAATATAATATAGTATATAGTATATTATACTATATTATAGGCTAGGCATGTTTGAGAAAAATCCATAGTCATGCAGCTTGGCAATAAGAGCAAATTTTCTAATAAATAACTGGTTTTATGTAAAAATTAACAGGTTTTGTGACAAACTTTGTCTCCTTCTTTGCCAAGTAACACCTCAGTTATAGATTTTTAAACGCTGAACGCGATGGTGAAATTGCAGTATCTCATCCCGGTATCTGATTAGAACAAATGAACCACGAAGAACACCTCAAGTTCCAACCCCGTTTCTTCATCTTCAAAGTGCTCCAGTTTAGATATCGCGATTCTGATTCCTCCATCGTGTTCAGCGTCAAAAAACCTTCATAATGAAGTGTCACTTGTCAGACTGTTCCATTTTCGGAATTTATTATAACAATTTTTTGTGTCTTTCGGCAGTGAATTCAGAATGGTCTGGAACGGATTTTGGTATGCAAATTTTTCTGAAATTCGAGTTTTAAAAATGTTGAACCGAGAACCATAGCTTTCTTTTCTTCGAAAATAACATGCCGTTGTTACATAATATGTATTATGTATTAATATGTAAGTATTAGGTAATTATTGTTTCAAATATTATTTAAATCTTGCGAAAAAAACAACAAAAAAACACGTAGTTATCGTAATTATAGTAACACAGCTTCTTATGTACGAGTACTTATTCGTAGGCACTCACATTGACACGCAGGGATTCACTGAGAAGGTATAGGTACGTACAAATCAATTTCGGTCCAACAACATCAAAACAGTTTTGATGATTGAAAACTAATTCAACAAATTTTAATGAAGAAATTTATTACAAACTTCAGTTACATACGTACACGATATTAACTCATCGATTATAAAGACAGACAGACTTTTATAAAAGTTCTGCACTCAAATAGACTTCTAGAAGTGACTCACAAAAGTGTGTTCTCTGTATACCGCCAGTATGGCATGACTTTCTAAGAATTTATTACTTTGTATTACTTAACAGACCTTGTTCTTCCTACGGTTCTTTGTCAAATATAGCAAACTTCTCCACCTCTTTTTTCCAATTTCATGACGTAAGAGTTTCTCTCATTCACGCCGATATCCTATTGAGATTTTCTATGAATCATTTGAAATTTCTCGTATAGATGTGTTCACATGCTGTTTTGCATTGAGGTCCGTAATTTAATAGTAATTTGCTCACTTCATTATTCATGCCCTTCGTTCTTGGTTCGAGCGAAATGTGTTTTTAAATCAAATAAGTGTTTTTCCACAGTTCTCAACTTCCTCTTGAAACCTGAATGCTGGTAATAAATTAAAGAACGGAAAATTACAACCAAACGTAATCTATAAGTACCTAACCATAAATAAGTTGTCATTCTGTTAACTTTCAGTATTTCAAAAAAAGAAAGGAGATCGATTATCGGAAGCGGCTTCAAATGCGTCTTAAATCTCGTACATAGTATCGCCTAGATACTTGAATCAAGTACTTAAGTAGGTGTGATGTTAGTGTACGTTTCTATAAGATCTATATATGGATGTTTTCACTTTCGTGATAGTATCGGAGACAATTAGAAGTCTGCTTTCACACTTTTTTCCCAACCTGTTAGACGATGAATGGATCCAAATTTGGATATCAGCCCCGGGGGCTCCCTAATCAGACAGATCGAAGGGGTATTTACGCCCCGTTGACCGGAGCACCTTGGTCTGAACGCAATCATTTTGACCCTCCGCTTCGGCGACCTTGAGATTCCGCGTTTAAAGTTGTCATTTCGTCCACCGATCGCCCAAGTCGTTCGTTTTGAACGCTTTGAACGGGGCTATCCGAATTATTCAATTTTACGCGCACTTGTGCAAACCGACCTCCTCATGTCAAATCAGAGGTCGGTTCTTGACGGTTTGAAAAACCTCTCGAAACTTGGAATGATTGATTTTTAATAGGCACCTACCCGAGTCTCGGTATGTTTGTGAATGACATACAATTTTCACGCCTCCCATTCAATTGGTAGGTAGTATGTGCCATTTCAGAACCACAACAGGAATATTTGGAGAAGGTTGATTAGTTACGCTAGGAGATAAAATCTTCACAACATTTTCTCATGATTTGCACCAACAGTCAGCTCATTAGGTACTTGTTGGTAGTTAATTATTTTTGACATGATGATGTCTTTCAACCGACCGTTTGTGAGACTGTAAAACCAGGACCCCTGAGCTCAACTCCTACTGGCACTCGTAAGAAACTTTGGACAATGAAAGTCCCGTTTCCTTTTAGCGAATTTTCGCAGAAAAGGAAGCTATTGTTCTTGGTCAACAATTTTTGAAACTCGAATTTTTGAAAAATGTTACACAAAATCTGTTCCAGACCATCCTGAATTCACTGCCAGAATACACAAATCAGACAGATTTTAAAGGCGGTGGGGGGGGGGGAATTACCCATAAATTCCAAAAATGAAACAGTGACACCTCATCACTGAATTTTTGAAGGAAAGAAGCTATTGTTCTCGATCCGAAATTTTTAAAACTCGAATTTCCGAAAACTTCTCTTACCAAAATCCGTTTTAAACCATCCTGAACTGCCAAAGGACCCTAAAAATCATATGCGCATAAAAATTTATATATATTTATGTATGTCTCTTTCCAGACGATAACTCTTGATAGAATTGAGATAAAAAGTTCAAATTTGTACATCTTGCATGTCTGGGCGATCGAAAGGCTCAGTTCGTAAATGGGCAGAATCGGCCTATTCTAAGGTGGGGTTTCAGGGCGGGGTTACTCATAAATTCTCAAAATGGTACAGTCTGACAAGTGACACTTCCTTTAACGTTTTTTTTTCTTTTTTTTTTACACTGAACAAGACGGTGAAATCGGAATTTCGATATTTTATCCTGTATGACTGTGAATGTTTCCTAAAGGGTTTTTAGCGCTGAACACGATGGTGAAGTCAGAATTGCGATACCTCATTCCGTTCTCAAATTGGAGCTCTTTGAAGATGAAGAAACGTAGTTGTTACTTGAGATGTTCTTCACGGTTCATCTGCTCCAATCTGATAACGGGATGATACATCGCCATCCTGACGACAAATAATTAAGGTGGGCATAATATAACTTCGAACAGAATGAAAGGTGTTTTATGGTGAAAGGTTCGGTTGGCTTTCCTTATCTGACTAATTAACCCAGTTCGCGACGATAAGTGGACATTTTATTGCTTGGTTCTTTAATAATGTGTCCATCCCAGAATGTTTTAGGTCCTTTAGGTCCTCTCGTAGCAATTATTGCAAAGCCAGCGGGCCAACGTAACACTGGAAGCCTTTGCCGAACTGTTGATAATTACTGCACTCCAAATTACAGTGTTTAACCAACCGCTGCGAAGAACCAAATCGGTCCACGTCCTTGGAACCTGAAGCGACGGACGGGACAGGATCGCAAAGACGTTTAGACGTTCTACAGGTGGTATCTAGTTAGTTTGATGTCTTCAAAAAAACTAATAATTGATAAACCTGTCAATTATTGGACACTATACGAATAATATTATAATGTTCTTCATGAGGCAGAAGTAGGTATAGCCTTGAAATCTCATTTTATGAATCACATTCCGTGTAGGTATAGTTCTTGATTCACTCCATTTTGAAATCCCCAATCTCTGCAATAACTGCAAAGAACACCTAATTATTACACCTAGTTAGAACACCTAATTACTGAACACCTTTAGTAATGGTTCCCTAATTATTACTGAACTAGGTGTGAACTACCAGGATCTCTCTAGATACCCCATATAATATATTATATTATATATTGTATTAATATATTATGTTCGCAGAAAGAAGTGGTTCAAGTAGGTACCTACATACTAAAAATTTTGAAACCGGGGTTCAAATTAAATCAAGTACTTCGGGTAACTTATCGCGTTCTCCTTTTTACTGACATTTTATGTCTTTACGTTGCGTTATAAAAAAGCTTTACAGTTGATATTCTGATGATTTTCGCCTACAACCTAACACGTTGCTACGCATTTGAAGGGTACAGGGGAAGAAGGGTACGATTCCAAAATGTTCAGGAGAGCACAAACTAACATGATACGTTGCCAAGGTATGAAAAAAAAAAAAAAAATTATCAACTACCTATTCCAAACCATCATGGAATGAAATCGTTTTTCACCAGTACCCTTCTCTCCAGAAAGCCTCTAGACGGCATTGAAACCTCGAAATCGACAGTGGAATTATACCCTTCTTCCCCTGTACCCTTCATTTGTGTTGATTTTTCGAAGTGATTTCTAAAGTGGAAATTAATAGCATTTGTGTTGACACGGACCGGTATCAGCCTCTAAACTGGTATACAATCAATAAAGTGTCTTAATGTGTTGTAGACTCGAATGCAAGCGTTTTTAATACACATGCACGTAAAGACAGATTGGAGCAGTGTTTGACTTTCCATGTTCAAAATTTCTTCACATAAATACCAACATAATTGTTAAAAACTCACATTTTCGAAAAACTTTCGAGGTTGGCGTGCCGCGTCCCTCAAGGCCGTAGAATCGGATTATACTAACATTATCGATTAAAAAAGCTTTAATTCGCCCTCCGCCGACGCCGTTATTCGCAAGCGCCGTCTGCCCCTCGAGGCACTTCCCTTAGCGACGGCGAACCGGTTCGGACGAAATTTGGCAGGTACACCCGTAGGTACCTTCGCACAACCGACTATCGCCATCTGGACCAAGTCAAATCCCAACAAAAGGGTTTGCGTGGAATATTGCGAAATTTTTGTTCGTTAACTATCAAACTGATTGCAGCAACGCTTACGAAGATTGAGCATTTATTGATTCAACTACTTTTCTGCACAATACGTACGACTAAACAGAGATTATTGTACCGAAAAACCAGAGATTGTGGGCTCAATCCTTCAGTTTCATATTTTTATAACTGTATTGCTCCTTCTAAAGGTTATTCTTTCTTCATTTATTGAATTTCTACCGTCTTTCGAGACTTTGCTCCATTATATAAATTTTATTTGAGTTATTGAAACTCATGTTAAGTATTTCTCTCAACTTTGTGTTGTTAACATGACCAATGTCCATGTACCAATACATTTAAGTGACGAGTGTCTTGTATCAATTTATGTGAAAGATAATACGTGTAATTAATATACAAATTTCACGTACTATAGTCGACATGGTATAATATTGAACAAGTGTAATGCTATCGGTTTAGGAAGTTTAATTTGAAGTCACAAATATCAACTGGTTCTGATGAGAGAAGGAGAAAGTACAGTGACGTAGGTTTGGTTTGCACGTATTTTATTGGCATCTAATAAACTCAGTGAACGTCATGCCAGGTGTTGGCTCACCGATTTGGATTTTTGTTGTTGTAATTTCCCCATTTTGGAAGATAAGATGCGAATGTGTGAATTAGAGTGAGCGTAAAAAGATTACATTTCTATCACACACCAACTAGGTGGCATTTGGATACATGTACCGAAGAAAAGTTCTATAGAACAATAGATTGTTCTCAGTCCAAAATGATAAAACTCGAATTTCCGAAAACTCTTCATAACAAAATCCGTTTCAGACCATCCTGAATTT
Source organism: Stenodema calcarata (assembly GCA_963920205.1). Taxonomy (NCBI): domain Eukaryota; kingdom Metazoa; phylum Arthropoda; class Insecta; order Hemiptera; family Miridae; genus Stenodema; species Stenodema calcarata. The sequence continues at coordinate 19,312,227 of OY986055.1, read as the reverse complement.
ACTGCTAAAAGATACCAGAAATCATATATAAATAATATTTATATATATTTTATCACAACTGAAATGTTCCCTACAAAACAATAAAGTTATTTACATACCTACTGAAAAAAAAATTATTAATATATGTAAGTTACAGTTTATTAACACATTTATTATTACCTGAATTAATATTTTATTAATACATTCATTAATATATATTTATATGATTATATAGTTGTATACAGCATTTCCAAGTCAAATTCAAGATTTTCCAAACCAAATTCTAGATTTTCCAAACCAAATTCAAGATTTTCCAACCCAAATTCAAGATTCTTCTTACCAAATTCAAGATTTTCCAAACCACCCTCAAGATTCTTTTTCAACCCAATTTATTTACATCTTAATGAACTATAATTTTTTTTTCTTATTTTTGCTTTATTTGGTTTGGATGTGGTAAGAACCATAACTTGTACCATGACTTGAGATGTGGTAAGTGAGGATAAAGCAGACAAATAAACCATAGGTATATATTTAGTAGAAAAGGTGAGATTGAGATGCTATCCCTGGTAGGGAAGAAACAAAAGTTGGGAGGCCCCAATGATCCAATCAATTAATACAACAACCGATTAATTATCGGACGTAATTGGCACAATCTGTGCGATTAAAGAATGCTAGTAAAGAATCTTGAAAATGGTTTGGAAAATCTTGAATTTGGTTGAAAAATCTTGAATTTGGTTTGAAAAATCTTGAATTTGGTTTGAAAAATCTTGAATTTGAATTGAAAAATCAAAGTAAACGCTTGCATACGAGTCTGCAACACATTGAAACATTTTCATGCTCTAAATTCGAACTCTAAATTCGAATTATGATACGCAAATCACCTGAATTATGATTAGTGCACCGCGACATGTGACTAAGTGCCCTTGATAACTCACACAGAGGACCGACCCACGTAAATACACCAAGTGTATTAGTAGTCAGATGTTATAACAATTAAACACGTGAAGCGTCCATTCCATAAAGGTAGCCACTCAGGTGATTTGCGTATCATAATTCGAATTTAGAGTTCCCTCAAAAGTTTGTATACCGAGTATCAGCTTTCTAGGATGATCAGGGCCGAAACTGGGAAGTAATATCAAACTGTAAGGTACCTACCTAATTCCAATAACGAACAACTTCACTTCTGATGGTCATAATCATCATTGTGGCGACTTGGGACAAATTGCGTTAGCAAATTTCGTGACGATTTTCGTGACGATTTTTTTTTTATGTGCCATATGAAAGACATGAAAATGTCAAAATCTTGAATTTGGTTTGAAAAATCTTGAATTTTACTAGGATATCGCAATTCTGACTTCACCGTAGTGTTCAGCGTTGAAACGTCTATACTTAAACTTAGGGGTTCCTCTGCAAACCATTGAGAAAAAATTTGTTATTAAATCAATAAAATGGAGACAGTTATTTCTTCGAAAATTCGCTCTTATAGCTATGCTGCTTGACTGTGGATTTTTCATTTTCAAGGTCGAATGTCGTAATACAGTGAACGGTGGTAATGTGAATGTCCACCCCTGCTCGGGCGTTGTACTCGTACTTGCGGAATAGTTTCAACATTGTTTCTATGACATACCTGAAATGATTCTCCGGGTCCAATGAAGATTGCTGTCGGTTTTCATCAACAGCATGTGCCTTTACTGCGCAACGGAAAGAAACGTATTTTTTCCACCCGTTTGAACGACTCTTCAACTTCTCGTTTGCGGATTAAACTGGCAGCTCAGAGACGGCTGACTCGTTTTTCCGTTCATTTCAACTCAATGAACTTAATCTGGGAACCTAATCTTAAAACTTGATCAATTCTGAGCCGACCGCGCATTCATGCGTTTACCAATTACAGTCCCAGAAAAGGTATGTTAGCCTTGCATAGTATTACGCTCTTGAGCAAGGGAGACCACCCTTAGTGTGCCAGGGACCGCTAAGCCATTTTCATGACCACTGGACCCTCCATTTTTTTTATGTGTGAATAAATTCTTACTTGAACCACTCATACTTTGATAGGTCCGCAAATAAAGTGGCTGTAACTAGAGAGTTTATAACCCCACACAGAACGTAAAAAAATTTAAATAAATAAAATAAAATACGCTGAATCTTGTCGCTAGAACCGAACCAGATTTACATCGCTCCTACATAAAAATCCACATGTTTTGCTGCATGGCTAAAAGAGCGAATTGTCGAAGAAATAACTGGTAGTATGTCAAATGTCTCCATTTAACCGGTTTTATAACAAATTTTGTCTCCACTTTTTATAATCTCAAGTAACACCTCAGCGTATAGACACTGAACATGACAGTGAAGTCAGAATTGCGATATCTCATTCCATTATAAGATTAGAGCAGATGAACTGTGAAGAACATCTCAAATAACAACCACGTTTCTTCATCTTCAAAGTGCTCCAGTTTAAGAACGGTATATGATATCGCAATTCCGACTTCTCCATCGTGTTCAACGTTTAAATTCCTTTAAAATGAGGATTTATGGACAAATCCCCCCCCCCCCCTAAACCCCCCTTAGAGTGGCACCATTCTGCCCATCTACGAACTTAGCCTTTCGGATGCCACGACAGATGTGTTCTCTGGCAGTGAATACAGGATGGTCTGGAACGAATTTTGGTTTATAATTTTTTCAGAAATTCGAGTTTTGAAAATTTTGGACCGAGAACAATAGCTTCCTTTTTCTTCGAAACTTCGCTAAAACAATCTAGCGAAAATCTTTTGAAAATATCCTGTAAAATAATAGTTCAGATGTCATATAAATATTTGGACCGAACCAAAGTGTACATTATCTATTTATGAGGTACACGATGGATATAGCACCTAGATCTTTCTTTTATTCTCTCCTTCAAGGATTCATCGTAATCTTGGTTGAATAGGTACTTACAATATTCCTGATGTTTTGTGACGTTTTTAACGAAAATGTTCATTAACACGTAACAATTCTTTCATACTCGTACGCATTACAAATATTTTAATCACAAATTAGGTACCTACTTAGGAACATAACGTGTTTTTTTTTTTTTTCTAACCTTATGCCGAGAATGTATCTTATTTTCTCCAGTCAAGCGCCGAAGGGCTTAAGTTTAAAGTTACTTCTCCGACCCAGTACAGGAGTACCTATAGGTTATAACCACCTTCCTATCGGAAATCCCTAGTCGGATGTGGTAGTGTATCGTCACGATTGTTATATTGTGCCATATCTGACTGATCTAATCTCCATCTGATCTGAAAGTATTCAATCGTCTACTGAGTGCATAGCGATATTATTATCTCGACTAAGTCCAGTTAGAAACAATAGAGGTTGTGTAGGAACAAACTTTATAAATATACTTTGTGTTGGTACTTCAAGGTTTAAATTGAACTAAACATTATGTAGGTATATTCTCAAGATTTCGATTATCAAGCCAAAACATTTGCACTTTTTATTGACCAGCAAATGTCATTTTTGCAGACATTAAAAAGACTCTAATAGCAGTAGCTACAACATTTTCGACCAATAGACCCTTTGACATAGAAAAACCTCACCCCCTCCCACAGGTATTATAACTCTAAATGGCACTAATTTACGTACTTCAATTGGAAGAGTGAAAAGTTGTAGACTTGATCTTTTGAAGATTTAATCAAAATCAGACTGGGGATCGGTATTACTCAAGTATCACTCGGCATGTTGATGATCAGGCTCGATTATGGCTACAATCAATAACATGTAATTACATACCACCCTAACTATTTGGATATTTAAAAAAAATTCAACAACTGTTCGACCTCCTTCTAGGCTGATTTCCAAAGACAAATATTGAGGGAGTTCTGGATGACGAGAGCTGTAATCTGCTGTATATATGGATTACCAGGGACAATAATTACTAGAGAGGATAGATCCAACGAATCTTAGAAACACCATGTCTTCCTTGACTAATACATCGCATCAAAGAGTTTATAACGCTAATGTGCATAACTCTCCCTTCTTTAGGGAAGTATTAAGAAAGAAAGAAATTAAAGTGTTAAGAAAGAAATTAAAGACTGAAGTTCAGCTGTAGTTTATTACATTACTTACTGCCATAGGCACCGAAATTGTAATGATTCGAGTAGTAGGTATATTTGATAGTATAAGACTAGTTAACTCTTTCCAACTAATCGAATGTGTGATCTGTGGTTTGGGGGACGTTTCATAGCAAATTTTTGAAGAAAAGGAAACTTTTGTTCTGTCCAAAATGTTTTAAACTCGAATTTCCGAAAACATTTTATACCAGAATCCGTTCCAGACCATCCTGAATTCACTGCCAAAAGACCCCAAAAATCATATGTACATCGAACGTTATCGTCTGAAATGACACATACCTACATATTATTCCAGACGATAACTCTCGATAGAATTGCGATAAAAAGTTCGAATTTGCACAAAAAATCTGATCATCGAAAGGCAAAATTCGTAGATGGGCAGAATCAGGCCACTCTAAGGGGGCCTTTGGGGAGTTTGGGAGGGATGGAGGGGGGATGTAATCATTCATAAATTCCAAAAATGAACCAGTCGGACAAGTGCACCTCATTTTGAAGGTTATTTTACGCTGAGCACGATGGTGAAGTCAGAATTACGATATCCTATTCCGTTGTCAAACTGGAGCACTTTGAAGATGATGAAACGTGGTTGTTACCTGACATGTTCACGGTTCATCTGCTCTATTCTGACAACGGAATGAGATATCGCAATTCTGACTTCACCATCGTGTTCAGCATTGAAAAATCTCTAAACTGAGGTGTTGCTCGGCAGAAAATGGTTAACTTAGATGTTCCAAACATCAAATTTTACATTAAACCAGTCGTTTCTTCGAAAATTCGCTCTTATAGCCATGCTGCATGACTGGGGTTTTTATTTATGAGATGCGAACGGTAGGGAGGATTACATGGACCCACATCCTCTCATGGTTGTATCTATAGGGTAATTCGAACCATCACTGTTACTATCGATTGGCTTATTAAGTGTCCTTTTGGCTTATATTCTCAATAATGATCCACCGGAACCGACCTGAAAATTTTCAAAATGACCGCTCAAAATCAAACCAAAAGTTCTAAAGTTGGCTCAAAATTTGGTTTGAGCCAACTTTAGAACTTTTGGTTTGATTTTGAGCGGTCATTTTGAAAAATTTCAGGTCGGTTCCGGTGGATATTTAATATGGGTTTGCGATGTTGAGTTTCTTGTTCTGAGATACGTTGTGTATCTACGGAAAAAAGGTAATTTTCTGATAATTGTTGGTAGGTACTTCTCGATATAAATTACTGCCAATATAGGAGGCCCAAGTAATAAACCACGGAATAAATATTGCCGACCGGGAATTTAGTTGTGGAATAATTTGGAATTGTTTATCATCTAAGAATAAAGAGGGTCATTTTATGCCAACTCATAACCACGAGACACATCAGTGACTAAATTTTTTCACAAAGTTTTGTGTCGCTTCCGTTTATTGTGAAACAGGTGTTCAAACAGCTTTCCACTTGTTCCTAATACAGTGAATGAATGAATGAAAAACATGCTTTATTACCAACTGTTTACAACAAATCACATCTTTGGTGATCACCTTCAGCCGGAGTTCACCGTTTTGGAACAATCATATAGGCTTAATAATAATTATTGTGTTGTTTATTAAGTTCTTAATTAGTTAGTACTTAATATTTTTCTTTCATTTATTTTCTATTTTATGGTTGAATGTATAATAATTATTTTCTTTCTCAAGTCTATATGTTTCTAGTTATAATTAAACTCACTTACGACCAAGCTTGTTTTACAAGTACAAACTTTTAAAAAAAAATTTATATGCGTTTTTACGTTCCTAATAAAGTGGATACGTACCTGACAGTAGTGGCAGTAGGCCTGCCCCGTACATAGTACTGTCAGTTCAACGGTACACGTAATAATCATGCTGTGCGACCCATTAATACTTGAACTGCTCAAACAATGATCTACGATCGACAGGCACCGACAGCTCCTCAACAGCCTGATCATTTCGAACAGCTACCGGTCTAACGTTCCCTCACACGCAAAACCGACTTTTCTTCACGATAATTCAAATATTTATTCCTTCGGTCGTAAAATATTTAAAAAAAAAAAAAATTAATCCAAAGGGGAGGTTGTTGCCAAAAGAACCACACCCCTGGGCAGTTGCGGGGGCCCCTCTCCCAGGTCGGACCTAGAGGGGCCCCACCTCGCCTCACAACTGGTCAACTATATAAGACTCGGGACGGCCTTTACCCTCCTATACCTCCCAAGTATCGCTTTACGTCTGAACGCCATGGCTTTTCTCAAGGTACAATTTATTCAAATTAAATTCACCTACTAACCATCCCTCTTTCGCGGGCTTAAAAGCATTTTTTTCTCTTACTTTTTTTTTCTTTTTTTCAAAACGATCTTTAAGACGGGTTTTTGGAGCATTTCGCGAAGTGAGACAACACGCCCATTTTTTCGCAACCACCCCCGATAAATTTACGTAACAACGAAACGGTTTCACACCTTTCTTCACGAAACAAGGTGAACTTAATTTATCGAGGTGTCATCAACAAAAGAATCGATTTTCCTCCCACGCGATCGTTTTCCCCAAAAACGTCTCAATATTATTCCACTTTATTTTTTGTCCATCCCTCCTGTTTTGGTTTTGTTTTTTTCTTTCTCATTCTCATACCTGATGAAACGCCTTATAGTACAACCTGCCACTGATTGAACTGGACCACTTGACCGGACCGCCGTTTTTATGGATTCGCCCACGTACATGGTACAGATCTTACTGCTATTTTACATTAAAACGTACTTACTCAATTTTTTTCTACCGACTCATTTGATACTAACATACAGCTTTTTTCTTGACTTACCTACTTTTTTATCACTTTGACCTGATTGCACCAGCCCTGAATCCGTTTCAATTTGCATTTCGACTTGCTCGTGTTGCTTAACCACCATTAAAATGACAAGCGAATGCCACTTTTCAAATTCGGATAGTAATTAGTGCAGGATTTGAATCGATTTTCGCTTGTATGTTTACATGGGTACTTGAATTTTCGTGAAAATCAACTCAGCTTACATTTAATACATTTCTTGGAAATGAAAAGACCTCTTGGTCATTGAAATCCAAAACCACAAAATCTTTAAAAATTCAAATTTTCACCATTAAAATGACAAGCGAATGCCAATTTTCAAATTCAGATAGTAATTAGTGCAGGATTTGAATCGATTTTCACTTGTATGTTTACATGGGTACTTCCATTTTCATGAAAATCAACTCAGCATACATTAAATACATTCCTTGAAAATGAAAAGACCTCTTGGTCATTGAAATCCAAATACTTAAACCGCCAAATCTTTAAAAATTCAAATTTTCACCATTCAAACTGCAATTTTTTGACCCAAAATGTATATAAATGTATATAAATTATTTTCATAGTACCTACTAAATTGACACACTTACTTACCTTAACACACTCACTTTAACGTCAACCACAATGATATTATCAACAACTACACGATAAATTGCACAACCTATCAGGTACAACGAGACTACACACAAAACAAGTGAACCTATCATTCAGATAAAATCTTCAAATGATCTTCCTAATCAGACAGGGTTCCTTAGTTTCAAGCTAATTTCGATCCTCAACCGTCTATTAATACTACTAATAACATTCTTTATGTCTACATAAGCTTTATAATTACAATTAACTAACAGTGATTATATGTTAATTATAATTACCTGGTAGTTATTAAGATAGTCAATGTGTGAGTTTGCGATTTGTACGGCCCATACCAGGATAGTCACTTGGAACACGAAATATGAAACACACTCTTAACGAAGAGGTAAATTAGCCACTAAAAAATGTAAATTGTGGTGTGACGATTGAATGCAGGAGTCTCTAAATTTCTTAATGAATGAGTTAGGAATTAAGACGTTTTGGAGTGTATTTGTTACCATTTTGGCTTTATAACGAATGCCACCGAACAGGTTGTTGCGTCCACGGTGTTCGTTTTAGTTGTCCTTGTACTCAGAATATAGTATATTACGTTTTCGGGTTTGAACGAGTATATTGTGGAAACTTCAGCAATGACTGCATAATCTTTGGAAACTCAAATTTTCACCATTCAAACTGACATTTCTTGATCCAAAATGTATATAAATTCTTTTCATTCTGTCACTATTTGAATCACATTTACTTACCCTAACACGCTCAATTTAACGTAAACTATATACAACAACTACACGATAAATTGCATGACCTATCAGGTAGAACGAGACTACACTATGATTGCTGGAGCAGTAAGTTGTATCTCCATTGATGGAACAATGGTGGTACAAATCAGTTACTCAACCGGTACGGAATAGAGAGTACTGCATCAGTATCCAGCATCATTACTGGAACACATTTCCCTGCTCGTTATCCCCAATTATGCGTTATCGCTATCAATCAAATCTTAAGGCTTGTGGGACCCCACCCATTCCGCGTTCGGGCAAAATGTCATCAAGATCGGATGAGTTAATCGAGTAATATAATCGTCCGGGCGATGGACGCACTCTTGCAAAGGCGTTGGATTACTTTTTAATTGAAACTCGACCGCTGTTGCATCAACTCCCATTCAAATATCATTGATAAGGCGAATCCAGAGCGTTTCCCCATCCGGATTTTTTTTGTAATTCGTACGAAATCACACTTTTTTCTTGATACCTACTCATCATGCGGTTTCAAGCTGCGTCGGTGGCGTAATTATAAGTCCGATAAGAGATTCGGGCTTCGAGCGAAAAAAACAACCACAAACAATTATTCCAATTTCCCGGCAACTCTCTCTCTCTCTTCAGCCTATTTTGCATACTACCCGGGGATCTGAGACATAAAGATTGAGATCCTGCCGGGTGAGGTCGGCTACGGAGCGATGATCCCCCGCGCCTACTTTGTTGTTTGTTCGCCTTCCGATTGATCCGGTAACCAGTAATTTGTTAGATGCATTATTTCAATTATTTCTTCCAGTCACATTGATTTAGGCCACCTCCTGTACTGGTAGATCCCCAACCAACAAAATTCGATAGCGAAGGTCTATTATTTGAATTGGACTGTCACGACCCTCAGTACTACATAACAGACTCCAATGTGAACATGTTTCGTACAGACAAACCGATCTTCTTTCTTAATCCCATCAGATTGACCGTTCCACAATAACTTTCGGTATGCTATATTCCGCTAGTATTTGCTCTCTAGTGCAGAATATGTTTGTGCGTTTTTTCATGTCATGTCCCTAATACTCACTTTTCATTAAAAAATACAGAACACCAAGAGTAAGTGTGTGATACTCTCACACATAAATTTTTCTGATTTTTCGAGCTCTGGATCCATACGACACATGAGCTTGAAGATTGTTAGGGAAAATAAGTTTGCTCTCCGTTTCTTCCTTGTAGGAGAAAGTGAGATGAAGACCACCGGTCTCGCTGTATCAACGATGGAAAGGAAGTATTGCAGCCTTAATCACCAATTTGTTGAAGATCTTTGAGTTCACCATCTCCAATACTTAGTCCAATTCAGTACTATTACAATAATGACAACTAACGCCATTCTGGACGAAAACACCTAGTATGGTTAATCATTAGATCGTCCCTTAAGATCCCACAAGGTCTAACTCAGTTTTTTTTTTTTGGCAATATGAGTTAGGAACGGATACTTGTGCGAAATCTCTCGGTCCGTCTAGCTCATAGGTTTGGCCTTTATTGCAATGCAGAAAAAGGATTCTTTAACGCAGAATAGCCGCGATAACTATGGAAATTACTACAGTACGTTGGAAAATCCGTTTTTGTCTCTCCTGAAAAGTTGGGAAACCTGAGTTAGACCTTGTGGGATCTTAAGGGACGAGATCTTGCTTGGAAACGTACACGAAAAACATGTTCAAAGGCGGCAGATCTCATTCGGGCTCGGTTTTGTGACTCTAAAAGACCAGATTATCTGAAAATTACCCACAATATAAAGAACGGTTAAATCGCAAGTGACTAACATAATTCTGATCTACCGTAAATATATTAGTTGTCCAGATACAAAGTAGGTATCCTAGCCTTGGTGTGAAATGAGGCGATAGGGGTGACCAAACTGACTCCATAAATTTTCTCCATTGTTTCAAAGGTAGCATTTCGTTAATTTAACATTCTGGTAACTGCTCTACAATGCTTGCATATTTGTGCTGTTCAAAAGTTTGTTAATTTGGTATCGTTTCCTCCTAAGCGAACTGAATGCACAAAGTAGAAAAAATCACCACCAGGACATTGGCCTTGACAAGGTCGATTAGTGTCACTTAAGTCCAAAATTGTGAAACGTCCACTCTGTTGACTTTGATCTTCTCAACACTGCTGTACTGGGCGGTGTCCAATAGTTTTGAAATTCCGCGAGTCCTTAACCAGATCAAACTGGGGAGATGAGTTGCCACACAAGCGAGTTGCAACCCCTTTTTAACGCGCCCTCGTCCCCTTTCTTGAAATTAAAAAAAAAAATCGCCTCGGGGACAAAATAATTGCCACGTGTTTATTATGAGAAGCCGTCAACCCGTAATTTCCATTTAAGAGGCGATTTCCATTTCCATTAATTAATTCGATAATTCCAGGTATTGAAAGAGGTTGAAATTGAAAATCACAACTCTCTGGCAAACGAACGTTGTACGTTGTGTGCAATTTGAAATGGTGCACAGATTTCCCTGAAGTGGAAATATCATAACCAGACCAATCCCCTTTTCTTAAAACCCGATCTCAACGCTGAACATTATTGACACCCCTGAATTCCGTTATTCGTACAGAATCGTGGCTGGGGACCAGAGCTTCAAAACTATCTCAAGAGAACACTAACTGCACTTTTCTAAATGATCTTGGTTAAAATTCTCAGCCTTGGTTAAAATAGGGTGAACTTTTTCCAGAACTCCAGCATTTTAATTTTATAGAAAAACATACTTCACACTTTTGTGAACATCCATACCCCTCTTTGATCTCAAAAAGACAAATAATCAGAGGATTTAATACTACTCGTACATAACAATCCCCTTCTCTCTTGTGTTGCACTTTCATACATCTACATCACACGCCTAAATTATTTGTCTGAATAATATTTATCAAGCAGGACGAATGATCTTAAAAAATAGTAATAATCAGAGGATTTATTACTGCATAACAATCCCCTTATCTTCAGTGCTGCTAGTTTATCCATCGACACCACTCACCTAAATTATTTGGTTGAATAATATTCATCAAGCTGGATGAATGAATAGTAAATCTAACCCAACCTTTTATAATTTACTTTTCCAAAGCTTCGTAGGATTTACATGTCATGCAACCCAGCAGCTCAATTTCGTCAGGCCACAACCATATCCATTTCAGAGCGAGGCATTTTTGCCTTAATGGATGGATGGATGTTTATAATATTCAGGATTTCCTGGTTGGCAATATGATGTCGCACAACGTGACTACACTAAGAATTTAAGATAGAAGTTGCCAAGCCATAACATATTGATCAGTCCCCCTGCAGACTTTGCTTCTATGAGAAACAATATCCTGGTATGGTAACGAAGGAAGATTAAGGAGGAATGTGATGAGTGAAATATGCACAGTAAAAATCTATTTCACTAAAATTTAATGTATTTTTCCCTAAAAGATAAAAAATTAATGGCTGACGGGAAATCGAAAAACAAAAATTGTTGCAGTCACATTTTGAAAGAATCTCCGCTGAATACGTTTTTTTTGGACCTTTGGCTCCAGGAGGCTGCAAAATGAGCCGCGGATTGGCATCCAGTCGTAACCCGGAGCCTACTAACTTATTCATTCAACAATGACACAGTAGCTATTGGCCGAGTGATATAGTGATACGGGGCGTTGAGCAAATTTATATTTATGTCTTCGTTACCATATTTCTGCGGGCTTGCTCGTTTTGTGTCCATCAACCATTTCAAAATGAGATTGGTTCAACCGTCGGAATAATGTGTAATTCTGCCTTGATGGATACAGGTTGAAAACTATTTTTCAATGTGGGTCGTTTTCTATGCAAGGGAGTTTTTTGATATTGCAAGATTGCTCGTAAATTGGGTTTTCATATTTATCGATCGCGAAAGGTGGATACTAAACATTTGCAGTGATTTACGAAATATTGATTCCGTTTGGATTAGTCGAAGCACAATTTGCTTCTCAACTTGAGCCTAATACGAATTTGAATGTACTTTTTGGACGAATCGAGTTTCCAAAACATATTTTGGGTCTTAGTTTAGTTTGTCAGAAATTATGCTACGCGTCTCAAGTTACTTTCGCATGATCTTGTTATGTTCGAACGGTTCAGGGTTCTGTAGGTATATATAGAATATAATGACTGATGAATTTGGGCATAAATCGATGTATTCATTGTACATATTTGAACTGAATAAGTCGCAAATTAAGTTATAAAAAACCCATTTCAAATGGACAGAGTGGTCCATTTATACAAAAACTAAGGGTTATTACTAAACCAATCAAACATGGTCTACAATTGACTTTCACAAAAATAACTGAGTAAGATACACACTAAGTACGAAGAGTTGAACATTTTTTCGTGATAGTGGACCATTTTTTTGATGAGTATTTCTCATTTGCTCGCATTTTTCACAATACTACAAAAAGAAACCTCTTAAGCCATTTTCAACTTGAGTGCCGCCTTCAGAACTTGATCCTGTTTTGTGATTAGGTCCACTATGAAAGATGAGTGTTACGACTGAAGAATCTCTGCATTAGCGGCGGAAGAAAAAACCGTGGGCGCCACCCAAATTAATCTTTCAACGGAGGCCGGAGTAATATAATCTCTCTCGTACTATTTAAACGCTGATTTATCACCTATTAGTCCGATCGGCATGTTTTTTTATTTATTTGGTTGGAATTGGTTCGATCTGTTATTCCGTTCATCCTCCATCCATTCCTTCTCAAGTTCTTCTGTTTATGTCCAGGGGTGATTTATAAGCTGCAAGTTATAGTCATTATAGATACACTCTACGAACAGTTTATCAATATCCAACATTTATGCCAATATTTGCTGCCTTAACGAGTCGAACTACATAGGAGTCTAAATATAGGAGTTCAACTATATCCATATTCGACCAGTAAGCATGAATCATACAACTGCCCACTTTCTCGATGTCCTTCTCGTAAGATCAAGGACGTCCTTCCTAAGCTGTGCAGCAGGTGATCACCAATCCACCTGCCCATAGCAGTTTGTTTCTCGTCAATCAAAAATTCGTATCTCGTGTCCAAATACGGCCAGTTTGTAAGAAACGCGATCAAAGAAAATTGTTCGTAAATCTTCAAGTTTTTGAGTGGCATACGAATATGATCACCAGAATGTCAATAGCCCTGCTTGAGAACTCAAAAAGAAATTCTACCGGAATTATCTTAGCTGATGCCATATCAAGCAAATTATGGACTCTTGGTAAGCGACAGATAACGTCCCGTCTATCATTGAGGCAAAAGTGTAGCAATTGTTTCTGAAGTAGATGATTCTAAATAGCATTGATTTATCAACTTCAAAACTATATTGGCCTAGCATTCTCTCCTGGTCATCACCACACCTGGTAACCTCGCCCCAAATCACCTCAAAGGATTGACGTTCTATTTGGCTGAAGTAGACTAATCATTGTCCGGATGTATATCATCAACGCTTGATGGTCAGAATGTGCTCTGGAGTAAGCGGTAAGTGTCTGTAATAGCGTAGAATACCTTGGGTATCTTACCTACCGTTAAATACCTCATTCATCCTCTTGTTGTCGATAAATGAAGTTGTCTACACTCACTATGTATCCTTCATGGTTTTCCTTGGAATGATGTAAGAGTACATTGGATTGGATTGCTGGTTGAAATGAACTACACAGGAAGTTATGAGGTATAGGTAGCAGTACGTCTACGTTTATAGGTATAGGTGATGTATAGGTCTACGTTTTCTTGGAGAATCACTAAAATGTTCACTCAGATCTCTTGTGACTCTTCGTCTTTGTGGATTGGTACCAAATTCGGAGCCATGCCCTCGCCAACAATGACAATCTCGACTAACTATAATTGCCCACTGGACTGAAGTTGGATTCGCATGCCCCCTTCGTTATCGGACGTCGACGCTAATAAGTCCAGCCACCTTTTTCGCTTCGCCTCCCGCAAAGGCCTATAACAAGATTTCAAAGCCGGCATTATGAACGCCGGGTCTTGGAAGGCGCTGTAGTCTGCCTGCATTGGAAATGATTGTTCCACTTATTCCCGCCCTTCGTTCCGTATAATGTTCTAGTTTAGGCCCCTTGGGGTTTTCTTGCGTAAGTGGAAATGGCTGGGGTTCGATAAAATGATCATCATTTCAACTGTTATTAATCAAATACGCGTGCAATTTCGGTCTTCCATTTCATTCGGGTTGCAAAACGCTGTAATTCAAATCACACCCACGTCAGACAATTCTCCTTCACTGCGAAGTTCTTGTCGATAGAAGCTGATGTAGGATCTGTAGTTATAAATTATACTTCGATATATAACATGGGCCATTCCAGGGGCGGATGGCGGGGCGATAAGAGATTTTAAGCTGAATTTTATAGTCAAGATTGTAATATAACTTACACTTTGTACAATTAAAGCTTTGTTTTATTGTTAATATTCAAACAATATTTGTATGTTTTTGGACTAAAACTGGTTTTAAAAAATAACGCCCTTTCTTAAGAATCTGCTCCCCCCCCCCCCCCTCTCATGAAAATTCTGAATCCACCCTTGGGCATTCGGAATAGGTAACATTTAATTCCGCCCAAATTTTTCATAAACCTCACGGCTGATAATCGACCAATTTTAAGACTTCTTTAATATTCGTATATACCAACCTAGGATGAGATCATAATGAATCACACATGTACATACGTACGTATTTTAAAAAAGGTTCAATTCCATTATCAGGAAGATATTTCTCAAAGGGATCGTGTACTAAACTATATGGCACCATCATATAACCAAAATGGATAACAAATGTAGGAAGTCAAATTAGAAATAAAAAATTAAATACATACAATTCACTAATACATATGTCAAGCCCTTTCACAATGCCATGATCAGTTCAACCATTTTTCCATAAGTTACATGTCACATATCATTAAAACAACCATGCTATTAGACCCAAATATAGAGCCTTAACCATTCATATTTTCATAATTACGTTGACAATAATTTATAATGAATTGTCAACTTTTGAGTCGCGCGTTCACTTCCTTGATTCGATTCCACGTTCGGAACGAGGTTGGTAAATAAATCATCTTAAGCCCGATTTCACGGTTAGCTCCCGTGAAGGAACTCCTAATGAACACGCTTAATACTATTACAGCCACCTGGATAAGAGTTTTACAGTCATAGTGCTTTCATATTGGAATCCCGTAGAGTGGCGAAACTGTGCCCTAAGCCTAGTAGAAAGACAGCGCTAGTAGGGGTTTTCTGATCATATTCTGCAACGAACTAATGATAGTGTTGATGAAACGGATTTTTTCGGGGTTAGTGAACGAGAGCGGGATAATTAATTGCGTCACGAATAGTTGTAAAGGTTGAAACTAGGTGGCCTTGGGGCGAAATGTGCCGTTTCCCGAAATAGATCGATAATAGTTCCCGGTGATGGTTATCGCCTCTAATTTTAGGGCATGCCCTGTCGATAACTCAACGCTGGTGTGTGCAAGAAAATAATAGCACAGAAGCACTTATGTAGATGTCATTATTTCTAGTTTTCGTCTGATGATGGCAACTTGATTATCGTGATTAATGTTTGAGAGTAGGTTTTACATGCTGGTGTAGTGTCATTAAAAAATTTCACTGACCAAAATGGTGTTTTGACACTAGCCCCTGCCCTGCTACCCTTTGCATAGACAAACACCTCATTGGTTTACTCCATCGTGAGTACGCTCCCATGTTCAAATTACAGGAATTTGCTCATATTATATGTTTTTAATAGATAAGAGCCGTGAGTAAACAGAAAAGAAATATTTCATAATAAATGTCATAGATTACAACCAAACATTCACAAAATGAAAAAATAACGAATAAAAAAAAATCAGGCGTTTATCATACGATTATATAATATATTATCCTGTATTATGTATCTGGTCCATGTTTGGTTGGGAAAGTAATGTGTGGTTGCTGGCGTTCATTTTGAGTTATTCCGGTGATACTAACTTCATCCGTTTTCTGTCTGCGTTGATCAAGTGGTTGGAGAGTTCAAAGATCTCAAGATTACGAAAACATCCCAACACAGTGACTTGCGATATACCTAATGTTTGGGTGAAGATTGTCGGATGTCATGTACAATAGAATGAATATTTTAAATTAATATATTATATTATAAAGCGGTTTGGATGGAGGTCAGCAATCATATATTCAACTCAACATTTTCAAGGGGTAGAATATGCCGGTGGGCGTGTCCCCGAGCTAAAGGTGTTTCAGTGGGGGTTCGATGAACCTAACAGCGACCAAAACGTGATTCAGCAATCATTAACGATTCAATTTGTATACAATTTCCATGGATTCAATTACAACGTTTTCGACGGAATTCATTATACGTGAATGTACTCGAACCTGTGCATAATGTGAAGGGTAATATGAAGGGTAAAAGGAATCGACTCGATGCATTTGAATTATGAACGTCCCAAATACCGTTTGCATAAAATTTTTGACCGAGGACACGAAAATCCCCTTGCTATACACCTGTCGGACAAGATTTCTCCGACATTACAAGCTTCTGCTGTTTAAAAAGTGGGGGAAAAACTGAATTATGACGTCATAAAATGACCCAGCAAACCCTAATTTATCGAGCAACCCGTATTGTAAAATGACTTGGGGACGGTATAAGGAATCGGGAACACGGTAGAACCAATTGGTCGAGACAACAAGATGCTGCGGGGGGCCCTCGAGCTTTGCGGTCAAGCACCGCGCCTTACCCATTACGTGGATCGGCGATACTTTTTAATATTTTAATTTATTATTGCATTAGGGGAGAGAAGGTTGTCGTCATTTTCCTTCGGGCCTCCTGTTCGACAAGATTTTTTCGTTTAGTAATAAATTGGCGAGTTTTTTTTTTTTCTCTCGATGAAGCAACGCCCTGTACCACGGATAACGTGATGAAAGCGATATCGTTTGATTTTAGAGCAGATTACAAGAAAGGTACTGGTATGTTACAAGGAATTACATAGTTTTGGACAGCCCCAATTGTATTTTAATAACTAATCGACGTGTTCAACGTTGATGCAAAAAGGCTGCAAACTCTAGATATGGAGTGGATCTGCTGTACAGGGTGTTCGCCACTTGGTGTGTAAGAAACAATTGGGTTCAACTAGACTGAAAATGGAGTAGGTACAACGTCGCCAACCGCACCTTTCTATCTCAATCCCAGCCCAAGATATGATTTTTTAAAGGTTTTTATTTCTTCAGAAAAAACGTTTTTGCTATGAAAACCCTCGTTTCATCCCTTTGAAACAACTTTTCTCCACGTTTGACCACATTTTCGGACTCAGCGTTATTTCCTACATACGCCTAATGCAATTCGAGATCAAAAACGAACTCTTAAGGACCGCCATTCAAGCATTGACAATTTAAAAAAAATTAAATTTTTGAAAATACTTGTCGTTATCTGCATTTCCAAAAAACGTTCTGGAAGTTGTCAAATCTCAGGAAAACTCGCAAATTTAATTCGCTTTTTAATGGTATTGTCTACTTTGCGATTCCTTGTCGATTTCACGGAGAAATTCAAGTTTGAATGCGGAAAAACAGTAGGCACCTCCAAAAATACGAGTAACCTACCAGAAAATTAATAAACGGATTCTCCTTTTTTTTTTTTTTTTCTCTGCCGTTGTAGTGATATGATTCAGATTGATATTTTCAAGGATATCAGGGCAAAATGTTGTAAGTCTGTGGTCAAAAGTGGAGAAAAGTGGTTTCAAAGTGAAGAAAAGAGGGTTTTTATAGCAAAAAAACGTGGTTTTCTGAAAAAGCCTTTAAAAAATCATATCTCAGGAACGGATTGAGATAGAAAGGTGCGGTTGGTGGTGTTCTACTCCATTTTCATTCTAGTTTTAGCCAATTTTCTCTTTTACACCAAGTGGCAAACACTCTGTATATGACCCGACTGAAGGCTCCTTTCTAATAAATCATAAATTGACCAATTTTATTTGGTATTTAAGAATCCTGTAGAAATCGGCTTTGCCTGTCTTTTGTTGTCATTTTATTCTGATGATTTGATTCAGCCTTGCACGAGCTTGCTGGACTGCACTTTTCAGAAATCAAATTTTGAAGACAATTACCCTGCCATAATTGAAATTGAGAGAAAATTGATTGTGAAATAACATTGCTTACAATTTAGAGCAGTGCAATGAACAACTTTATACTCCCCTGGCTGACCGTGTTGACGTAACTCATCAGCTCTCAAGGTGTCAACAAGAGAATTGAGTAATAAATACTCCTATGGTCGCCGTCACGATTCCATGACCCAACCAACATTATTCATCTCAATGTAAAAAGATACCAAAGACGAGAAAAAAACGGCGAAAGTTGAGTAAGAAAAATATCTCATCAGTTTGCCAACTCCCGTCGAATGACCACAAGTGTGGGTCAAATTTGGGACAATGGACCCGAAAAAGAGACGCACCTCTGACACTAGAAGCGGTTGACCACGCCCCGAGAGTAAAACGGGTCTTGAGTTGATCTCCCGGGTTGGGAACGATCGGTTTTTTGAGCAATACCAACTGGCCGTCCCGTGAAAGGGCGATCATTTGCGAAACGCAGCTCGACCGATAGTATTTTACTACCCACAACTGGATAATAAGCGTTTTGTATTGTTCATGAAGTACCCACTTCTTGGGATTACCATTGAGTTTGAAATCATTTTCCGCGTTTTTAGGGGCGAAAGGCGTGAAATACAATAAAACAGGAATAAGGCCGTTCAGAACGTTCGACTCACGTCATGACGAAGCAGGGACTATGGGCGTAACATGTTTAATCCCAGCTGGAGTTGGGCATTTTTGACATTCGAGACAGTCCAATTATTGAATGTGTTGAACGAGGATATTATTTGACCCAAGTTCTTATTCGTGTGTCTATACAGAAGTAATTTATACTTACCACTATTTCCGAGAACGCGATCTAGCAGCAGATTACGTCTGGCTACAACGTCAATAAGCCGATCGAGGATTTTTATTTTTCGTTTACTTCCAAATAGTTTATACCAAATCACGTGTTTGAGATGCCTACTGTACCTCCAAAACATGGTCTAATTGACGAATGTCGCCAAATGAAGGTTAACCTCATTATGTGCTTTTGAGCGCTAGTAAATAAACGCCTACAAATATGCTCCAAGCATTGGCCAATATTTTGTCAAATAATATTTTATTTTACTTACTGATATGGTAAGGTTTGCCAACAAAAATCATGTGACAAGTATGAAGAACGAGTAGAAAAATGCAAAACTGCTAGAGAGGTTGATGCGGCCAGGACTCCTTTTGTCAAGGCTCAAAACGAAGATTTCTCCGGTGATATTCCAATATTCACTTACTATGACTAATTAAAACATTATTCTTGTTCTCTTATTTAATAATATTTGATTGCATTCACATCCACTGCCTTGTATTAAAAACTTAACGCTTTTAAACGGAAGGGTTCACTGCTCTGGAGATATTATCTGCCACCTGTACAAGGCGGAAAAAGCTCTTACCCCCATAATCTGCTAATACCCGTGACAACCTGATTTTGGGAGCCTGAATCGGCCCCGAGAACGCAATTTATCCTCAACTGATCCCTATAATTGCAGCCAATTACCACCTAATTTCCGTGCGCTCCGCGCTCACGACATCCTCTATATTTCAAAGCGGCCTACAGACCCGAGCAGTGGATTTCCAAAACAAATGTCGCAACCGCATTTCAATACTGGAGGCTGAAAGAACTTTTTTCTCACCTGATCGGTCAAATGAAATAAACGACCGTTTCGGTATTTTTGGTCGGTTTTATCAGAAGAAATCCTAGTATTTTTAGTTTTTAGGCGCCGCGGTTTTAGAGCGACTTTCAACATTTCCAGCTTCCTTACGGTCCCCTCATTAATTTCAGTTTTCTGCTCGATTTTTAATGATCTTTCTCTCCCCCAATCTCTATCTGGTCTTCCCATACTTCCAAAACACCCTCATTTTATAAGCTCGTGATCCGCATAATCGCTTTCTTGCTCCTCAAGCACTCAAGCGAAGGTAAGGTTGGTTTATTGACGTCTATTACTCGTAACTCGAGTGTACACATCTTCCTTCACGAGCAAATTAAATCCTCATCTTCGGTTATAAAATCGATGACTCAATCTCAAAACGGGTTCAATTGCCTGTCTACTGCCAGTCAAAACGCCACTAAACGCTTGCGTGTTCAAAGTGTTGATTGTAGTACCAATTGGGTCCATCAAAATTCCAACATTTCAATAACCTTGCTTCTTATGCTGAGTTGCATGAAAATCGCCTCTCAAGTTCTTTAGGGTGACATGTGTTTGTACACGAGTGTCTTCTTAATTGCTGCTTTCATGGCCTCCTTGTTTCAATAAACTCAAAAACCCCTGGAAAATTACAACCATCTATCGATTTGCCCACATCCAACTGCTTCCATATAACTTTCAAACACGATCTATCCATCGCGACATTTTAGAGATTTTATTCATTTTGGTAACTGTGGACAAGTGGACTCCAATAAATAATCAGATATCTCTCCAGACACCAACGCTGTTAACCTAATTAATTTTTAATCCTGGCAGCTAGGCATCTCATGATCCAGAAAAGCCCAATATCGTCTACTCCATTGTTTACCTTTTTTATACTATATTTTGGGATGAAACCAAAATTGAGGTATATTTTAAATTCTCGGTTTCAAAATGGGTCAGTTTCGTTGGTGCGTAGGAGTTAAAGCAATGAGGAAAGGAGGAAGGTACCAATGTCCAATTAAAGTCGATTACAACCGCCACGGAACGATTTGGGAATGGTGTACGATGATGGACGATCTCTTGACAAGCGATCCATCTTGAGGGAACAGGTTTGTTCTAAGGGGACGCTCTGAACATGATCCCAGTCTGGCTGGAGAACACGTCTGACATGAAAAGCCCTTATTGTATCTTGTGAGGGGCCAAGTTAGCAGAGATTGGGTGGCGAGAAAAAAAAGTTAAATATTCTGTGAATGGATTTAAACGTGTCGATTCGAGTGTTCAAACATAAAAACTCCATTATCACTGTGTTTTCAGTTCGTTCAGCACTTTGAGTCAGGCTAGAAACACACGTGGCAGTATCGTAGTGAAGACGTTTATAGAATTCGATGAAGACATTTTCACGTGGGAACGCGGAAAATACGACGATGTCTCGTGGTTTACAACATCAATTGTTTCAAGATTGGCTTTGTGAGTTATTTCTGACTGAATCATGCTCAAACTGTCACGGCTGTTGGACCATAAAGTTTCAAGAGAAAGTATCAGTGACTTATGAGGGCGATCCGATACGGTTTTCTGCACAGCACATATTACCGCCCTTAATTTCTTCCTCCTGAATAGCCTTCGAGAGCCCACACTTTGTGTATCCCGACTCGTGCATAATCGCGCGGATTTGAGAGCCGTAGATTAAATTTCACTGCCCCCTTAAGGGCATCCGCCACCTTTTGTAGTGGACCAGCATTCCTTACTTGTGACTTGTTGTTGGAGGGGATTATTGCGGAACATGCCGTTCATCAAAGAGGAAGAAAGAAACGAAAGGAAAGAATAACAAGTAGTATAGTGGCTCTCTGGGGTCGCGGGATCGAGGAATATCGTAAAATCCGGGAGGGACCGCCTATGTGGCCAACCTTTGACACTGTTGGGAGCGAAGGAACGAAAATATTCATCTCAAATGGATTCCACCCTAAAAGATTATACATATCGCTGAAACTTCGGTATAATCTCTTATTTAACCCGTGAAGGAGAGTAGCACCTACATATGAGGTAACCACCTTCACACGACTGAAGCTAAATAAATCAACGGTGTTTTTCAAAAATGATGTATAGTCATCGGCGTCTGCGAAGAAGCACAGTAAGCGCACCGAAGGGATCACATTTTATAAATTCTTTTCTCTCGCATATGCCGCCAATTTTCCTGAGATCTCCCTGTGGTAAAAGGTGCTGAATTGGGGTATCAAAGAAAAGGCAATAACATTTAAGTTTCATGTCTAAATTGAATAAATTGTAACGTGATATGAATAGAGACCAGCAACCGGGAGTATGGAGCCTAAAACTTCTGAAAAGTGTTAAAACTATTGGACTTCACGCGTTCAATGATTGATAACGATGTTAAGTCGAAACATGGGAATTGCCGGACATCACCTGTTATGACCGCAAATTCGTGTGTTCCCTGAGAAAGAGATACGTTCAGTGACGAAATCTCCAAAATGAGTCAGACGATCAAGATGAGGCAACTCCTGAGTGGACCAAAACCACCCACAGGCATTAATTCACACGCGACGTGACTCCCAATAGGTACCTCCTCTTCATTTTAATTAGCCTTACATTTTGAGGAGAAAAAAAGAGGTTTTGAGGTTTAGTTAGTTCACCACTGCAAATTCTTCCACAACGGCTCATTATTTTCTGTACGAATTCCAGATAATTACCGCTAATTTGTTCTGTGGGATGTTGATCAACCAATGCAATCTTTTGAGGCCACATAATGGTTTGATACAAATCTCATTTCCGTTTCTTGAGATACAGGATTTTCCTGTTTTCCCAAAAATGAATCCTGGGTACCTTGGAATGACAATACTGGTAGGTAGTGAGTGATCTAGTGTGAAAATATGAATTATTTACTCCTAATTCACTTTTGTGCGTTGTTATTAAATTTTGGACGTCATTTATATTTTTTGATTTCATGAGAAATAGGTTTCAACCTTTATGGGAAGTTCACAATTAGGATGATGAACGATGCTGATGTTATTGACTGATGGGAATTCGTCCGAGACCGCTCAGGAGACTGCTTCGGTGTGCCCAGTTGAGTGTTGTTGCAATTCTAATCCAGTATACCTACCCGCTGCGTATAATAAGTAGCAGCTACCGGATTTTATTTAGCCGGTGTTTTGAACTCGATTTTACCCCGATATTTACGATCGATAATCAATTCTGGCCGTTGGCATTTCAGGATGCCTCACTGCAAACGAGTTGATCAGAAGTGGAACGAAACGTTTCATCACCGACTTTTGTTCGATAGGAGCGGAAAAATATCGCCCTCGCCGTGATATCTCATTCTCAACCGCCTCCTAGTTGTTTTGTGATAGATGAGGGATTTCGGAACGGCATACAGTGCATAATTGCAAATGGGGTAGACACCGGTCGGGCTTTCACTTCTGTGTATAAGACAACTAAAATGAAAAATCTATCTGCGAAATCCAGTGACTATGGGTACCTCGAGGTACCCCGCCCTGACTGTATAATAACAGCCTTGCTTGAGTTATCGGCTCCTGAGGTCAGGTGTATTGCGAAGGTGGAACGCACCTTCCAATGCTTCCCGATTTTTACGAGGCCGCGAGTTAGGCTTTTTAAAAAATTTAGGTCAGACCAAACAGATAAAAGCTGGCGGGAGAAGTGAAAAAAGGCGAAAGGGAATGGAAAAAAATACACACCGTTTGATTGAGATAGAAAATAATCTCGTGGAAAGACATTATTATTTCCAAGGCAGTTACATAAAAGGTAATAAGGACTTACAACCCTTTCACCTCAACTCAGACAAGACGAGCAGACTGCCCCCATTCTCGGGCTTATCAAAACGTGTCGCTAATTAAAGAAGTGTTGGATGTTTGTCACCTACCCCTTGCCTCTGCAGCCTGAATTAGTGAAATCGGACGATGTGGTCCTCTTAAATCTTGCGCCATCTTTACGCCAAAAAGAAAAACCCGAGTGATTTCTTCACCTTAATAACGCGAGGTTTCCTGATGAATAATAATTATTCATCATGTGGTACGCGGAGTCGTTCTTGATCCTTCAGACGAAATAAAACCCAAATTCGGGTTGAGACGTTGGTTACAACATTAAACATTTAACATCATAGATGCGTCATATATTTTTGTAATACGCCATTATGAGGACAATTCACATTAGGTCTCATTATGCTTCAGTTTATTGCTTAAACCTGTTGGACTTTTTTTTTCTCCATTATCAAAAGTGTTCCTATTAGTAGAATAAAGGTCGCAATAAAAGGAAAATGATCAAACCTGAACGATCTTATCGATGAGCTACCAGAATACTAATTGTGGCACTCAAGCAGGTAGTTTGTTCTAGTCCCCGATGTCTCTTCATTCTGAAACTAATTCCAATGCAAATTGTTCAAAAATTGACATTTCCTGAGATATCGCTCCTACTAACAGGTTTATTCCGGACTTTTTACCGGACAGACCTCCTCCTGCACTTCACCTTTTCACAATTTCGTTTCTTCGTGGCAGAGTAGGTACTTTGTCACTCTCCCAACACAATTACACCTTTTACAAAATAATGCGAGAATAATGCTCGAGGAATTCAAACGAGGACAACCTGAAAACCACTGCAAAAAGTTATGTCATCCCAAAAGAATTCCACATGGCAGATGTTGCCCACAGATCCAATGAATACATTAGTCGAAGTAGCTCTAATGGGTGTTTCGTCCGAGTCACTCGGTCAGAACAGGAGTGACGGGAGCGACACACTGGAAGATGACAAATGAACCGTCTTGACGCATTGACCAATCTGACGGATCCCCAACCGCAACGTCAAAACATGAAGAAGTAAAGGAATCAATAGCCGCACGATGATCTGATAACGTGGGAGGCGCTGTCTTTGTCGGCCCCAAACTAGACCCCTTTTCGAGATGTTATTTATTCCTGTTGACTGATGTTGTCGAAACGTGACTAATGTGGTGTCTGTTGATAGATCAAGTCGGAAGCTTTGTAAGGAGTGATGTTATCAATACGCAGATACAAATTGTTTTGATTGGATTTTGTTATACAAAAAAAAAAAAAAAACTAAGTTCGAGCTTGTGATGTGTTTGACAGGTGCTGATTGGTGCGGCAATCGCGGCTGTTGCTTCTGCGTCGTGGGATCCAGATTACGAATATCACGCAAGGTGCGCGTACGGTCACTCGCACGGAGCCAACGCTGCTGCATACAGTGCCCCTGGATATCTCCCACCTGCTCCTGCATACGGTAAGACATGATTTTCTTTCGGTGAAATATTCGTCTACTTGATAGAGAGACCTATTCAGTCATTTATAAAGCATTGCAGTGAAATGGGGATTCGGGGACCGGAAGTGGGCGAAATTAAGGCCTCTATTTTCATGATACATATAGGGAATTGTTCAGCATTTCCACCTGTCTTATGGCCAAACTGTAAGGAATTTCGAATTTTTATGAAAATTGCTCCCTGGTATTTCTAACTTGACTGAACATGGTTGACTAGTTTGAATGTGGTACTCATCCCGCAATGTCGCTTGGCCTACGCCAATTGTACAATTCTGTTGTTTTCCTGAGGTGATTATGATCAAATTACAATTGTTATTGAAAATTATATTTCTCTAGTTAAAAAAAATTACATTTAGGAGACGATGAAATTACCAGAAATTAACTATGAATTTATGCGAGACGCATTCGGACAGATATCACTACACGTGTTTTCGGTCAATTTGAAAATTCAATGCGGCAGGACACTATCAACGTATGTAATCGAGGGCGGCCGGTTGGCCGTGAAACAACGAAAACAGAAAATTAGAAAGGAAGTGATCGATCCGGTACGGCTTGTTAATTTAAGCGTATTTTTAACGTCCAAGGGGAGGGCAATTAACGTCTAAGTCGGTAGGAGGGTCAATAGATCAGTCGTTCAGTGAGAGTTGTCGCTGGTCGAGATCTGGTTCGGTTCGACAAACCCTGACCTCACCCACCTCGCCCGAGACCAGCCACAATAGGCTAGTACTCGTACAAGTAAGAGTACACTTGTCCCACAGGCCTTGATGGAGGCTGTCCCTAAAAAAGGCTCGGAGTTACCTCTGTATGTGATCCCGATAAAAAGTCATCGATCTTTCAGGTCGTTTTATCGGTTTTTAACGAGCAAGTTTGAAAAGCAGGGTTTGTCAATTAGGTTCAAGGAATGGTGTCTCTTGAGAGAATATTTAGAAGGGGACTTGACTGCCTATGGGGGTCAATCGCGGCCATTACAACGGACGCCAGGACATAGCATTGTCGGTTCGTGTGAGGAATTTTTGTGTGACATGAGTTGCAACTAAGTACCCAAGAATAGAGCTAGACTAAACTGCAACTTGTACCCCTTACCAAGCAATTGAGCTGTCTTATGCATTGGAATTCGATGCTGAGATCCCTGAAAAACTTGAAATTCCTCGACAAAGCTCACTTTTCACAACTAGTCCACCTTGCTAGAAAAATGAAATGTAGTCATAACACCCACAGTGGAAAAGGGACTACACGAATTGTGATCTTGAAGAGATTTACTCGATTTTGATTGATACAACCAGATCGTTGGTGAATTTCAATAGCCTCCACCTGTTGCTGGTTTGGGAATGAGCCAATTCATCACACTGATGGGATTATCCAAAAATGGACGGGTAGCGATCTCAATGTAAATCCATCCAATTTCGTGTCAATTATGTTCAAGGATTTTCCAAGACACTAAGTACGCCATTCTATAGCACAAACTTCAATTACTCAATACAATGTAGCAATAAAAATGATTGTGTTAATTATCATGAAAGAAGTGATTAATCTAGCACAATTAATAATAATAATAAACTCTTTTATTATCCAAATAGGAACAAAGTTCCCGCCGAGGCTAGACAATAGTATCAATCAACTAAACTGAACTATTTTTATAAGAACCCGATTGGGACTTAGAAAAAAAAGAAATAACTAGAAAAAAAGAAAAAAAAAGAAAACTTGAATTGCAGATTATGAAAGAAGAAAGAGGAAGAGGGAGACTGAAAAGAATATAAAGAAGAAGAGTAGAAAGAAAATGCAGTAGAAATGTAGAAGGAAATTGGATTATTGAAAGGTGATGAAGATACTAATGGTGGGTAAAATGTTCTTGAAGTGATTTGGTAATTGCTCCGAGAGTGGGGAGAGACCTGACAGCGAGAGGCAGACGGCTCCAAGTTCTTGCTCCTGCCACACGTAAGGAGTTACTAAATGCTTTAGTTTTTGCAAATGTTTGCACTATAGTGTACAGTCGAGGGGACAAACTAACAGAAAAAATTCCATGAAGATAAGAAGGGACATTGTTCGTTTTATGGGCGACTTGAAAGACGAATCTGAAGAAACGGATGGACAAGTAATCAAAAAGGCCATAGCCTAATACAGAATTGATGTGGGAGGAGACAATGTCATGCTCCCGTGGTTTAAGGTTGTAGACATATCTGATGCATCGATTGAAAGCAACCTCAAGTTTCCTCCTAGATTCAGCATCACAAGAATTTACATAAAGGAGATCACCATAGGTAAACAAGGGAATTGTGAGAGTCTTCACCAGCAGCAAACGGAGATCCTGACGGGTGCTATATGCAAGTCTTTTCAGAGCATAAAGCGATCCATAGACTTTTTGGCAAAAGATTAAGATCTTGACTTGTCTTGAGATTGATTGTATCTGATTTCAGTCTTGGGTTATTGTGGTTGTTCAAGTTTTGTTTGATGGGTTGGTCTTAAATGGCATAGAGACTTATAATCATTATATTATTAGTAGGCAAAAATTGAGTTCTTACATGCACACGGGATTCATTTTTTTCACCTGCACTTTGATCATTAATTGGGCTTTTCGAATTTTTTGATATATTTTCTATTTTTATGCAGATCGTGTAAAAGTATCGTGTGTACTAAGAAAGAGTAGTGAAGGTTCAGGATCTGTACTATAGAATTTAGTAGCACTTAGTTTCTGTTCCTGGAACACAGATCGACCGGAGCTTAGAGAGATCACACGTCGTATCTATGTTATCGGCTACATCCCTCCAAAAGACTTTCTGGCACATAGTTGTATGATTAGGTAACAGGAACTCATGAGATAAGTTCAAACCACTCGTTGAACGCTCTGCTCATAATCGCGTCTAATTGCGCGCTATGTAATTGAAGTCACCTCCTTCCTGCTGCCTTATGTAAATAGCATCGCTTCATCCAGACATAGGCCGCTGACTCATTTGGTTAGAGATTTGAACGCGAGTGTAGACCGAGAATCGGGAACCGGCGGAATGCGATGGGCACGTTTACGAGGCCGCTTGTCGGTGGAGGATGATTGATTTCCGAATCTACCCCCGTAGAAAGCTTTCAATCGGGTGATTATCGTCTTTTAACGAGAGGCTGAAAGTAGCGTGTTGGCTTTTGAGGTTCACTCCAAGAAAGAAATCAAGTCTCTCTTCTCTCGAGGTTATGAGAAGTTACTGTGGGCTTTAGCTGCTAACTCCTATACACTTTACCAGCTTAACTGCAGTAGTGTCTATCTGTTGTCTATGAGCTCTATGGCTAAGTTTATGTCTTACAAAAGGACTAAGTAGTCTTAAATTGAAAAGCAAACTCAATGAATCCGAAAGAAAACACTAACAAGTATACGTATTAATATGTACACGTATTGGGTTCAACTTCGAGTGAATGTTTGATATTCAGTAGCTGGCGTTAATCCCAACTATTGCGTCAGGATTAGGAGACTTAAACTCGGCTTTGTATCAAACGTTCACCTAGTAAGTAATTATCCTCCAAGGACTGAACATTATAAATTTTTATCTAACAGAGAAGCTCCTTATTGAGAGAATTGAAGGGGAGGCTTGCATAGGGGTGCCAGCAGAAATATCATTTACACTGCACTATTTCAACTGTATGCATACCTAGATAACTTTTCCTCCAACATGGATTTACATCGTTCAAGTTAGTTTAATCGTCTAGTTTGTTTTGAAAATATGGAACATAACCAAAGAGCTTAGATTTCAGATTAGCCTATTTCATACTACGCCCAAACTCCCGAAATCAAAACCATATGTCTCTACTGAGTACCGGCGTTTTCCTTATTTTCAAATTGGCATATTCTATTGAAATCGGCAAGCTTATTCCGCCAAGAAATGATTGAACAACCACGGTTTCGATTTCATGCGGCCAGTTTCACTTTTTACATAACCCCGTACATTTCCTATTCAACTGCGGAACACAGCTGTCCAGTACGTTGGCCATGGGGTGAGTATAAATAATACATTTATAACTGATATAACAACAGCCGTTCTTGAGCTGGATGAGTGACCCAGCCCTGGACAACCACTGGACCCCGTGTCATGTCCCTGGAGATAACCCCATCACCCGGAATGTGGGTAGTGTCCAGCACAAACGGAGAATAAACGTCAAAAATTATCGCTCTCCATAAATTCCCTGCCATGTCGTCAGGTGGCTGTGGGTGTGAGGGCGTGGGCGTCTTATTGCTATTTTGCCTCGAACTTGCTTTAACGCGGTCAGTGCTCCATTAGACTGTATATTATGTATATGGAAGACCTTCGGTTCGAAGGATTTATTAGAAAAAGTCCTTCAATTGAAGGAGAATTTTAGAAAATCAGGTTAAAATGACGCAGCAGGTCGGGATGAAAAAATTGTGGGGCAAAGGCGTTACTGGCGTAGGTTAGCCAACCTTGCCGATGGACGTTTATAAAAAAAACTCGCCCGTCCTCTCGCGTTGGTGGACAAGGTTAAGGTCTCACAACTTTCTATAGTCCAAATTTTCTCGTGGAGGGCTAATTACACAGCTGCTGTTGAAGAACACCTTTCTCAGGATAATGGATTCTTCTTAGTATCCATAACTTGTTTTGGGACAACGGCCAGGTTGTTATACACAGTGATATGATATTTGACGTCTCGTACCGAAAAGTGGTAATAGTTGGATGAGTTGATTGGACTGAACACACTACTGTTATTAAATAATATTTAATAATAGTAGTGTGTTCAGTCCAACCAATATTATTATAAACACATGATTAATATCCAATTGAAGCACATTCTCCTCAACACTGAATGCCTGTACCTATAAATAAAAAATAGTTCTAAAACACTCCGATCTTTGATTTTTGTTACAGGAGCTAAGGCTTACATCTCTGCTGCCCCCGCCATCAACTCCTACTCTGCTCTTGGAAATGGTTATTCTTCCATCAGTGGAGGAGACTACTCTTCTGCCAGCGGCTACTCTTCTGCCGGTGGGTACTCCACCAACGGAGGATACTCCAGCTACGCTGTAGCTCCTGCCATCAAATACGCAGCTGTTGCCCCCGCTGTCAAATACGCAGCTGCTCCGGCCGTCGCCGCATACTCAGTCAAGCCTTCGCTCAGAGCTTACTACAAACAGCCTGCTCTTGCCAGCTACACCTCTGGTAACGCAATTAGAGTTGCAGCTGCTGTTCCTGCCATCGCCAGCTACGTCACTCCATCTGTGAAGGTTGCCGCAGCTGTACCAGCTCTTCAAGTCGCTAGTCCCGTTGCCTACACTGCTGGTTACCAGTCTGGTTACCAATCTGGTGGATACTCTTCTGGATACTCCCAATCTGCCAGCTACTCTTCATCAAACGGCTACAACAACGCTGCGGGATACTCCACTTACGCTAAGGCCCCTGTGGTAGCTTCTTACGTAACTCCAGCCGTCTCTTCTTATGTTGCTCCTGCTAAAGTTGCTGTCGCACCCGTCATCAGCACTTACACCGCTGCCCCCGCCTACTCCTCTTCGTCCTACAACTCTGGTGGAGCTTACCGTGCTGGTGCTGCTTACACCTCTGGCGCTTCCTACTCTGGTGGAGCTGTTCTATCTTCTTCCTACTCTGCTGCTCCAGCTGTTGCCACTTACTCCGCAGCCCCTGCCATCGCCACCTACTCTGCTGCTCCAGTTGTTGCTAAAGTAGCTGCTGCTCCTGCTATCGCCTACTCTGCGGCCCCTGCCTACTCTACTTCTCAAATCAGCTCTGGTGGTGCTTACCGAGCTGGAGCTGCCTACACCTCAAGTGGTGCCTACTCCAGTGGCGCTCTCCTTACTTCTTCCTACGCTGCTGCTCCCGCTGTTGCCACCTATGCTGCTGCCCCCGCTGTAGCCACCTACGCTGCTGCCCCTGTCGCTAAAATTGCTGTAGCTCCCATCCGGTATGCTGCTGCCGCCCCCGCCGTAGCCGCCTACTCTGCTGGACTTGGTATTGCCAAGGTCGCATCTGGAAAGAACATTCACAAGGAGTACATTGAAAATTACGTAAGTGTATACAATTTTTAAGGTACGCAATTCTGGAAACTAACAATTATGTTTTCAAAAAGTTTAGTTGTAGGCTTTGTTGATGAGAAACCACCATGAGAGATTGTAATTGCACTAAATATTACAGTTACACGAGGTGCAGATTCAGTCTAGTTATCAATAACAAACGATATACAACCCCGGTAGTTCCCCTAATGATCAGTCGAACGCCTATTATATGGTAGAGAAAACGAGCTTGATCGAAGATCTAGAGCACAAAAAGAGCATGGAATCGGGAAGTGAAATGAATAGCTACCCCATATCAGATGGCGTTGTAGAATCGGGTTTAACACACAAAGACACTATTTTATGGTAAACAAGCGCTTGGTAGCTGGATCACGCATTCACGAAAGGAATCATAGTGGGTCAAGCTGGTAGTACGGTTCTTACAACTAACGAGTAGAATCTAAGAGAAAACTGTGTTGACATATTAGTTTTCGACGTTCTTTTGCATACAACATACATCGTCGTTGAAATCTCCCTTCAGGAAACCTCCGAAAAATGGTTACCTGTTGTATCAAAACTGTCCAACCTGCTAAAACAGGAATCAGCTGATTTAACGGCCGGAACTGCCTGAAGAGGAAGTCAGTAGCAAGGTCAGGATCTGCTCCCTGTTATTACTCGGCATTACAACCGGGATCTTGGGGCAGAAAGCCGCTTCAGAAAATGAGCTTCTCACGTAACAGTAGGCGGGGGTTGAGCTCCAGACGGGATATCGCGGCAGGTCCGTGAACTTGACTCCGAGATCGTCCTTTGAGAATCTCGGAACCTTGATCACTCCGGTTTGCCAACTCCGGGGCGGAGCGTCGTTCCAGAGATTTATTTAATAGATTTTTTTGTTCCCCTCGTCTTCAAGATGAGTCAATTTGGATTCGTGCGCTTTTAGTATCGAACTCGTTCGCGTATCTTGACCGAGATTCATCTGAGGTGGTCGGATCAGCTATAGCGCCTAAAAGCCGAACCAAGTCATTTATTCAGTGTCAACCACATCGATAAATACTCCGGATAAAAATCCATACATTGACATGAGGGCGACATGCCTAGTTCTTACACCCGTATTTGTAGGGAATAATAATTTAAATAGATACGTATTTGAAAACTGAGAACCTATAATGCCTACACATGCAGCATTTTTTGAATTGAATATGCAATATACCCTGTATTTTCACATTTCATGCCAGTCAGTACGTCTTAATCTAACTCCCAGTATCCTACAAATTGCGAATATAATATTTTTATGAACTCAGCTCATTTTGACATCTTCAATTGATTACATTATTTCTAGATTAAACTACTGGCTTTTTTGGAAACTATACCACAGCTATCAGCTAATATTTCACAACTGCACAACTAGTCAATTCAATACTTTCTTGAGTACAATGACGAGGATAATTTGTTCGTGTCCGAAACATAGTTAACAGAGGCAGCAATTAGGACCTTCTGAGAAAAATATATTTAAATTATTTACTTATATAGCGAAGTAACACTTGTATAAGTTTAAAACTGATTTGCACAATTTCGTAGTATAGGCCTGTAGGTCCAACAATCAACTCTAACATGAAACAATTTTCTACAATATCATTTTTAGTTTCTAAGCCTCGAATTTCCACCGAACCTTTCCAGATAGAACAGATCATTTTCGTGTAATTCATCATTAGAGGTTAACAATTATTGTAAGTAGACACTAAAAAGGGTTAACAATTTCGGGAGGTGATGCAGAAGATCCTCCTCTAAAACATACCCAAAGTTTAGCACAATTCGAGCCCTTTTAGGGTCTCGAGTCGCTATACTGTCCTCTCACCACTACTATTGCAGTAGTAGTACCTATTTAGGCAGTTTCTGTTGTGTATCATGTACAATAGTTAATCATGAACTGTCAACCTTGCCATTACTCAATCCTTACGTCTATTTCCCTTTACAGGACCACAACCCAAGGTACGCCTTCGAATACGGAGTCGACGACCCTCACACCGGAGACAAGAAGCACCAGTGGGAAGAACGCGACGGAGATGTCGTCAAGGGACAGTACTCTTTGGTTGAAGCTGACGGTTCCGTCAGACAAGTCGACTACGTTGCTGACTGGGCGACCGGATTCCACGCTACCGTCAACAAACTTCCTCACTCCGCCGCCGCCAACGTGGCCAAACCAAGATACGGACACTAAACTGGAAACTGTAAAGGCATGTCTTGAAAAACACCACGAGCTTAAGATAAAAATGACAACTCTCTCAGACATTGGGTCTGAAAACCTTTTATCGATTTAGTTTAATTGAATTCTGCCGCGCCGATCTCTAATCGTACCATCAACGCCATAAACTTGCCATATATTTTTTTAAGATCGCCATCAACCTACAATGAATTTTCGTAAATAATGATTCATTAAACATTACTATCCTGACACGATCACATCCTACTTTCATCATTTTTTGTAAATAACATCGCTTTTTTATAATATTCACTTCTATTTTTTACTTTCATTCAAATCACAAGTAGGTAGATCGTTAAGAACAACGTGATTCTATGTTGATTGATGCCAATACTGAGCATGTGAGTTATCAAAAATATTTTCCTTGATCAACCATGGCATAGTCACATTAAAAATCGTTTAGTTTGATATACCCAAGTGGCTTGTTGAAAAAATCGGACGGTTTGCGTTGCTCATGTAAAAAGCGAATTCACATTCTTATATACAATTTTGGTGCTCAATTGTTGTTCAAGTCATTTTTGATCCATCATGATTAATTCACTCACGATGCTTCTTCTAACTTGTTCTTCGCTCTCGCGGCGTGTTTATATAAGGTTTGTGTATACTAGAGTGGTGTAAACCACGTTTACTATAAAAATCCTAAAAAAACTATAGTTACCAGAGTTACCAGAATCAAAAAACTATTAATGTTAACTAGTCTCAAATATTTTGAGATGTCCGGAGGTATTTCGAACGAAATCACGAAAAAAAATTCAAGTTGCCATTGTAATTTGTTCATTTATATTGTACATACTACTAGAAAAAAAAAACATGTGATACTCATCTATGCGAAGAGTGACTTTTTGTACTACTATATTTTTATTTGTTTTGAATAAAGTACTTATTTGTATTTCTCTGTATCAATTTACCCTTTTCTCGAAAATTACAGATGTACAACATAATAGGGCTATGACGTGAAACAGTAAATGTAGGTTGTATCTTCTGTACAACTCTAAGCTACTTTTTGAAACCACGATTTCAATGGATGTAGTAGTCAGAATGGAGTGATCTATTGATTCACCCTTGATGTCATCCCGTTTAGGGTCGATAACCCTTTATTACTTGAAGATGTTATAACGAAGGGGTTGTTCCGATTAGTTATATGTATTTCCACGTTATTCAATGGATTGGAAAGGTTTCTTAATAGGTAATCATGACAACCGCTGGTAACTTGAATTTGACTACCCACTTATATGCACGAACTGGACTCAACTTAAGAATAGCCACACGTTTTGTCTGGAGTATAACGCCATTCGACCAACCACATGTCGAATCACTGGTGCAAATTGGATAGTGAAGAGTTGAAGTCAAGGAGCTAGTCCAGGGATTATATTTCTCTACCGCAAGAGCAATAACTTTCATCCTCGTTATTACCTGAACACAACAGGTTTACGATTCTCTATTTTCAGCTTTCTTCCAACTCGATTATTATATGATGGATCGAACGCAACCGAGAAACCATAAAATGTGTTTCACAGCGTTTCCGTTACTGGCTTAGAAATAATTAATGGGAAGTTGTTTGTGAAACTTGCTCGCACAGGTTTAATTAACGGTTAAGAGTTCTAGGTGTTTTCGAGGAGCAGACACGTATGATTTACGGGTGAGGTGGAGAAGCTGCAAATCAACACATTGTCGCCCAAACGGATCGTTTATTTCTAAATTTCTTAAATATTTATGTGGACTTAATTTTGAAAGTGGGATTCTCATTTCTCTTCTGTCAATACGTGAATGAAATACTAGTACAGTTGAAAACGAGGAGGCTGTAGAACTGTGTTTTTATAGCGTCCTACCCAATGTCACTATTGCTGCAATGGAAATAACGAGGACTGGAAAGTACAGACATGGGTGCAGAGATATTTCCTCCCTCCACATCATGGAAAATATCCTAAAGGCGTATATAGCAAACCATGTAACAGATTACCATGGTTGATAATTTGCTGAATCCTTAGTGTTTCTTTGATGTTTTGAAGAGGAATTATTATTGAATGGAAGTCGATATCTTTACTGATGATTTGTTAGTCACTGCGGGAAATTTACGTTGTAGAACTCCAAATTAAATGGATAGGAAGACAGTGGTACCTAGCCATCTTCCATCTACCTAACATCACTCATCTTCCAATTGTGCAGTCAACATTGCCAATAGACGTTGCTCTGAAAATTGATTATAGTGGTTTCATTGAATTCTTTTTGTGTACTATTCGTCATTCAGTACCGAAGACGAAATTGCTTTCGCACTATGCACCAACCAAACCAAATGAGTAGGTACTTATTTCCGGTGGTAGGTGATGCAATTGTACATTGCTTGAACCACAATAAAGTGAATGTGAGTCTCAGGAATTAGAGGTGTTTCAAAAGGCGTTGACTGTAGGAGGTGTTGATCTATTACAAAGATTGGTTTGTTTACGAACAAGAAAAACAGGATTTTGATATTGCATCCCATACTAATGTGCCCGTAGGGGAAGTTTGGCTATTTAAAAACTCGAGGGGAGGTCCGAAATGTTGGGACAGACCCCGGGCGGCTCCGGGCGCCCGATCCGACAGATTTCAACAGGCCTAAGGCCAGAAACTGGGGCAGTGGACTTTTCAAGTTCCGCCAAGGTCGTTTCTGCCCTGCCCGAGTCAGGAATGAGCAAAAAAATGGGGTGGAAATACAGCCGGTTAAATGGATGTAAATGGCTCCAATCTCCCGTAATGGGGTGTCAATCAAGATGGAAGGATTAATAGAGTGAAAGGTGTATTGGACAATGGGGGGTGTAAAAGTGGTTTTCTTCTATGATAAACATACACGGGCGATGGTCAAAATGGCACAATTATTATGTAAAACTGCTCCAGAAACGTGATGTAATAGTCTTGTGTAAGGTTAGGAGGGCAAATGAACAGTTAGTGTTACCCTGAGCATCCAATCAGGATGGTTGCGTAACGGACGCCTACTGGGGCATGGTCTGGGGTTTGATCGGCTTTATATGCACCATCTGGGTGCAGTGGCCATCCCTCTGACGACCTGCCCGTCCCCTGCTTGTCTACGAGCTCCAAACAAGGTTCGCGTCTGATCGGATCCCTGGACTTTTGAAAAACTTACCTCCCCGAGAGGGTAGAGACACGGACTTGATGGTGGGGAGAAGTGGTGGGGGGGCTTTACAAGCATAATTTTCTGGACTCCTTATTACTTCACTTGACAGGCCGTTGGTCAATCGATTGGACCGAAGGTTAGTGGTTCTGTGGATTCCAGCATGCGCGTCTTGCTCATTGCTACCTTCTAACATCCAGTAGTTATAGCAGGAGTAATTTATAGAGCCCTCCTCCCTACAAACCCATACAAGCTCATCTCGCCCTCATACGAGATTAATTAGGGAATAAACATCACAACGACAATTGGACAAGTGGAATGTACTACGAGTGCCCTTGAGAATGTACTACGATAAGTACGGAGTTCTACACTTGATGGGCTAGTAAAATGACCAATGACTTGAGGTGCTCCCAACTGCCATACCCCAATGTTCCAACTAACAACATGCCTGTAATAATATTTAATAACTTTTAATTAATTTCACTTAAATGAAGTGAATGGATGATGGATGTTGAATGAATTTCACTTAATTCCTTTGATTTGAAGGATCAATGCCATCAACAAGTCCTACTCGTTAATAACAGTTTGAAAAACTTTTAACCTAAATTCTACTACCTATTGACTTGTTGAATTTTGAGATCTCAAGTGAACTGTAAAGTTGTCGTGACTCTCGAAAGCTCTAAAAGGTTACAGAATAGTGCCACCTTTCTTGAACCCTTATTCAAAGAGCTACTGACATCGCATGTTTCACGAGTTTTGAATATAATCGATTGGTTCCTGGCCTTACATTTTTAAAGAAAAGACCTCAGTTAGTCACAGGCCTAGCGAACCGGAAGAACGCGATTGCTAAGATAACTGACCACTACAAAACGTAAGTTTACTAATCGAGTTGTTAAGTGCTGTATTACATATGTCTAGTTCATTATAAGTTAGTCCAAACATTATGTAGATTATAGGCCCCAAATTATAATTCTCCTTTTAGCCAATTTTCGAAGAAAAAAGTGAGCTGTAGTTCTCGGTCCAAAATTTTAAAAACTCGAATTTCCGAAAAAGTGTTATACCAGAATCCGCAACAGACCATTCACTATCAAAAGACACCAAAAATCATATCAATCAACATCATCATGGACTTAACTGTTGTGTACAATTCGCAACGTACTCTGTCAAGATTTATTAATATTATGAAAAGATGTTCGAATTGATAATATTGCTTGAATTCGCCATTGATATTTACTCACAGCTTCTCTAGCGTTCTGGTTTGTATAGCCATAAACCAGCATCACATCTGCATATTCAATGACACCGGCATGGTGCGGAAGCGAAAAACGAAAATCAACTAATTATCACGAAGAGATATTTTCCGAACAGCGTGATGGACTGACTGTTCCGTGCACAAAGTTGCATCGCTCACTGATAAAAGCGGGTCACAGTTCAAAGACAAACGGACATTTCGAACATCTACAACAGGAATTTTTACAATAAAAAAGTACTAGAAGAATAACATGAAATCCGATTTCAAACTCATTTTTGTAACAGACGAGTCAATGGTTGTAAAAAACCGGACTTTCCTCTGAAAAATTACGTTTTTCTTTATTCAAACGTGATTTTCTCCCTCAAAATTGTATTGCAACATTTTTTTGCAGATACCATTAGAAAGCTGACATTTGGGCGCAACTTTCAGGACTAAATACTAAAATTCTCGTGCCGGATTATAGGGGTCTATGAGCGTTTAAAAAGTGGAAATTTTTACGATTTGACAAATTTTCCTTTTCAAGTTCATTTTTCACCCATTTTGGAGATTAAAAAATGTGTTTTGTAGTTAGGGGGATAGGAAATTTTATGTTTTTTCCAACGGTGTATTCAGATTTGAATTATCGTGTAAATTAAGGTTGTTATGGCAATTTTTGAGTGATAATGTCGAAAACGCGGAAAAAATCTGTAAATTGAAAGAACTCCATTTCTTAACTGAATAAAAAAAACTCTGCAAATTCTTGACACAACGGTTCATTATCTTCTTTGTACAGATCACCCTTCTGTCTAGATCACTAGGTCTAAATGTCTAGATCCTAAATGTTAGATTAATTATTATTATCAATTATCACTAATTATTAACAATTTTATCAAGTACCTAGTGAAAATTATTATAATTTATTGTAAGGTATTAATAATTCGTATTTATTATTAATAATAATTATTATGATTAATTAATACGATATAATTCTGGGGTTTTTAATAATACGTCGGTAATCATTTTTCTATAAAAGAAGTACCTACCAACAAACATTCGAAATTACCTTCATTTCCGTAGCTCGAAACGCACCTCAGAACAACCAACTCGACATCACTTAAGCCATATGATGTTCCAAAGAGCTTTTAGTATGAAAATGGACCTGTATTTCAACCGTTTGATTCACGATCGTGTTATACGCTCGTGCGTCATAGGCTCTGACGTACTTGTTGGCCTCCTGCCAGCCGTCTTGCGTCATACGCTCGTGCGTCATAGGCTCTGACGCACTTGTTGGTCTCCTGCCAGCCGTCTTACGTCATACGCTCGTGCGTCATAGGCTCTGACGTACTTGTTGGCCACCTGCCAGCCGTCTTACGTCATACGCTCGTGCGTCATAGGCTCTGACGCACTAGTTAGCCTCCTGCCAGCCGTCTTACGTCATACGCTCGTGCGTCATAGGCTCTGACGTAATGGCCCGCCGGTCGCTTGTGTTCTGACGTGATCTGAGGGAAAGGGTGAATCAAGGGAACAAATTTTTCCCGTTTCAGTTTATGTGTCAAAGCAAAGACATGAAAATGTCAAAAAATGTGTAAATAGGTACCTAAGCCCAACTGTAATGTCAATTTTCTGACAATGAGTTTTCGACTATAGTTTTCATACCTTTTTACTTAAGTACTTATTGCAATTTGAGACTGATAATGAGCTGTTTGCAAATAAAAAGTCTGATAACTACTTTATTACATCTTATTAATCTATTTTCAAGTTCCGATTCACAGTTGAATGTATTTTATTTAGATGTCGTAAAATTCGAAAACGATGGAATGACGAAACCTGTCGACTACTGACTCAAGTGATACTGTCGACTTCTAACACATGTAGGTCGACTACTAGTGCAAAACCATGTCGACTACTGAAGAAAATGTTGGTCACTGGTATCGACTACTACCTAGAGCATTGGGATTTTTTACAAAACTTGTTTTTCCCTTTTCAAACCATGTTGAATAATATTTCCCGCTGCCAGGTCTTTTAGGGAAGGATCTTGGGTACACAATGAACAGGTTTGCAATGAGAAAAAAACCGAGTGAATATTGAAATGTCATCCATTTCTGACCTATATTTAAAATTTCTTTTAAAGTATCTAGCTCATCATCAAAATTTAATTTGTTTAAACAAATAGGTATTATTTAAACAATTTTACAGACAAGAAACCGAGTGAATATTGCATTGTGATCCAGTTCTGACCTATTTTTAAAATTTCAAGTCAATAGCTCAGCATCAAAATTTAAATTGTATTATTACAAAAAGGTATTATTTAAACAATTTTACAGATGAGAAACCGAGTGAATATTGCAATGTGGTCTATCCCCGACTGACGGTTAAAATTTCTAGACTGTAGTTTACCTGGAAGATGAAACACTAGGTCTAAATGTCTAGATCCTAAATGTTAGATTAATTATTATTATCAATTTTATCAAGTACCTAGTGAAAATTATTATAATTTATTGTTAGGTATTAATAATTTGTATTTATTATTAATAATTATTATTATTAACTATGATTAATTAATACGATATAATTCTGGGGTTTTAATTACTACATAGGTAATAAATTTTCTATAAAAGAAGTACCTACCAACAAACATTCGAAATTACTTTCATTTCCGTAGCACGAAACGCACCTCAGAACAACAAACTCGACATCACTTAAGCCATATGATGTTCCAAAGAGCTTGTTAGTATGAAAATGGACCTGTATTTCAACAGTTTGATTCACGACCGTGTTGTGAGGCACAATCTTTGAGCCGTCATTGTGAACGAACGGCTGGTCGTACAAAGCTGCGGATGGTCTTAAAAAATTCTACGGAACAAACTCTATCTAAATATGAAATAAAAAACATACCGTTCTATATGAATTTTTTCGAGATATGGAATTTTCAAAATTCGTTTTGAACCCCTTCCCCTTGACCTAGGGTTAAGAAAAGTTTCGAGGATCATTGTGGGGCTGGTCCAAACCCAGAAACCAAATTTCGTAATTTTAGCTCAACGCTAACTGGGCAAAGTGGCGCGGACGGCGTACGGACGGATTTGTTTTTATTCGATTTTCTGAATCTACGTATCTTGAAACGTAAACCAACAAATTTTGAGGGGGGGTTAAAAAAAAATTTTCTTTGGGCGATTCCAATGGTTCATTATCGAAGATAATAAACCAAAATGCTACAAGACATTTTTGACCAGAAATCAGCTGTACAATCGATTCCTAGCCTGTGACCGTCACGAAATGAAACACCCTATATACATATACAATTGATTTTTGGTGTATTGTGACAGTGAATTCAGAATAGTCTGAAGCGGATTTTGGTATCAAAATTTGTCGGAAATGCGAGTTTAAAAAATTTTGGACCGAAAATTCGCTAAAGAGGAAGGTGTCGCTCTCCGACCGGCAAACCCGCAAAACCTCACCGAGTTGCGGGTTATGTTCGTACCATTTGTCAGGGAACTTATGGCATTTCTCTCAAAACTTTTAATAATATTATTATGTAACTCTGCACTATCGGTGATGATGGTTATCACAAACAACTGTTGATTTGGTTATTGCTGCATATTCAGTCTTAATCGGTCCAGCGGATTTGGGAATGAGTGACAATCCGAGTGAGTATCATTTTATGTCTTCCAACCGGCACAATTCTATACTGCATTCACACCAAAAAAATGTATTGATTAATAATCATTATAAAGTAGTGGTTGTACAGTTGACAATGTCAGTAAGTCTGAACAACCGGCAGGTTATTGGTGTTCCATTTATAAAGAGGGTTTTAATATGGGAGCACCATTTCGTATCAGTAAAATTTACCAGAGTATAAATATGGTGGGTATTCCTGTAGTACAGACCCTAAATCATCATGCTATTAAGTGCACGTATAAGTTAAAATATGACAAAGCTATCAATAATAAACAATGTCGATTTTAATCAAATTAATAAAACAATTTATTTTAGGGACTCAAAATGAGTTGCCACTGTGGTCTGAGGAGGAAAGCCAGCGACCAACTAACGCACTCCCAACACCAGAAGAAGACGTTTCAATGTGAGTGAAACTTGGTATTTGAGATGTTTGAAATAGGTATCTCGTTGTTGAATACCATCAACACCACATTGTAATGTAGTACGTATTGTAATGTTGAAGGCACTTCGCCATCCTCCATAGAGTACCTACCCAGTCGTACAC
Source organism: Stenodema calcarata (assembly GCA_963920205.1). Lineage (NCBI taxonomy): Eukaryota > Metazoa > Arthropoda > Insecta > Hemiptera > Miridae > Stenodema > Stenodema calcarata. Next base: position 19,270,154 of record OY986055.1, on the reverse strand, counting down.
AGTCGCTGCTGTTCCTGCAGCACATATAATATTGAAATAGGTCAGTATTGTATACAATAACACTGTGACGGGACTTTTATAGATTCAGTAACACTCCAAGGAAAGAATTAGAGAACTACTTCGTGGCGAGCTTGTTCGCGCTAGTACTTCTATTCGTCGTTTTCGTCATATCAATTGCCATTGGTAAGCAACTTTACGTAACATACGCCGAAGAAATTCACACTTTTTTCGGTAGCTGAGTAAAGTATGATAATCCTTGAAACAAGTGTCTCGCTTATACATCAAACCATAGTTCATGTATGTCTTTACTTTCCAGTTAATCAACCAAATTTATTCAACAATATATGCCAAACGCCGCAATGTTTCCATTCTTGTGAGTATTTTTGTTGTACCTTTACATTCATTGATATAATATAATATATGAATTATTCCCTAAAAACACTTCGTGTAAAAATCCCACATACTAAAAAATCATCCCTCGCAAAAATCATTCTACATACTCGTATTTTTGTTGTTGGAGTTGAAAAGACCTGCAGAGGCAATATGCAAGAATAAAAACAATGTATAAAATTAATATATCAAGCAAATTGATAAAATTATAAATGAATTACTTATTAATGAATTATAACTTATTTATTTATTAATGCAATTATAAATTAATACAATAAATAAAGCAAGCAAGAATAAAGGAGAGGCTGTAGCCGTGCCTAACTGAATGACAAGAAAAACATGGTAAGGTTGAAATCAGGGTTTCTGAAGGTATATAACCTACCGACTTGAAACTTTCTGTGTTTACTATTATCCACATCAAATTTCAAGTTGATCGACCCGTGTGGAAATGGTCTCGTGGACCCGCCATAATGGTCAAAATTAGCCTAAAATTTCAATTTTTGTTCTTAAAACTTTGTTGGGTTGAGATAATGGGTTATATCTTTAAAAGGCAACGGCTAAAGTTGAAACGATGCTCTGTGCAAAATTTTAAGTCAATCGGTGAAGGTGGAGAGGCTGTCGCCTTGGCTAAGGAGGAGAAGAACAAGGTAAGGGCGAAAAACAGGGTTTGTGAATTTATATAACTCTGCTCCGTTGAGACCTAGCAGCTTGACACTTTCAGGGTTTTCTATTATTCACACCAAGAAGAACCTCACCAAATTTCAAGCTGATCAATCATAACGGAGCTGAGATATGGATACATGAAAAACGCGTTTCGTGACGTCTGATAAACGTACACTTGTACATACCGTTCGTTTTTCTCAACTTGTTTGGTTGGCGGGGAGGAGCGCCATGGCGTTCCTAGATTAACAAAATCCAAAAAGTACCTGCATCCCTGTAGTACCAACCAACTTCAGTACCGTGGGCACCAAGGATTACCGAAAAATCCTCTTAGAGTAAACCTGATTAGCAGTTCTTTATAAACAACTTTTATTATTCAGGTTTATAAAATAACATTTTCAGTCCAAATTTACATTTCTTTCAAATCACATTGGCATTTGTGAAAATTACAGCAGTGGTGTTGTTGGATGCCATGAACTTGACTGTCAGTCCTTGCGAAGATTTTTACCAATTTGCGTGCGGAAATTGGAAAGCTGATTACTCTGCAGATGTCGAGTACGGGTTGTACACTATCCAAAGCTGGGAAACTGAGCAGTTGATCAAACAGAAAAACTTTCTGATTGGTAAAAATATAAAATTATTTTTCATACCAACTCATAAATTAGCTCAATCAGCTTTGAAGGCAGTTTTATTGGAATGTACTTGTCGTTCAATCCATTGAATCTTATTTCCAGGAGAATTGAGAAAACTGAATTCTTACGATGATCCAGCAGGAGTGCGAGCCGTGAGAAGAGTGTTTAAAGCCTGTCAAAATATGGGTGAGTCATGAAATAAAACTTGTATGTATGTTGCAGCAGTAATACATTCTTATGTTTACCGTTATCAGAATCGACAGTCAGGAGGGGTTTTCAATAACTGCTGGTGATAGGAACGAAATAGTTTCGTACTATATTTGGCACTAGGGAGTCAAAATGTATTTGGTCATTTGGTCAGTGGCTGCCTTGCATATCGTGGTTCATGTTAGCCCTCTATGACCATCTGCAATGAAGGAATTTGCAGAACCAGTCGCTATAACTGCACAAAACTGCCTAATTTTGAATGAAATCAGATTTATAAAGTGAAAGGATTTCCAGTTATAATATTAGTTGTACCTTTCTGGTATCATGTTATTAGGTATATCTTCAGTAATGTGCAAGCTCGTTGCCTAAAATCTTCCATGCAATCTGACTGCAGATTATTTATATCTTCAGCTGCCATTAACACCGTTGGATTGACATCTTTATGGGCTCTCCTGAATAAATTGGGGTTGCCCAGACACCCGTTGAACACCACAGGCAAGTTACCGTGGGTGAGGTCGCTGGGTAGAGTCGCCAGGTTCCTCGACCAAGAATCGCTCGTAGGCATGAGCATCACTGAGTCCGTCTTTAACAGCAGCGTCAATATCATAACTTTCTTCTCCCCCGACGACGTTGGAAACGACGGTATCTTCGGGTGAGGCATTTATCAGATACCTCTCATATAACACCAGCTTTCGCTTTGGAAGGAAGCCAATGACATTTACGTCTATTTGGTTCGGGAGATGGATAACTTATCTAGTCTATGTAATAAGTAAACTTCAATCGTTGTGATAAAATAGTGATATCGTCATTATGTAAAATTTTGTGAGTCGTCCTTTTAAGGTGGAACATGGACGTTTTCCCCGAAGAAAAGTCCTCGATAGTCCCAACAGTGAATAAGTGGGAGATTCGCGTGAGCAACATCATCAAGTACATGATTCAGGCGGACGGCGGGAAAGTTGATGATGAAAATCAACTATTGGCCTATGCGGAGAGCATATACAAGGTTTTGTCTATCATCAATCGGGTGAGCAATTGCAAACACTTAGTGAAGAGCTATAATTTTATTGTAGTTCCAGTCAACAAGGACGAACATGTTAAAACAACTCCACAATCATAAATTAAAAATTTGTTGAAATATGGTTTTCAATCACTAGGCCATGAAAGCACACGAATATCCAAAGTACTTATCGTCGGCTGTTCCCGATGAAATGAATATTGCCGAATTTCAGAAGATAATTGATGAATCTTCAACCACAGGTGTATCAAAAGTGAGTGTCTATTGGAGGAGTATTATTTAAGCTTGAATTTTTAAATTATGACATTCCTCAGGACATTGTAACTCATCTAAAATGTACGCAATAATCGTCATGTTACACACAAACTGTTGTTGTCCACCTACCTTAAAATATTAACATCAACAGGCTATGGGTACAATGTTGTGATTTTCACCGTCGTGTTTCAGTTACAAATCAAACCTTTTTTGGAAGAGTTCTTTTCCGATTTTCCCGAGCTAAATGTGGATTTTAATAAGGAAAAATTAGCTGTGTACAGAATACGATATTATCGAGCGCTGTCTCTGATGTTGTCTCACGTTAGTGATAGTGAACTAGGTGAGTTTTCACGTTGAAACGTTAAGTGGTTACATATTACATGTCACATAGCAAAGTGTGTACCTACTCACCCTTCAGAAGTAAAAAATAACAAAATCGGTAATTACGCTCAAATTTTTCTTAGTTATTGTTGGCATCATCCGTTTCTAGAGCTCTTCATTTGGTGGAAAGTCATCGATCGTCTGGCCATTCACACGAACGAAAATCTCATACACCTGAAAGATAAAATGTTGAGAAGCCTCAGTAACGGAAATCATCCTCCTTTATCGAGGTGATTATGGTCAAATTTACCTTAATGTTGTATCCTCCTGGTGGCTGAAGTTAGTTATTTACTATACTAAGTCTTAACAAAATATTGATACACATTTTACACAAGTACCAACATAGATCATAATCGATTCGTTAATTCAAGTTCTCAGTATCTTTCATTATATAATGATATTTCTAAATCCAATATGGCTCTTGGACAAAAACCACCAATTAGCTAATTTTTTACTGGTATCAATGACAATAATAAATATTGGGCCTCAGGGGTTTTGATTTCGGACTGACAGGGAATGTGTTGAGCATACTGAAATGGTTTTTCTCATTTCCAAGATTTTTACATACCGAAATTATAGTTGGTAATTTGTTGCTCACCTCACATCCCCAAAGCCAACTTACTACTCGATTGTTCAAACTTGAATTGAAATTTCAAAATTCGTATTGAACCCCTTTCCTTTGAACTAGGGTTCTGAAAAGTTTCTAGGACCATCGTGGGTATGGTCCGAACCTGTAAAGAAAATTTCTTAATTTTAGCCCAATGCTAACTAGGCAAAGTACAGCGGACTTATTCAAACTTGAACTGAAAATTTCGCGATATTTTTAAAGTTTCAAAATTCATTTTGAACCTCTCCCCATTGATCTGGGGTTATGAAAAGTTTCAAGGATCATCAGAGGTGTTGTCCGAATCCGGAAACCAAATTTCGTAATTTTTGCTCGATAGCTAACTTACTCATCAAATGGGATGGGAGAATTCGGTTATTATTTTTGGTTTCTGGAGGTGCACAATGTCATGCTCTTATGCTCCGATCTGTATCCGCCACTGGTTGGTATACTTATTTGTCTTTCTATTCAACAAAACACTAATCGTCCCAATGTTTCAGGGAAACCGTCTGTTACTTCAATGTGATCGAGTTGATGAAACCTTCTTTCGGCTATTTCGTGATGAAATCTATAGACGATTCCAAACTTCATCAGGTATGAGGCAAAACCGCATGGCACCCCAAATATTACCAACCAAATTACATAATGTGTATTACATTTTCTTGCATATTCGACAATGAGTAGTGAGTATTTCAGGTCGAATCCATTGCAAATGGCTTGCGCGATTCGTTGATATCGACGATCAAAAACGAACAGTGGATTGACGACACGACGAGGAAGGTTATGGAGGACAAAGTACGGGCCATCAGGTTCTTCATAGGAGTCCCTGAATGGATGAGAAACATGACGGCTTTTGACGAACTTTACAGGAGCAGAGGGGAAAACCGACCTGGCGTCAAAGAAGGACAGGTAATTCTCACTGTTTATAGATCTCATTGATAAAAATACGTCTCGGCTTGGTTGGTATGAATGGGTAATTTTTCCCCCTTGAATAGCATCAAAACCCCCCTTAGAGCGGCTCGATTGCCAAGAAAAATTTGTTGGGTATATTTGAACTTTTTTATCTCAATTTAATCGAGAGTTATCGTCTGGAATGACACATACACAAATATATAAATATATGATTTTTGTTGTAATTTGGCAGTGAATTCAGGATGCAGTGATTTGGCAGTGAACGGATTTTGGTTTACAATTTATTAGGAAATTCGAGTTATAAAAATTTTGGTCGGAGAACAGTAGCTACCTTTTCTTCGAAAATTCGCTATATTAATATTTCTGGTAATTACGTAGGTACATATCGTCAAAGTCAATGTTGAGGGGGAGTTGAAAAATGAATTTTTTCTTAGGAAATATCTTAGTAAATACGTTACCTACGAAACTTACGTCCGGGTTTTTCATTTTAAAAAATCATACCTAATCGTCCATTATTTAGAAAATTTAAGGAGGAGTTCGTTAATATTGAACAAACCGTGGAAATGAAATATGTGAAAAATAACATCGTGACACACAAAAAACGTGTGTTTTTTCGTTAAAGTGCCTACTACTGGTGCATTTACCCTAATCCTCAAATCGAAGCTTCTGAGGGGGTCGAGCCTTAATTTCGAGTGGGTGTTGAATATTTCGATCTACCACTAATAGTAGGTACAGAAACGAAATCACACAAGATATCTATTCTCTGATTCCACTCTAGGATCGATTTTGACTGGAGGAGGGTATTGATTGAATGATGAAATACATACTTGCGTTTTTAGCTTTCTTTGGTTTTTGAATTTATGGGGTTACTGATTATTGAGATTGAATTTGACAAGATTGACAGTCACAAGAATCCAGTAAGCAAAGGTTAAGGAATTGAACAACAAATGGCCTCAAACTCGGTTGGAGTCTTCATAGTGAACTGGATGCTTGAATTTGGACTCGATCGTCAATTGTAACAACGACGCTTTATGGTCGTACCTCTCAGTGCTGAAGCAAGCGCTCAAGGTCCAGTGGTTGATGGAGCAGTGAAACGTGAAACACGAGTGGGGAATCTAATTCTGAATTAAAACAATATTTAACTTCACGACGACTACTTGGGTCGTGTGAAACAGCTCGTGAAACCGTGCATCACCGATCAATCCATGGAAAATCAAAAATGCGAATCCTTTGTACTGTTTCAGATACCATTGTACGAATTCAAACATTTGGAAAATCTAGTCACGTTAGTGGATATTTCGGTGAAGAAAGCCGTTAAACAACTCAGAAGAATTAACACTGGGGATGAGTAAGTTGTGAGAACATTTGAGTCGAAAACGAATACCAAGAAGTAATTTAATTATTCTTTCCACTGTGTTCAAGACGAAATTAAATCATGTTTTTACAACATCTCATCCACTTTGTTTACATTTCAGTGAGGATTTTGTTCCAACATTAATCAATGCTTACTACATGTACACTATTAATTCCATAAGTAAGTAGAGTGCTTCGATGTACTACCTTTTATTTTGAATCATCTACACTGTTTATTAAGGTATGTTTAGCAGCCTCACCACGTAGGTATAAGAAGTATTTGGTACTAAGCTCATGAGGTCGTGGTAGGTATCAATGTATGGAGCAGGATAAGAATTTGGCTGCAATAATTTTTTCCTCATTTTCAGGTATTCCTTACGGAATACTCGACCTTCCTGTTTTTGGATGGAGGAACGCGTAAGCTGACTTTTATAAATGAAATACGTACTTTATTTTACGTAAAAAACGCATGACTGAATCTATACTGTTCAACATACCTAATGAACCAAATAGTTGAATCACAAGAGCTTTTGTTTTCCAGAGCTCTCAACTACGGTTCAACAGGAAGTTTTTTGGGGCACGAACTTAATCACGGTTTTGATATTATTGGTAGGTACATTTCTATGAACGAGTTTCTCTGGTTCGTTGTATTTCTACATCAAAATTTGAACATTTAATATGACTGCAGGCCTTTCTGGGCTACCGTGAATCACTCACACTTGAATTGGATAATATCATAATATCAATATTATGTGATGGGCACTAATATCTTACTGGTATGGGCCTGTTCTGGTAACAAAATTTATAATTTTCGATACTCCAATGGCCTTCTAGGAAAGGCATTTGAAAATTTTTATAGCGATTTGAATAATACGATTAATGATGTTGTGGGAATCGGATTGTATCACCACTATGAAATAAAGTTTAAAACGATTAAAATGAATGTAAAATAGATGACATCTATTTTACATTCATTTTAATCGTTTTAAACTTTATTTCATAGTGGTGATACAATCCCATACACATTGTGTATTGCAAATAATTAGATTAGGACAGAGAGAACGAGCGGGAACATACAGAATGGAATGTAGATAACAAAACGGTAAAAAGTAACAGGTGTATACTACAGACACCAGTAGATTGATCTGTCGGTAGCATTATATAATATATATTATAATATAATATATAATTATAGCATTCGTATCAAGTGTATCAGTACTTGATGCCACAATGGATCGGATGTGAACAGGTAAACGCTGGAGGAAAATAGTTCGCAAAAAATCGTCAGTACTTGGTTGCCGGCAAGGGACCGCATTTCTCTGAGGTGGCTTGGTTTTTTGGTCCCTAGCTCTAGCTCAGTTAATAATTTAGTGACTTTGCGTCCCTCGGATTCTTCAAACTCCCTCTCAAGTCGATTCATAAAATCGGTGTACGGTGTTTTCGTTTTTGCTTGGAAGAGGAAATCGGAAATAAGTTCGGCAACGTCAGAATCTAATGCCAGGACGTGATTGAATTTGGTTACCTCCAATTTGATATGAGAGTTGGCAAACTGCACGTCGACCTGCATGCGTCAGACTTTAACATTGCGTCTCCAAAGGGGAGGCATCTTTATGGAAATCTTCGATACCTCTATTTCGGCGATTGTAGATTCCAAATCGAGGTCGAGAAGGGACGTCTCTGCCTGAGCCATTGTTGTGAGATTATGATGTAGAATTCACAAAGCACTATTTTCTGGGTCACCAATGTGGGAATGGGATTGTATCACCACTATGAAATAAAGTTTAAAACGATTAAAAGAATGTAAAATAGATGTGTATCGCAAATAATTAGATTAGGACAGAGAGAACGAGCGGGAAAGAATGGAATCATTCCATTGGAATGAAGAAAACCACGGAAGAAGGAATTGATTCATCCAAGGGAGATAACAAAACGGTAAAAAGCAACAGGTGGATACTATATTATTATCACACACTGCATGGATTGTGATGCAAAACTTCCAGTAGTTCCATGTACCTCTAGAACTACATGATAACTACTATACGTAGTATAGTAGGGTTTTCTGTGTAACTACCACTGTGATAACTAGACAGTAACTTACGAGTGATAGTTTTGGTTACGTGAATGTGTTTAATACGTTGGTAGTGGTTATATGATGACTTTGTGGCCAATGCGTCTTTTCGTACCTACTAAACATGGTGTACTAGAACACAGTTCATATTATTTCATACACATAGTTATGTAGTTACAATGAATGTTTTGAATTCGATAGTTATCGATTTCAAAACATTCATTGTAACTAGGTACATAACTATGTGTATGAAATAATATGAAACGCATAGACTGTGAACCACACTGTCTACCTGTATACAGGTATTATCTGGTCTATTCTAATTATTTTTTTCTTGAGCGATTCCAAATTGGAATTTCCAATGGTTCTTTATCGAAGATAACAAACCGAAATACGCTAGAGACCAACCATATGAATTGAATGTGATAGGGGAACCATTGGAAACATTATTTTGAGTGTAATAGGTATGACATACCTATTACATACCTACATACATTGTATTACATATTATGTAACTATTATACAGGGTGTCTCAACTTAAATCCGAAGGACTTCAGGGATCAATTATTTGCAACACAACTAATTTGCAACAAAAAGTGTCTCTCAGATTTTTTTAAAATCCACTCTAAATGCCTTTTTCCGCATTTTTAAATCATTTAAAAAGCGGAAAAAGGCATTTATACAAGAATTATTGTTGTCGTGGTTTCGACCTTAAATCAATAAAATGGCCTTAACTTCCTTAATCTGTCAAATAACTTCGAATGTAATTATTAAGTTAGGTATGTAAGTACTTATTGTTGGAAAGAGCGTCAAATCTCCCATCTCCCTGATGTACCTTTTTGAGAGAATCTAATGCGTACAAAACGAGACCAAAGTATAAATTTTGAGATTTTCGAAAAATTGGACGTGTTTCTATGGGTTGTCTCTCTTATAGCAATTTCGTTTTTGGTGAGTCGTCTATGGGAAAAACTTGGTTGAAATCTCGCCTTTTCTCAACTGTTTTTGAAATCTCAACTGAGTTCAAGGAAGAAAATGACGTTTTAATGCAAACAACGGGATATTTGTCAGGGTAAAAAGTAGCAAAAGTGGATAATATCGTCTACAAAATCGATGTTTGCCATTAAGATACAGTAGCGGTGCGTGGGCTCTGAAAATGGTGGGCCACCAAATTCGGAACACAAATTAAGAGCTTTTTCTACAAAATACCTGTAAATGTTTCCCAACAGGAGTCTTCTTATGAGAAATGGGTGTATTTTAATCAACCGCAGCTCTTAGCAAGTCAGAATGTGAGCTCTGTGTTCACAGCAGTTCTGACCAGTACCTACCCGGGATTACCAGAAGCTATAGCTTCATACGAGGAGGTGGCGGCGGGGCAATTGAAATCAGAAAAATTAGCAATCATTTCCTTCTCTATTGACAACATCGTCAAAGCATTAAGTCTCTCTTGGGTAATAGTTGATCGAATAAACGTTTTTATTCTTTTAAGCGTAGAAAAACAAAGCTCAGCTTTTGCAGAAGTCATTGGAATTGTAATCAATAATGTTAGTAGTTTCTCATTTTCAGAATAAGTATCAACTAAGTTATTGTTGTGCAAAAACAACAGAAATCCCTGTGAAATGAGTAAAATCGGTTCTCTGATAAATTGTCACCAATTCAGTTTTAAGTTTCCGAGATTCTAGGATAGCGTAAGCAGTGACCGTGTTTTCAAAATCTTCAGTTGGAAAACATTTTGAAAAATTCGGAAAACTTGCAGTATCAAGCAGTTTGGAAGCTGCCAAATGCCCCCTGAACGAATAGCTGCCTCTAGCTTGAGCTAGGTATGATAATATCACAAACCTCCACTGCAGTACTTATCTGTGAATGTTGACGTTGATCAATCCACAAGACCACAGACAGGACACAATGCACTTAATTACCACAAAAAAATCCAAATCTGTCACGGGAGCTCGAATTCAAATGGGAACATACAAAATTATAACCTAAGAAGAAAACTGAATACTCAACAGAAAGTTTTACTATCGAGATGACAAGATGAATTGAAACGATCGAATCGATTGTGAACACAAACGATTTTTTTTATGGAAATGTGGCCCGGGCCGGAACGAGGCGTGGCTTACCGAATTTTTACTCTACTGAGCATGCGCAGGCAGGCCACTTCGTAAAGCGTCGTGTCCGTTTCCATGCCAATACCCGGTCCCAGGGCCTGAAGCGTAGGTTTCGATTTCGATTGCAAAACATCGATTACTGTCGATATATTCTGATAGAATGATCGAATATCGTTCTTCTTCTTCTTCTTCCCAGTTACTTGTCTTGGCCGCAGCCATGCTGGACATAGGTTGGGACAGAGAGAGAGAGAACTCTTTGACTTCGTGAAAATGCTAGGTGCAGTATACGGAACGATATTCGAATGCCAACTGGGTGGCATATTTTTTTTGTCGAGTTTTTTGTGTTTCTGGATGCCGGGGCAGTGGCCCAAGTGGCCTTATGGACGCAACGCCCCTGTTAAGATAGCATTTGGTTCAGATAGGATTGGCATGGTTGATAGCATTAAATTGTCTTCAATTGACTGAAGGGTTTTCATTCCAAAGACATTTGATGAGTCAAATTATGAAGAATTATTTGTACGTAATAATAAATGATTTTGATGCTCTTCTTAAAATTTACAAAATTAGACAAATAGGCGCTCTCGCTAAAATAATAAATAAAATTCTCCAAAGCAAAATCATTTCAGATGATTTGAAAAAATTTCTCGGTGAGTTAACATCACAACACGTGCTCAAAATAACCCACTTCAGTCACTTGTTAAAGGGGAAAAATCTCCTGTTTTTCGCATTAAAACGCCATTTTCTCCCTCAAACTCATTTTGAGTACTCCGTTGATAAGGTTTGATTTCAACCAAGTTTCCTTCATAGAAGTTCCACCGAAAATTAAATTACTAAAAGAGAGACAACCGATAGACAATAAATTTTTGGAAAATCGCAAAATTTGCAATTCGGTCTCGTTTAGTACGCACTAAACCCGCTCAAGAAATTTTGATTATGGATCAGGGAGGTGGGAAATTTAACGCTCTTTCAAACGGCCCTATTACATTGGAAATTATTTAACGGATTTATGGCCGGCGAAATCTTAAAAGTGGGAAAAGTGGCATTTAGAGTGGATTAAAAATAAGAGTCTACGATACAGTTTTTGTTGTAAATTACTTGTAGAATTAATCCCTGAAGTCCTTCGGATTGAAGTTGAGACACCTTGTACCTATATAACAATTCAATTGGTACATTATGGTACATTGTGCATTATTCGGTTGTCGCTACAGGAAAGGATAACGATCAATATGGGAACTTGAGGACTTTGTGGTCTACAGAATCGTTGAGGGAGCACGAGAAGAAAACGTCATGTTTGATTGACCAGTATTCCAATTTCCAACTGCCTGATTACTACAAGCTAACGGTATAGTAGACAAATACATATGTATAACTTAAGACATCTGAAATATTTTATAACACACTCTACAGTTGTTCATGTCTAACTTAAAATGATTGAGTGTACAAAAAGCGATATCAAACAGGACAAATAAGTGTTGAAATTCGAGTTTTAATGTATGAAAAACGTCGAAAATTTCCAACAAAAATATGTCGATAGTTTTAAAATACGCCCAGTAAGTCATTTCGTATGACAGAGACTTTTTTAATGATCCAACTGAATGCCTTTTAAGTAGGTACCTAATAATGCTTACTGTGGTTGTGTTGATAACACTTGGAGGTATTCGAGTTGGAGTTCGACGTAAGATTATCTCGGGTAGTTAGGGATTTTATCGATCAACTTCTAATTACAATTATTAGTTGCATGGAAAAATTTCGTAATAACTAAGGTCTTCACGATGAATTACTCGATAAATCAAGTTGAGTTGTCTACTACAACGAATAGCGCACATACGTCATTCAGTTGTGCACGCTAGTTAACTAATTATAGTTATGTAACATACATGCAGTTATGTTCTCGCTCGGTTTGAATGAGCCAAGTGATCTATTGGAAAGTCAGTGTAGTTATCTTGGTGGTCTAAACCTCCTTTCACAGGCTAAACTCGATGGCAATTTGACCGTTCAAGAAAACATGGCCGATATTGGAGGGTTGGACGTTGCTTTCCGAGCTTACAAGAACTACGTTAGCCGCAGCGCTTTGGAACTGAAAATGCCGGGACTGCAGGAGTACAGTAACGAACAGCTGTTCTTCTTGGGGTTCGCTCGAGTAAGATTGCGGCATTTCACTAACATTCATGACAATATAGGAGCTATCTCATTCTGTTAATCCTATCACCTCATACTCATAATCCTAGGTCCATGTACGGTTAATAGGACCTAACCTGGACCTGTGAAATAACAAAAATCGGCCTTTCTATCCACTATCTGTCCCCCATTTAACACAAAATAACGTACATCTTCGATACATTGAATTGATGCAGTGTCAACTTTATTTGCTACCAGGTCGGGAAATGCGATCATTCAATCATTAAGACTATCTGATTCAAGCTGTTAATGAGCAAGTTCCAAATCCTTCCCAGTTCTTAGGACTCCTCCAACTCACCATACTCATCGTCACCATCATCCAAATAAGTACCTACCCTTGATCCTCAACAAGACAAAAAGAAATTGGTGCTAGGCTTGTAGCCACCGGCAGGAGCTATTTTGGAGTGGTGGGGCATTTCCAGTCCCAGAATGTGTTTAGGAACTTGTCGCCCAGTTCTAACCTGTGGTTCAGAAACGTGAACCCTGAATGCAGCAAACATAAATGCTCTCGAGGTCTTCGAGCTGAACATTCTCAAAAGAATCAAACCCGGTATAATCACGAGATTTATTCACCTTATAATAACCAGCTCATTACCGGGTTTATAATATGTGGGAGGCCACGTTGCCCGCATGCCACAAACAGAAACGCCAAACAGCATCAGATCCCCCAGGATTCCCTCGTAAGATTCTTACGAGGGAATCCTGGGGGAACAAGGCCCGGAGGAAGACCAGTTCTCAGTTGGCTGTGTGAAGTCGGGAATTGGATGGCTGTTCCTCGGGATTGGATGGGATAAAGACTGCTACCTACTTGAGCTGGTCAAGGGCTGTAGCCCCATGGAGGGGAGTATATCAACAAGACAAAGCACCCCCACAATAATGACAGTACGATTACATTGTGCTTTTTTTCTCGAAAATAAACGACCTTATCATCACTAAGGTATGGAGGTAAAACTCTAGGGGAACCACATCTGTCAGAATCAGTGCTACTTAGTTTTGAACTGTATATATTCTCTTCTTACTTATTTTTCACCATGTTTGTACCCACTCTACTGGCTAATAACGCTGTACTCTTGCAGGCCAAATGCTCCAAATACTCACCAATCGGGCTGGCGACGATCCTCAACGACGTGCATCCACCGAATTTCGTGAGGACGTTGTTTTCACTGAGAAATTCTCCGGACTTCGCCAAAGCTTGGAACTGCCCCAAAGGATCGTTCATGAACCCGGAAAAGAAGTGTCGCCTGTGGTCTTGACAAAGTCGTTGTAATTAGAATGTGAGCGTAAATTTTCGTGTAGTCCTAATTCCCAGAATTATACCACGTCTTACATCTCGAGATCAATCTTACTATCATGTTCTTCGATGATGTCCTTAATTCAGTGGGCTGAAAGGACAAAGAACCAGGTGGAACGTACATGTATGTTTTCCAACAATGTCCTGACCTGTGTATTTGTCCAACTTCTCTGTATTACTATCTTCGATGAGAAGATGTTTTGTAACTTTGAGATGCGAGCGTTGATCATATAATATGGTATAGAAGAGGAAACGTTGTCAGCATCATCAAGTTCCAAGTGGACAAGAACGTCAGACTTGTCACACTCAAGTTCAGCAAAGACGTCGGGGTCTTGAATCCCCCAATATCTAAACTTCAAATGTTGGAGCAGAAATTCCATTATTACCACTGTGTTAAACCTCACATACAATTTATGAAATAGAGACCACTTTAGACAGCTACTTTTTTACCAGAAGATGTCGCACAAAATATACATTGTTTAAATAGCCCAAAATAGCAGAACTGAAGCCTTTATTGTTACCTGTTCAAAGTAAACCAAAATTGGAGGTACTCGTATATAAGGTTTCATGGTTTTGGCTGTTTACTGTCAATGTGCTCGGATATTGTACAACAAAATAAGTAAGTATTATGTAAAATCGTTTTATTTAACATCGTCGGTTCGTTTTTGTATTGACTTAAAATACGCTAGCAAACTTTACATCTAACCTATCTTAATCTTACTACACTGATAATATTTTATGGCATAGGTAGTACGAAAACACTTCCTTGTTTCAGCCTCGCAATAAATAAGTACACAATTTTATAAAAAAGTACAAAATATGATTGTGAACGAGGGTGATTTGGCAGAGTCAGTTCTCTATAACTGAAATCCCCCAAGCTCTTGAGAATTCGAAGGACGTACCGGGAGCTGCACGTTAGGAAAGGAATTGGGGAGCGACTTCAAGATGAAATACGAGTACAAAGATCCAAACCATCAGGATTGGAAGGAGTTTTAGGATGAATAACTTTCAGACTTAGTTCCTGTAGACGGGTTTCCTCGCTCTGTTTCTGACCATGCTGTTGATGTCGATCGTGTCGCCGTTGGGGTAGACGTATTTGTTGTTTGAGTAATCGATGTAGCCCTCACTCGCTTGCGTTTCAGAATCCTGTAAAATGTAATCGTACGTTAAGAATTTGAATGACATGAGATGTACAAGAGGGTTCCATGTCATTTGAGTCATTGAACCCGTTTAATTGAAATATCAACAAAATGAAATATTTGGACTAAAGCAATCCAATGTTTACTTGAACCGGCCCGTGTGTGTAGTAGCGGATCCAGGGGGTCCAAGGGGGCTCAAGCCCTCCCCCCCCACCCACCTCATTGAGTTTTTTCATGTCAAGTTAAGTGCAAATCAATCATAATATGATATTATGGTACAAATCTCTAAGCCTTCCGTATTGAATAATGTATTGTATTCTATAACTGTAGTACCTAATTAAGCTGAATTTGTATTAGAGCAGCCTAATAATATACAATTTGAACGACATTAATTTCAAATTTTAGGGGCAGATGTTCTTCACGGTTCATCAGATGACAAAATGAGACATCGCAATTCTGACTTCACCATCGTGTTCAGCGTTGAAAAATCTATAAACTGACAAAACCTGTTATAAAACCATTGAATGAAAAGATTTTTACATGAGATTTCTTCGAAAATTGGCTCTTATAGCCATGCTGCATAACTGTGGGTTTTTTTTTTCTAGCGAAAATACGTTTTTCCTAATGAATATATCCACCATCTTTTGTGTCCTAGTTAGAGATTTGGATCTGCTGGTTCTCGAAAGGTTCGGAATGTAAACTGCGAACGAAGATTATGAGAAAATAGAGCTCAAGATGTCTGAATAGTTGATTTGGTAGCCTATTTTCCGACCATGGTTTTTCATAAGGTTTTTTAAGGACAGGTAAAATGACTCGTGAAGAAGAGAAATCAGAATATTCTGAACCACACGACTTCACAGTCAGAATAGAGCAACCAACCTACTCCATTCACTTCTCATCCTCTAGTACAGATACATCAAAGTCCTACTTAAAAGATGGAAAAGGTACTTGCCCTAGTTTTGTCACAAGGGATGCCGCTGCTGTAAGTGAACTCTCTCCTCACACCATCCGGGTCGACGTATCCGTATTTGCCTTTAGTGACACAGTCAGTTCCGATCGTCTCTTCCTTGAAACTTCCATCGTCGTTCTCGTACCCCCAAGTGATGGAGCCGTCAGGGTTGTCGTCACGGTATTTCTTCAGAACCTGGAGATAGATATTGATACTTAGAAATATGAAATTGACCTACTGGGTAACGGTTCTAGGTGGTGGGATTCACAGTAATTGGTTAAGTAGAATGAATTACGTTGGCATTCAAGTGCGAGTCCGATATTAGTAGATGGTTCCCCTATCACCAATTTATATGTACCTACTAAAATTATGTATCCGGAGTTTTTCTAAATAACAGCGCATAGAATGTAGATACAGTCTCATCCAAATCACATGGAAGTCCCATGCTCCATTAGAGCCAATCCCAATATATCCCCAAACCGAGCAGTGCGAGTATTGGATGGCACTAAGCGTTATCTGAATACACATTAGCTCATGCGTAACAAATGCTAACCTGAGAAGTAGGTCTCCTCGATCTGTTAGGCGTAGGTTCTGTTTCCTTAGAGTGAGCGACTTCCTTCTGCGCAGGCCTAGCCACTTGTTGCTGCCTATTGTACTGCTGCTGGGCGTAGGGCTTGGGTCTGGCAGGCTCTTGTCTTGTCACGGTTTCTTGCTGCAAAATAACATTGGATTGGTATCATTGGAAATTGGTATGCCCAACAGCCTGCCATCACTTGATGCAGAGGTGGTGAGGAGTTGCTCAAGGTCTCTACAAAAGAGGATCGGCGATCATCTTTCTGGCGTCGGGCGGAGGTATCTAGGTCCTTCACATTGCATCATCGGAGCCTGTTCGGGAGCCTAATCAGAGATTCAGGGACCTCCTTGTATTTAGAGTAAGGACGGAAATGCTGAACCTGAATGCAAAACCTTATTCAACAAAGCAGGTGGAACTATGCTCAATGTGCAATATGCAGGATAGGATAGGAGGATTTATGGCACTTCCTGTGCACTTGCCCTGCCCTTGCCGAGTTTCAATTGCCCATCTTCGGCACCTCAACTCTTTCCCGAGACCAGGCCATTACAGAGATAAGCGGTCCCAAATGGTTAAATGTGTTCGCTTATTGCAGACATGCGTGGCACTATAGAGTGGTACTGGTTCGAGAATTTAATTGGTAATTCTTCCAGTAGAATAAATATAATAACTAAAACATTAAAATGTCAGCCTCAGATGTTTAGATTTTCTTTTTCATTTTATCCGTGCCTCCCAGCAGACGGTTAATAAAACCAAGCTGGTAAATAGTTTATTTTCCTCTTATTCAGATGCTTTTTATGTTTCATCAATAAACTCATTTCTTCTCATTCTTCTTCCTTTGGATTAAGTAATATCGATCCGTAACCACTAATGATTCCTTCAATATGGATTGTTTGGAAAGAAACTCCTTAGAAATAGTGCCTTCAAATACCATGCCCAATGGCCACTTCGCTACAGGACATAGAGTTCAGTTAACCAGCATTACTATTTGATTAGCTATACAGCGTGTCAGGGTTAAGGTTGAACCACCGGCCACGGATCGATTCTACAACTAATTTCTGATGAAAAGTGTCTTTTAACTTTTTTTTCTGGAAAATGAGGGGCTTATCGCCATTTTAGTGACTTAAGGTCGAAAACACGAAAAAAAATCTTAGATGTGAAAAAAGTCGGATTTAAACCGATTAAAAAAGTTTATAGGACAGTTTTCATCAGAAATTAGTTGTAGAATCAATCCCTGGCCGGTGGTACAACCTTAACCCTGACACCCAGTAGATACCTAACAGATATCACGTGTGTGCATGATTTTTGTGAAATAACATGCCAAGCTCTACACAGTATTGGCGACTAAGGTTAGGAATGTATGTACCTGCTGTTGTCGGACGTTTTGGGGGCGAGAAGGCCTGAAGTATTGTTGCTGAGGTTCTTCTTCGGGCTGGGGCTCTGGTTGAGGTCGGTACTACGAGCAAAACAAACTATTTAGTAATACAATATGAATACTAATGGGTCTGTTGACCAGGAGCCTCATGTAAGATTTGGGTGTTTCACCTGATCAAACATAATTTAGTTTGAGATTATCCGGTTTTGATTATTAAGATTTTATTCATCCCGATGTATACGGCCGCTTCCAATTGAGAAACAATATCCACTTACAATGAAATTAAGCTAATGTGAGCTTGATATGTTCTGTTTCTTAGAAAATAAGGTGTCCATAAGGTGACGATATGTCCAAGCCTGTACTCGCTCATTTTGAGTACCTGCTCATAAGGATCATTACGCTGAATCAAGTAATAAATTAAGTGTAATGAATAGCAGTATTCATACTTTTGATGTGCCTTATATCATATTATGCTCCCAATCTCAGACATAGTAGGAGCAGAAAACGTCTTTACGTGAACTGGCCTTTAATGTGTCAAATGAGTTGGACCCACACGGTTGGATGATGTTGTTTTCTATCACACATAACTACTAGGAACTGGAATCATGATCACCTGTTGTCTGGTGGGAACTGGGAAGTTTTCCAGGTTGGAGAAAAGCTGCGGTGGCGGCTGTTGAGGTGGAAGAGTTGGCTGTGGCGGCGGGATGGTCTGAGGCGTGGGTGAAGGCGAGGCAAAGGTCGAGAGTTCCTCTTCTTCTTCGGCTTCTTCGTCTTCGATGACTGGACGCGGTGGGATATTGAGCTGGGGCTGAGTCAAGACTGGGGCCCTCACTACTGAAATCGGCGACTCCTGGTAGACAGGTCTGCAATAGGACAATCGGCGTTTAAGGGGTGTATCGTAGAGGAATGGTAGATCATTACAAGTATTTACAAGAATTATTTTTTATACTTCAACAAAATGGACTCAAATAACGAATTGGACTTGGGAGTAGTTTAGTAGGCAAATAAATATATTAGTCCAAGTAAACAAGCTTCAATTAACTGGTTGAGGGCCATGTGACAGTTTTTTCCTGACGACCACCTGCCCCAATCTGGATCAGGGTCAATGTTCCTCTCTGCAATCCCATCTACGTGTCAAGTGCATGATCATTTCGTGGCGTAAACCTTAGATGGTCCCAAGGTGACGGGGAATAGGATGTTGACAACAATGAGTGCTCACCATAAAGAAATGAAATAAATGTATTGATTCATTCCCATTGATTTAGAATCCTCCATTGTTTCGTACGACCAGTGAACTCTGGACACAAAGTGGATACGGTGAAGAATAGATTGGGAGGGTAGTGGTCCTGATTGGGGTCGTATGGTTCTCCGATGACAAGCTGCATTGAGTTTCTCCCTCACACGCCGGATAACCCAAATTGGGACATTCGCCACAATTTCAATTTACATGTACCGTAGAAATCCTTGACGATCTCAATATTGCCCAGTTTAGTAGCATACACAGGCCCAGCCTTTTGCGGTACCACATCTCACTTACATAGGGCCTCGTAAACGCTTTTTGATACCAGTCCCATGCTCATTCATATGTTTAAGACTTATAAATTGTATTATCATTCCATCATGCTCAGACATACATGTTATATAAAATAGTAGGTTTATTTACAGCGTTAAAATAAGGAGGATAAGTAATTCCCTGTAAAACAAGTGGAAATGCATAAATTTATAAGCACTTAAATTGTATACATGTAGTTACCTATGTTTTCATCAATACCCAGCCTCCCATTACAAGACTTTTGTGGTCGTTACAACATTGTTGAAACTGGTTCATGGATATAAATAACATGTACACAACGTCTAATGAATCTTCAAATTTTACCAGGGTAGGTACTGTGTTTTACTAGAACCTGGTTTTGAATGGATGGGCCATCAGAGGCACTTTTGAAAACCTCACCGTTTAAAAGTTTAATAGGCTATAAAAATGGACTTTCAAAATGATAATTATTGCACGAACATAATAATATTATGTTAATTTTACCCACTATAACATATTATGTTATAGTGGGTAAAATTAAGCTAGGTTCATTTTGTAGCAAACTAGGTAGTTGACTAACGGATAGCCATAGCAGATTTTCCGGTCCCTGTGAAACAAGCTTTAGTTGTGACAAATTTATGTATTTATGTACAATTCAGTCCTTGGTTAGTTCCATATCCACATCCTCTTTTAATTTCCAGAACTTCTTGATCCTTTTTGCAGGTCAAACCTCCAATGAACGTTACCTCGGTGGTGGCGGTCTTGATTGCAGCGATTGGTCGACGTTCGAGGGGAACCTCCTGGGCCCCGCTCTCAGGCTTTGCCGCCGCACAGGAGCATCTTCGTAGTCTCTGCTGCTGTTTAAAAGTCAAAATTTCCGAAAACTCTACCAAGTCAATAATTATAATGAATGATCGATGATTAGACCTTGGATTCTGTTTCGAGGATCATTCAATTAATTATTCCACGACGTCAATTAGGGCATGAGATTGATTGGATCATACAATAGACTATTAGATTCATCGTTCTAGAAACCACCAACATGGTACAGAACTCGGTAGCTTTGGACTCCTACAGGACCCAAATTTGGACCATTTAATGGATCATTGAGCTCTCATCTTCTTATTGTTCTTCCCCAATCCTTTTTGATTAGCACAAAGATGAAGGTGTTCTGATTTAAATATGTACAGTGCCTGATCAACTATTTTATACTTAAGCAAATCAATAAAAATTTGAATGCATTGTATGCGACTAAGTAATGGCTTCTTGTATTTATTATAAAAACTGATGATATACTTGTACGTATATCCCTAGTATGTGCCAAAGACAATATCAATAGAGTCAGCCAAAAGTGAGCAAATCAACTCTAATCAAGTTGTTATATGACTATTGTTTTCATGTTAAATAGATCTAGATATTACCTGGGAGCTGGTCTAGCCTGAAGGGATTGCTCCAGAAGAGGAGGCGGGAGTCGTCTGGGTCCACCGCGACTGTTGGGGCGCCGCTGCTGCTGCTGAGGTTCTTCCAAGACTCTGGCAACGGGTCGGCGCCTGAGAGCAGGGCGAGCGCCGCCAGCGGGAACGGCGCCGGGAATCACAGGCCTGGGAGGAAGAGGTCCGTCGTACTGGGCCAACGCCACAGAAATACACGTAGCCACCTACAAACA